>CAJQZJ010014957.1:5663339-5699289 GCA_907164525.1 Lophiomys imhausi
CATACATACATACATACATACATACATACATACATACATACATACATACAGTGGGGGGAGGAAGGAACAGAAAGAAGGAAGGAGGGAGAGAGAGAGAGAGAGAGAGAGAGAGAGAGAGAGAGAGAGAGATTCATTCCATAAATTCTAGGGAACCCTGGCTAATACAAAGCCATTGGGGTTGGGATAATGTCTATTCCTCTCTGCCGTTGATCTTGTGTGTTCACATTTTTCCAATTTCATGTTACTGAGAGATAGTGCCTATGAGTCATCTTAGTGAAGGCGCATGCAGGATGGAGAGAGTACAATTCCGTGGGAGTATAAGGACCACAACTGGGCATGGCCATGAGGCAGAGGGAGGATGGGGCCCTCAATTCCACACTGCCTGGTGTGACTGAAGTAATAAACCCTGTGTAATAGATTGGGTGATGGAGGCTGGGTACCAAGTACTGTGGAAATCCAGAGATGATGGTTGTTGAGAAAAAAGGCAAAGATCTTCCTCTTATGTGCAGCTTGCCATGGTCAGTGTAGAAGTACCATGTGTAGATGTGGAGGGCTGTGGAATCACCGCATAAGGTGGCACTGTAGTCACACATGGAATAAGGACATTACAGCAGAATGTTGGATTGTGTATATGAAGATTGTCCTGTAACTTCATACCACTTTGTGACTTCTTGGACATTTTTGTGGATATAAATACACTCTAAGATGTTTGCACAATGTTTGCAAAGTTGTAAGCAAACATTTGGTGACACATTCCTCAGAATTTGTTTTTAAACATCTTTTGACTGTGTTTTTTCTCTAAAGAAGAGTTGGACATGGGCTGGAGAGAGGGCTCAGTGGTTAAGAGAATTTGCTGCTCTTGCGGAGAATAGCACCACCTCAGGAGGCTCACAATTGCCTAAAACTATTATGCCAGCACTCTGGTTTCTAGTGCTTATGATTTCTGACTCCAGCACCATGGCTTCTAACTCTGCAGGTACCTCGTGCACACATATGCACAGTGTTTTAAAATTTTAAAATAAGTTGGCCTGCATTCACTCAGATGAAACCATGTTACTCTCCAAAAAGACATATCTAGAGTAAAGAATTTGAGTCACATGTGTGAATCATGACCTCAACCCTGAAAACACAGTGGGGTACTGTAGAGCCTTCTGCCAAAGAGCCTTTACATTCCCCAGAAACCTTGTGTCTGACCTCCTTTGCTACCATGAGACTGTCACTGCAGGGCTGGTGATGGCCGCATAGCTGAGAGGTGAGAAAATCCTGGGAAGGCAGAGGTGGAGGAAAGTAGGATCATTGAGTTAACGGCCTGCCATGTCCTGCCATCATCCACACAGCTTCATCTGTGCTCTGTACCTGTGAAAGAGGTTTGGCAGTATGGAGTACCAATGTGCTTCCCAGTCAGGGTGAGAAAGTGAGCAGAGGACATCGGTTGCAGGAGGAAACAGACTGAGAAATTCCACATGGGCTCCAAGTCCCTGGGGTAATGCTTAGGACTCAAGGGAACCTTCACTTCGCACTCCAGGGGTCTCCTAGCAGGCATCCCAGGGAAGAGACAGAAGCGTTGATCTGCCCTTGTCTCCAAATTTTTCAGTGGAAAGGTTTTGAATTATGTTAGCTTTGCTCCTTGGATGTGAGAGCAGGCACAGCCATCTGGGTTTCCCCTTCTAGTGACATGACCATTGGTCCCTCTGGTGGATCTTTGCCCTCTGCTGAGATGGCCTCCATTGGCGATGAGGGAGCAGACACTCACCCAATGCCAGTTTAAGAGTTCCTGGTGGGCTGGAGAGGTGGCTCAGAGGTTAAGAGCACTGGCTGTTCTTCCCAAGGTCCTGAGTTCAATTCCCAGCAGCCACATGGTGGCTCACAGCCATCTACATTGAGATCTGCCCGGGCATATATGTAGAGCAAATACTGTATACATAATAAATAAAAAAAAAAATGTTTAAAAAAAAAAAAAGAGTTCCTGGAAGCAGTTTGCACTGTTTTGGGTGGGTTTTTTTTGGTGGCGGGGGGGGGAGTACACAGAGAACAGGATTCTGTCTGGGTTATAAACACTAAGTCCACATAAAGCAGACATCCAGATGCGACCTGAGAAAGATGCAAGGAAGTACAATGTGGCAAGTAACACCACCCTGACTTCGGTAGCCGCCCAGCCACGGTCAACTAAAATGTAGACACCTGATGAACTGAAGAGGACAACCCAGCAGGTGTTCAGACCCAGAGGCTTGCATCTTACTCCTATTACTTTCTACCTGTGTCAGTTCTGAGGAATTTCTCAATTCCCATGAACCCAGGTGTGACTGCACAAAAATCACAGGAAGTGAGTGACAAGGACGAAGCAGTGGTATTGCCTAAAGGCTTGGTCTGCTCACCACATGGAAGCCAACTATCCATGAGGCAAGGTTGTGACAGACAAAACTCGCTGAACCTGGAGCTCACCAGGCCGGGTAGGCTGGTTGGTGGACAAGTCCCAAGGATCCTCCTGTGTCTGCCTCCCCAGCTGCTGGCTTGCAGGTGTATGACGTCACTCTCATCTTTCTACGTGGATGCTATGTATCCGAACGCAGGTCCTCGTGCTTGTGTGGCAAGAACCTTACCAATCAAGCCATCTCTCTAGCCTTGATGAGTTTTTAAAGGATAGGCTCCACGGAGGTGGCCCTTCTCTTTGGCTGATATCACTGAATTCAGTCTTTGTTTGCCAAAGACCTGAGAGCTTTGCAAAATGCCCTTGTATTTAGCCAGGGGCCATATATCACATTTTGGTTTTATTTGGCTGACATTTTCGCAGCCAATCCAAGCTTTTATTTGACTGTGATCAGAGAATCTACAATCTTTTTACTTTGAGAAGTTATTTGACATTTTCTCTGTGCTCCAGGGTAGTTGTTCTCTGTTTTCTACTCCTACCTTTTTCTTTTTTACATATGTACACATTGACACAGCTTTCTGTGATCATTTAAGCTTTCATCCATCCATTTATTTATAATGCCTTCAAGACCTCTGTGTTTGCACAAAACCTGATCACACTGGTTTTTGTGTTGCTTATAATATGTTCTCTGCATTGCTTTGTAGCATGTGGAGATCCACAGAAGCACTCATTCTAGTCTCACCTCTAAACAGGCCATTGCTTGACAGACTGTTGGCCCTTCTCTTTGCAAATTCCAATTTGAGCGCTCAATCAGATATGATCCAAAATACATTATAAAAAGGGGGATTGAATTCCAACACTTTGAAGGCTGAAGCAGGAGGATTGCTATGGGTTATAGGTCAGCCTAGGGTACCTAGTAAGTTCCAGGCCAGCTTAAACTACAGTGAAAGATTCTGTCTCAAAAAACAAAAAACAAAAACAAAACTTTGAGTCTATACTGAAAAGGTGTTTTTCCTTTGCCATTAGCTCCCAAACAGTTCATCCTTGCAGCAAGGCTCAGAGCATCACACCCCACAGCGTTTGTGAGTGATGATGCAGAGATCACCCAAGGGCACTCCCTCCTGTCTGAGGAATGTTTATATGATCTGGGATCTCTCTATAAAATGGGTACATAAACCAGTTGTGGTAGTCACATAGGTGGATATGCTGAGCAGGCAGAGGCAGGAGGATCAAAAACTCAAGGCCAGCCTGGGCTACACATTTATTAAAAGGGGGGGGGGGCACAAATCAAACATTTAGTGACAACAAGTCACAAAATCCTATATTCTAAAGCATATAATATGCATATAATTTTACCATTTACTAAAGATTAAGGCAAAATTGCATATTAATGAGATGGATATGTTTAGTGTTACATAAAGAATCAAATCTTGGCTCACATTTCATTCTGCAGGACATAGAGACCTGTAGTGATTTTTTCAAGGTTGATTGATGCAATTTTGTAACTGTCAATGTTGAGAACATGCCTTTACATAAAAATGTAGAATGAAATGGCAGAAAGACATCTAGTACCACATCAAAATTATTGGCAATCCCAAGTCAAAATCAATCTAGTAATTCTTCACAAAATTCAAGTCAGCAACCCAAATGGCAAAATTTTAAATCAAATGTTCTAAAACAACAAATTAGCTTTGCTAATTTACACATTCTGGGGAGCAACAGCGGGAAAAAAATATCGTGTCTTTATTTTCTATAGTTATAGTGCATTGCTCCTACAAAATCAAAAGGGTCTGTACACATAATTAAAATACTGTGGTCCACACCATGGACCACACCATAGTCACAGGAGCCATGGTGTTTAGGCATCATCCTTTACTGTTGTGTGTTGAGACAGCATGTGCAGGGGAAAGTGAGCAAGTCTGTCCTCAGAACAGGCTGCAGCAGAGTTGAGACATTGTGTGACACATTTTATTGTACCTAAATTTTTCATGACTTCCTTTCCTAATTAATTAGTTTGGATTGTCACTTGTCATTGCCCAGAATCATCTGAAAGAAAAACCTCCATTGAGGAACTGCCTAGATCAGACTGGGCTGTGGGCATGCCCTTGGGGAGTTGTCTTGATTATTAATCATCGTAGAAGGGCACAGCCCACTGTGGGTGGAACAACAACTAGTCAGGTAGCTTTGAGCTATGCATGAGAGCTAGCTAAGCATGAGCCTTTGAGTGAGCCAGTAAGCAGTGTTCTTCCATGGTTTTTGCTTTAGGATCCTCCCTTGAGTTCCACCCTGACCTCTATCGGTGATGGACCGTGACCTAGAAGGGTAATCCAAATAAACCCTTTCCTCTCTCAAGTTGCTTTTGGCCAGAGAAACTAGGACACTCTCCCATTCCTTTACACATCTCCACAGATGGTTTTAACCCACAGTTTAGGAAGTTGTAATCTGAAGACAGAACATAGGTAGATATGCACAGGTTATATGAAAATATGAGACCATTCTATGTAAGGGGCTGAATGTCTGTGGGTTTGGTGTTCTCAGGTGTCCTGGAACCCACCCACTAGAGACACCAGGGGACAATCATAGTTACTATCTCTGTCTCAGTACCATCATTGTACAAAGTCAAGGACATGAAAGACCCTGTGTCTGATAATTTTCAAGGCAATAATGAAAACTTGGTCACTTGCTCTTTCTCTGGTTTTGACCACTGGATCCAAAAGCCTGTGGGCACATATTGGAGCCATACACACAGGAGAAAATGTAAGGTTCAGGAGCGTCTATGAGTGCTCAAGCCTGAAAGAACCAGTTTGGGCTGTAGTGTCCTCCCTTTGTCCCAGAACATTTATGGCCTTTTCTCAGCTTCTCTGAGTTTTTGTTTCCCCACCTGTAAAACAGCAGCAATACCTGTGTGCTGGGCTCCCAGGACTCTACTCTGTACCAGCAGGTGCCACAACCTTGTGCTGTCCACAAAGACCGTGCTGGTCCCTGGCTAGTTCTGCCTGACACTTATCACAACCCTGCTCACCCCTTCTTCTCTGATGGCCTTCCTGGAGGGTGCACTCACATAGAAAGGAATAATTTGAAGGAGGGGGATGAAAAGAGGGAGGGAAGAAGGGAGGGAGGGAGGAAGGGGAAGAGAGATCGCACAAGGTAAGGATGTGATGACAGTGTCTGGGAGGTTGAAGCAAGGGGGTGGCTTAGTTCTTTTTCTATTGCTGTGATAAAACATAATGACCACACTTATCTGTGGGTATAAGGACAAATGTTTATAGATTGTTGTTGGGAATTATGCTGTGTTTAGTAAATTAGAATTGTAGATTCTCTTCCAACAACCATGACTTCACTAGCACTGAGTAATTAGAAGTGTAGTCTTGACCCCTCATCAAGGAAACTTCCTTGTAACACAGACAGAGTCCATTAGAGAAAAAACCACAACCAGTCAAAATACAGAGTTGTGGAGTCTGGTCCCAGTGGGTGTATGTACAAAACACTCCTACACTTAAAGCTCAGGGAGCATTGTGAAAGAGGGGACAGGAAGATTGGAAGAGGCCGATGATCAGGGAGTTTGCTGTGAGATTGTGGCTACTAGTAATATCAGAACCTGCACCCACGAAGTCTCAGCAATACTACTGCCCAAATGTCAGCTGAAAAAGGACAGTGCCGATAAACATGCCAAATTGGACAGTCTCTCCTGAAGGCAGAATGGACGAGGATCTTTTTCCAAGATCAGTCACAGGGGAGCTCAGTCCTTTGAGACCCTGATCCGTAGCACATCCATGGGTATTTGTGTCATGATGTGAACAGTTGTAGGTAGTGGGTGGTATCACTTGGAGTCTTCGGTCAATATGTTGGAAATAATATTCAAAAATCAGACAGCCAAGAAGATGACGTGGACCAACAGGCAGTTTGGATTCTCACCTCCTCTCCCTCAGCATCCTCACCTCCTCTCCCTCAGAATCCTCACCTCCTCTCCCTCAGCATCCTCACCTCCTCTCCCTCAGCATCCTCACCTCCTCTCCCTCAGCATCCCATTCTCCACCCACGCAGTCAGGAGCAGGATTCTCCCCACTGCCCCTCAGCTGGCTCTAGCTCTGGTTCTGGCTGGAAATCTCTGGCTCCACTGCTGTACCTGTTTTCTCTGATCCAGCTCATGTAGCATCATTGCCACAGGGATGGAATTACTCCCACCTCCTAGAATTCACTGAAGCCACCCAGTCGTTTCTGTGACCTTTGGATATTCCTCCATTGCAGTTTTTTTGTTTTTTTGTTTTTTTTCTGGATTGGGACACCAAGACATTTTCAACTGTTGTATGAAACTATTCCCGGGGAGGCATGAGCAAGCATCTACTCATCTCAGGTAGGGAACTGATAGCAAATTAAAGTATGGATACCACCAAAGTCCAGGTTGGTGAACCAATGAATTTCATTGGTGAAGGGTTACTTACAGGAGCAGAAATGGCCCAGAAACAGCTGCATCACCAAAGCCTATCCCAGCATGGGTGACAGCTCACAAAATCTGGAAACCTGGAGCTCATTGAACAGCCTGTAACAGCTTAATGAGTTGGAGAGTGTCCTTTCCAGGTGGCTCTATTTTTCTCAGCCTCTTCCAGGTAGCTTGTCTTGTCTGAGAGTGTCTCCCAGTGATCTTTACAGTTTATATAAGTTTGGGGAGGGACGGTCCTACTATATCCAATCAGTTTCAGGGACTTCCTGAAGGCTTTGAGTTGTTTCCTTCCTGAGCTTCAGGAACTTCCCTGCAGGATGGAAAGCTTCCCTTTCCCTTAGAACAGTAGTTCTCAACTTTCCTAATGCTGTGACCCTTTTATGCAGTTCCCGATGTGCTGACACTCAACCATAAAATTGGCTTTGTTGCTACTTCATAACTATAATTTTGCTACTGTTATGAATCATAATACTGTGTTTGAATCAAGTCCTGTTATGAATCAAGTGAATATGAATATGAAATTGAATCAAATGTTATGAATACTGTTATGAGTCAAAACTGTGTTTTCCAATGGTCTTAGGTGACCCCAGTGAAAGATTGAGAATCACTGCCTTAGAACATTTTGTTTTCTTACCTTCTGTCTAATATTCTGTGTCTTAACAAGCTTCCCTCTGAGAAGGAAGGTTCTAAACTAGAAAAATACTGCCATCAAGGACCTACCTTCCATTTTTGTGGTGTGGCAGAATTTGAGGCATGGTACAAGGGTCAGGATTCCTTGGATGAAGAAGAGATGAGACCCATATGATATGGAGTGAGGGGACATCCCATTCATCATTTCAAAACACTCATACTAAATTCTGTTCTTATTGCATTTTTGTGAATTAGTGGTGATTTTCTGGGGGTAGACTGAATGAGGCTGTGATTCAACCTGAAAACACATAGTTGCCACATGTGCCCAGACATCCCTTCCATATACCAGAGGGTGGAGGTGTGAAGTGTTACCACAGTCCCTCCTACCTACACAAGGCTTGATCATGTGGAAGGTCAGTAACTTTTTTTTTTTTTTTAGATCAAACACCTGCGCAACACCCCAGTCTACTGCCTTCTTGCCCAGAGTCTGCTCCTCAACTTCCTCCATAGTAATGAAAAGGAAGCCAGCCCCAACCTGTAGAAATAGTCTATTTCCGAGGCTGGGGCACACAATTGTTCCCAATTTAATTATTCTAAAATCAGGATGTGTCCTATGCACCACCTACTTTCTTTACTTCTCTTTCTTTATTTCTTTTTTTTTTTTTTTTGTCACTCCCCTTACAAGTTGCTGCTAGAACAATGGCATGTCTTAAAGTTGATGGCATCTTGGAATCAAAGAAAATAGCAGCTAAAAATCACGGGCTGGCATTCTAACATCCACCCATGTAGACTTTTAGGAGCCATTGTGAAACTGTGTTTTGCTTTGCTCTGAAAGTCCTTTGGTTTAAACCTGGAGCAAGCAGATTCTTAGATCCCTCAGGTCCCCTGGCCGTGCCAGGAGCACAGGCAACAAAAGAGCACATTTGCGGTCAGCCACGCCAGCCTCACCAGCAGCCTTCTTCCTTCTCCGTTCTGAACAGCTGCCAGTAACGGAGGTGATCTCAGGACACAACCCCCAGCTAGGCCTTAGAATATTCTGGAGGTCAGTGACCAGAGCTGTATCAAGCCAGACGGGACACATGTGGGAACACAATTACAGGGAAGTCAGCCAGACTGAAGGGGAAGGGGGAGAGAGCCCAGAACCTAGGAGCAGCAGCACATTGTGCAGCATCCATTGGGGTGCTGGGTTGTGTGCACAACGCCATGGCCCAGGGTACACCCCTTAACACCTAAAGGCTGCTCTTGGATATACAGCATGCTCCATCTTCCAGGAGCTGACAAGTGCTATGTGACTGTCCTCTCTCTTAGAAAGCCAGGCACATTCAAGGCTCAGAGAAGTCCTGCAGCAAGGACCACCCCCCCCGCCCCCCCCCAATGAACTTTTTAATGCTTTTAAAACTTTGGTGCATCAAAGAACTTTTTAAAAAATATAATAACACCCTTAACATCCTAGGATGTGAACTGTCTAAAGAATAGTTATTAGGATAACTGTCCTGCCTTGTACAGACCCATCAGGAACTGAGTGACAATGTCATAGTGCTCCGGTTGATCACAGGACAAAGGAAACAGAGTAGAGAAGTGAAGGGCAAAGCCAGAGAAGACAGGTGCCAGAGCATGAGTGAGAATCCTCCCGGGGGAGCACTTTGCTGGGCACCTCTAGGAGACTGGCTTTGGCTGTCATTCTCTGTCTCAGTGCTGGTGACTGGTGTTAAGTCTTATAGGGTGTGGTCTTGGCAGAGGGCCAGGCCAAGTTGCTTTTGGAAAAGCTGTCTCATGAAATGGGAACTCCTGTGCTCAGAAGTGACAGAACCATAAAAGGTCTCTCTCTCTCTCTCTCCCTCTCTCTCTCTCTCTCTCTCTCTCTCTCTCTCTCTCTCTCTCTCTCTGAGACCAAGTACTTCAGAGATATGAAGGAGGAAAAGTAATGGGAAGCCCAAATTGATAGTTAAGGTTTTGTTGGCCACTGGATGTATGCAGGATAAACAATGCTACAAAGGTGTGAGTTTGTTGGTGACACCATTTCTGTTGCTGTGCAGAAAATGCCCTGAAAAAAGCAACTTAGAGGAGAAAGGGGCTTATTTCAATTCACAACTCTGGATTAGTCCACCATTGTGGGAAAGTCAAGCAGGAACTTCAATGGCCAGTCACACTGCCTCCATAGCCAAGAGCATACAGAGCATACGGGCCAAGTTTCTTGCCTGCCTGCCTGCCTGCCTGCCTCCCTGCCTCCTTCCCTCCCTCCCTCCCTGCCTGCCTGCCTGCCTGCCTGCCTCCCTCCCTCCCTCCCTGCCTGCCTCCCTGCCTGCCTGCCTCCCTCCCTCTCTCCCTGCCTGCCTCCCTCCCTGCCTCCCTGCCTGCCTGCCTCCCTCCCTCTCTCCCTGCCTGCCTCCCTCCCTCCCTCCCTGCCTCCCTCCCTCCCTGCCTGCCTCCCTGCCTGCCTGCCTGCCTGCCTCCCTCCCTCCCTGCCTGCCTGCCTCCCTGCCTGCTTGCCTGCCTGCCTGCTTACTTGTACTCAGGTCAACTTCCCTGTGTCTAAGGAATGCTGCTGCCCACAGTGGGCTGGACCCCCCCTCCATGTCAATTAACTTAAGACCATTCTCCACAGATATGCTCAGAAGACCAGCCTGATGCAGATAATATCCCACTGAGGTTCTCTCACAGATGATTTTAGGTAGTGTCAAGAGACAATAAATTAACCAGACAGAAAAGGAAGTGTCCCTGAAGTGGCAAAAAACCACCAGGTGCCAGAAATTCCTTGGGTCAAATCTTCCTCATGACAGCAGGGATTCTGGGAAACAGCAGCCAGGACATTCGTGGAAACTGAAAAGAGGAAGTGATACTCCTACTTACTCCTACTTAGTTTGTTTCCTTTTTTTTTTTTTTTAATTCGCTTTTGCAGTGCTGGGGATGGGATTGAGGGCCTCACACATACTAGGCAAGCTCTACCATTTGAACTGTCCTTCAACTCCTCATGCTACATTCTGAAGGGTTAACTGTTGGATGAAACTGGTGGCATCTGGGAAAAGAGGGAGGACAGGGCCAAGAGGCTGACAAGGGGCTATTTGATTGACATTGGGAATAGTCGTGAGAGATGAGCCCATGTTCAGAGATCTGAGAGGCCCACACGAGTCAAGCCTTGGGGCTTGGGCAGAAAAGGAAGCCAAAGAGAACAGATGGAGGGAGAGGACTGTCTCTAATTCCAGGTGTGGGAATTATGTTTATGACTGAATTTTATGTAGAGCACAGAATCCTCCATGGTCCACCTACCACAGACATTTTTCCTGATCTGAATACTTTTTTAAACCAGGAAAAAAAATTATATAGTTCTGTAGATTTCTCTAATTGCCTGTAATGTCACCAGCATCTGGTAGTGCTTCCAAGCTGGTCACAGCTGCCCCTGAGACTCCCAGCCTGACTGTTGCACCACCAGCTGTAGTACCCACCCTTCCTTCTGCCTTACGCTTGAGCAACTGGGCTCACTGCACTGATACTCCAGGCTACCCAATAGGCATTCAAGTTTGCAGCCTACACCAGGCCCTGTGAACAGGGCTGTGTGGTGCAAGAGGGACTGAGCAAGAGTTGAGATCCAGTTTCTACCAGTATTAGTTACTTTTCTAGTGGCTATGAAAAAAAAGCAACTTATGGTAGGAAGGGTTTATTTTGGCTTATGGTTTGGGTGTACAGTTCAGCATGGGAGGGAAAGCATGGTAGCAGGAGTTTGAAGAAACTGGCCACGTTATATCTGCAGTGGGGAAACAGGGAGAGGAAACAGGGATGCTAGGGCTGTGCTGGCTTCTGGTTTCTTCCCTTTCTACTTTTCATTCACTCTAGGAACCCAGTTCATAGAAGAGTGCTGCCCACTTTGAAGGTGGTCTTCTTCCTCAGTTAAACTTTTCTGATCATGGGCTTTCCTCCCAGATTCATTCAAAGGTGTGTCCCCTAGGTGATTCTTAGACACATTCAGAAGTGTGTCTCCTAAGTGATTCTCAGACACATTCAGAGGTGTGTCTCCTAGATGATTTCAAATCTTGCCAAGTTGACAATCAACATTAACACAATCTCATGTTCAAAGGTGTGTCTCAAGGAAAGGGCTCCTTTCTCTCTTCACACTTGTAGGCAGGGCCCACAATCTGCCCCAAAAATGTCTTACTCTATATTCTCTACTAACCACAATGGATTTCGTAGCTCACGAATCAAGATCAATTCAGGAGAGCTGGGAGAGAGTACATCCTCAAGCATGATGTCAGATGCTTGATGCTTCCATTCATAGGTGTGTGTGTGTGTGTGTGTGTGTGTGTGTGTGTGTGTGTGTGTGTGTTGTGTGTTGTGTGTGATTACATGGATGGGTGCTTATGACCAATACACTCAAATTTGAAGATAGTAACAGCCTAACAGAAGCTGTTGCAGAAGGGAAATTTCCATTGGTTGCAATTCTAGATACAATCATTTACAGCATACAAGGATTTTCCTCTCCACCTACCTAACAATGCTGTAGAGAACCTATTTTTATTTTCCTCTTGCGGATGAGGAACTAGTGGCTTCCAGAGGTGAAGGGATTGGCCCCGGGGCCATCACTGTTAGCACTACTCCTATTAACAGCTATTGTCTTGTTCTGGGCTGAGCACTTCACACATTTGTTCATTAATCTCATCTCATGAGACACTTGCTGTCACTCTTTCCCTTTCCTAAGGAGGAGGCTGAGAAAGAGCACAGATATGGATGGGATTCCATGAAGGTCTTCTGCTGTCCTCGGTCCTAATTCATTGACAGCTCTGGTTCCTGAGCTGAGCTAATCAGGGTGCCTCATTTGGAAACTCCGAAGCCTCAACACCTGCCAGTGTGGCCCCAAGTAGAGGATTCTGTGTCATTTCTGCAAGACAGACCTGTTCTGTGCTCTGCTCTGCTCTGCTAGGGGCTGGGCAGCACTAGCCAGGACTAGAGGAACGGACCACTGATTATCCTTCAGTGCCTCCTGTGCTTCCTGTGGGGCAAGAACACATCCCTAGTCACTGTGTCCTGGCTGAGGTAACCAGGGAAGAGACCTATGGATGGGGCTCCTAGCTGGTGCCTGGTACTTGGTAGAAGATGGAGACAGATGTTCTCCTCTTTTCCCAGGCAGAGAAGACAGCACCTTAGGAGCAGCCCAGGCCTGCATACTGAGCCACTTCAGAGCCAGGCTGGGATGGACCTGTGGGCACAGCTAGGCTCCAGGGACATTCATATACCCAGCAGTGTGGAGAGTTTTTGGCTGCTTCCCACTTGGAGTCTTTGGTAAAGGGATCAGCACTGCCTAGGGGAAGTGAAGAACTTCCCAGGGTTCTAGTCTGTGCACATGGCAAAAGGGGCGAGCGAGGGAGACAAGCTCAACTGGTGAAAGGCTGAGTCCTCAGATCTCACTTAAGAAGAGCCAAGCACAGCGGCTTTCTTCACTTGTAATCTCAACACTGAGAAGGTAGAGACAGGAGGATCCCGGAACTGCACTTGCTGGCCAGCCAGTCTAGCAGAATCAAAAAGTTCCAGGCCAACTAAATGCTCTGTCTTAATATTTTAAAAGAAATGAAACAAAGCAAGCAAGCAAGCAAACAAAAAACAACCCTGAGGCAGTGGTTCTTCAGATATAACAGCCAAGGCTGGACTGTCTTCCACACACATTTGTGTACATGTGCACACACACAAATACATAAGAGCTCTACAGGAGCACATGGCAGTCTCTCCCTGCCGGTTTCACGGTGGGACCCTCCTGTTTCCACCTCTCAAGTGCTGGGATTACACATGTGCATCACAAAGCCCAGTTTATTCAGTGCTAGGGAACAAACACGGGCTTTGTGCTTGCTAGATGGGCACTCTGCTAATTGAGCCACAGCCTCAGCCTCTCTTCCTTTATTTTTATTGCATGATGTGTATTATTTCCAGAAAATTAGAAAATAGAGCTAAATAAAGGGGGAAAATTAAAGCCAGCCAAAATCTAACTTTTGCTCTTTGTAGCTGCATGCTGGTCAATAACCTCCCTGCATGTCTCCAGCTACTCCACTGCTTATGCCTCTGAGTTGTGTATATCTCATCCACCCACCCATTTATACATGTATATGCACCCGTGAATAAGACCGTGCACATGAATATGCAGTTATATACAGATCACATATGTGCATATGTGTATATGAAGTAGCCCTTGGCATCTATAGGGGACTGGTTCCTAGAGCTTCTCACCTTACAGATGACTAAATCTTCAAGTGCTCAAGTCTCTTAAACTTATTTAGGATTTGCAATGGATCTACACATGCCATCCTATAAAATTTAAACAATCCCCAGATAACTTAAATACTGTGCTAGTAGTTGTATCATTTAGGAAAATATGTGTCCTTGTCAAATACAGATGCAATTCAAACATTTTTTTTTGTTTGTGATTCATTGAGTCTGGGGATGTAGAATCCATGACTATAGGGGACTGGCTGCATATGAAAATTATATATATATATGTGTATATATATATATATGTCATGAATTTATATATTATGAAACTATTGGCACACTGGCTTGTAAACTTGGTTTTCTGCTTACTAATGGATTCTGAATACTCAAGGCTTTCTACAGAGTGAGTACTATTTGTCAGTGCCAATAGAGCCTCCAAATGCCCTTCATGCCCCACACAGAGAGTATTATGGGTAGTGAATCCCTCTGCTCTGGCATGCTTCCTGAGCCATGAGGGGCCAGGCCTGCAAACATAGCCCCATGGGATGGCACAGGGCTAGAGACAGGCTGAGCCAAATGATCTGACAGTTCCAGATAACAGAGCACAGAGCAACGCTGTGGCCTGTGTCCAGCAAGCAGAAGAATCAGAGCTGGAAAGCAGACAACAATCAAAACCGGGTCTTCCAGCAGAGAGTGAGGGCAGCTAGGCGGCCTGCTGTCTGGCTCACTGTCCCATCCTCACCCAAGATCCAGCCTGCTGAGCTAGGCTTGGAAGGGCAGAGTCCTCATCCCCACTACCAGGGCCACCAAGACAGCACAGGTCTGAGAAGAACCTGGCCAGGAGCCAGACAATTCAGAGGAGAGCATACTCTCACTACCTCTCATTGTTTTAGAACTGGGGCGGCAGGGGTGGGGAGTGGGGGGTTGGGAATGTAACAAGAAATCCCACTGAGTATTAAAAAGAAAACAGACCTCACACTGGGGGTCACTGCTTCAGGACCACTATACATAGTTTCTTCTATTACTATGGCAGCCTGGATACACAACTAGTCATTCACATTTATCTCCAGACTAGAAGAGCTGCAAATTCCTCTCACATATATATTCTCTGAGCTTGATGTCTGAAATATTTGCCTGACAGTCCAGGCTCCTCATTGGCCACTCAGTCTTCAGTGTACTGAGGGTCCTTCATGTTCTCTGCAACATCCTGAATGTGCCTTGTTGCAGTTTGTGGTTGTAATTTTATTTCTGTTTTATTATACACTCTCTAATTTTTTTTTTCACTGTGCTTAAACTACCTCCCTTCCAACCCTTATTCCTTCCAAACCCCCAGCACTAGGTGTGAGAGAAAGAAGGTTAGAGGGAGAAGGGACATAGGTCTCTTGAGCTACTTCCTCCTGATTAAGGTTCTTTGGGGGCAATACCAATCTCAGTAGTCAGAAGTCCAGCAGTCCAGTAAACCAGCGGCACCATACACAGCAAACCAGGATGAACCAGCAGCAATGCAGGAGAGCAGCAACTATCTTCCTTCTTTAGAGCCCCCACCCCCAACCCCCACCCCACCCTGTCCCTTTCAGAGCTCTGGCATTTATACCTCTCTCCAGAGTCCTCAGAATTCAACTTTCTACAGTTGGCTAACCCACTCCCCTGCTAGTGCATGAGACTCTTGTATTTTATAGGTGTGGACAAACTAAAGCAGCCCCACACCTGGGATTACAAGAAAAAACATTTTCATATCATAACTGAGTTTTTGTTTTTGTAAGAAAAAAACTCTTACTGCAGTGCCTCATTCGTGATACCCATAGGCTTAGGGTTAATAGTTACTCATTTCCCATTAGAATAGAAAAGTGGTCTTATGTTTTGCCCATCTTATCCATGCACTGTGCTCAGAAAAATGCTTCCACCTAGAGTGTGGATATGCCCACCTCTCCCCGAAGTCTTCTGAATAATTGGGGGGGGGATTTTCCAAAAACTGTCATGGCTGCCATTTACTGAGTCCATTCTGTTCACTAGTCCGTGACAAACCTTGACAATCACAGGTCTCTTAAACTTCAGGTAGATTTCCAGGCATAGCACAAATTAAAATAAAACAAAGTACAATCAGATAAAAATAACAATGAAATAGCAATAATGCAAGGCATAATATGTATGAATTTAAGATAAGAAACAAAAATGGCTTTTATGTGAGTGTGCATAATGATTTTCATATGCACATCCTGTCTTTTAAGTGGTAGTCTCAGCCCTGTGCTACCTTATGTAAGCAAGTTCTAGGTTCAGTTTTACAGATGAAGGAACTGTGGCTTCAAGGGATCAGAAACCTTTCCTAAGGTACCTGCTGTTGAGCTTCAGTCTTCAAAGTCCCACACCATGGCCTCCGGCTGCCTCTTGATTATGCTGGGGAGTGTGAGGATTGCAGTGCGGCACCTGGCATAGAGTGGCCCACCCCTCAGTGGTTATTCTCTCTCCCTCCTTCCCCTCTTTAAAGGGTCTTGAATCAAATCAGACATCTCTTGAAAATGGAGACTTCACTTCCTTGCCACCTTCAATAGGACTCTACCATAAATGTGTCAAGTCCAAAGCCCTGGTTTGAAAACAAAGGGAAGAAGGGTATTATGGGCGGCAGATATATGAAGACAGTCCTGCAGCCTCAGAAGAGAAGAATAGGGACCTGGAATCCAGCCTCGGAGACCTTGTGGTTCTCTGAGGGGAGAGTGCTGCCTGAGAAGAAACTGCTCAAAAAAGAGGAGCATCCAGGTGACACTGCAAACAGAAGACATAGCATGGAAAGAAAGGTGCTCTCTAGGTCTGAGGATGTGGCTTGGTTTGTAGAGTACTTGTCTAGCATACACAATGCCCTGGGTTCCGTCTGCAGAACTTCATGAAGCCAGGCTTGGGGACACACCTGTAATCTGGGTCCTTGCAAGGTGGAGGCAGGAGGAAGTTCAAGGTCATCTTCAGCTACATAGCAAGTTCAAGTCTAACCTGGCCTATAAGAGACTCTGAGAGACTGTCTTTTAAAAAATGAGATTTCTAAAACAGCTTCAAGGAGCACCTGAGAGTTCAAGGCTTTCTGGAAAGACTTTGGGACAGAAAAGCCCAAAGAACACTGGCCAAGACATTGCTACATCAAAAGAAATTGTGTGTGATGGTTGTGGGGACCCGGGAAATGGAGGCTTATGAGAAATGCCTCGTGGCTGGGAAAATGAAAGTAACTTGTGGGAGATATCTAAGATAGCGCCCGGGAAGATGCTGGGGAGGAGTTGAAGCCCGATTGTGGATATAGCTGATTGGGCGAGCAAGACTTCCATGCTTGATAATTACCATGTTATCAGGCTTATGCTATGCGATGTAATAGGATGACCTTTAATGTGATTGGCCCACATGGACTCATGTGGAAACACCCATTTGGTTCTGTATATAAGCTAGGGGATGAAACATTAAAAAAACGGCAAATGCTTAGACATCACCCCTGTCGAGTCTGTTTGTCTTTGGAATGAAGGCTGGGGAGAGTCGGCAGGCAGCACACTCACCTTTTCCCTGAGAACCCCTTATGTGGTGATCGCCCTATAAGGGCCCCGAAGCAATGGTCAGCAATGACAACCAAATGTGTGTCCTTCAAGAGATCCCTCTATACCTCCTGAATCACAGAAGTGCCTTTGCCTATCCAGAAGGAGGGACAATGGGAGGGAGCAAGAAAAGACTAGTCTACAACACAGGCTGCTTTCTCTCAGTTTTCACTATTGTGTCTGGGTAAGTGAAGAATGAAAAGGAAGGGTACTGTCTCATCACCTAATAAATGACAAATAGATGGATGGTGCTTTAGTTTATCTTCTGTGGCTATAACAGACTACCCAAGACTGCGTAATTCGTAAAGAAACATACAGTTATGTATGGGCTCATGATTCTGAGGGCTGGGAAGCCAGTGTTGGTTTGACTTCCCTTGAGGGTTTTGTGCTGCTTCAACTCATTGGAGGAATAAAAAGAGCAAGCGAGCATAGGCACAAGAAGGCACAGACAGGCAGCCTTACCTAACGGCAACCTCCTCCTGCACCAACTACCCCGGTCCTGTGATAACAAGAGTTCACTCCCATGAGAAAGCCGTCACTGGTTCAAGCACACATCTCCCAACACTGCAAACTGAGGAATTAAACCTCAGTGTGAGTTTTAGTGAGGACGAACTGTGTTCAAACCCATGTAGACAGAGTGAGAATTGGGTTGGCATTTGTCCTATTAGATGCCGTGGGCACACCCTCAGGGTGAACAGAAGTTTCTTCCTCAAAATTGTAAAAACTCATGGGGTCTGTCCCAGTATCCGTTCTGTTGCTGTGGTCTGACCAAAAGCAGCTTGAGGGAGGAAAGGGCTACTTCTGGGTCATAGTCCATCGGTGAGGGAAGTCAGGGCAGATATTCAGCCGGGGTCTTGAAGCAGAAATCATGGAGGATCGCTGCTTGCTGGCTCACTCCCAAGCTTGTCCCTAACTAGCTTTTTTATGTCACCCTCAACTACTTTCCCAGGGGATGACACCACTCACACTGAGCTGGGCTCTCCTACTTCAAACAGCAGTCAAGACAATCTCCCACAGTTATGCCCACCCACTAATGTGCTTCGGGCAGTTCCTCAATGGAGGCTTTCCTCTCAGCTGATTCTAAGCTGTGCCAAGTTGACAATTAAAGTTAGCTATGACAGGGTTCAAGGATCAACTGAGAGACTCATAAAGAAATTGCTAAGCTCACTGAGTTACCCTGAAAACTCCGACATGAAGAAGTCACCTTGAGGCTGCCAACCACCCCAGCTTCCTCCAGCCTTGCTGCTTACCACACGGTGCTGCGCCTGTCACTCTCCTGGATGCTCACTGGGGCTAGGCTCAATCCCAGCTCCAAGCCCTGAACCAGGGCAGTATATGGCAATGAGCCTCCAGGCAAGCAATCTGCTGAGTCCTCCTCCAGAGCCAGCTAGAGGCTTTCTCTCCTGCCCCCAGTCTTGAGATAAAAATAAGAAGCGTTTCTGTGTGTGCTATTTGAGTATGTGTGTGCTATTTGAGTATGTGTGTGCTATTTGAGTATGTGTGGGGATATGTGTGTGCATGGGCACATATGGAGGCTTGAGGTTGACATCAGGGGTTTTCCTCAGTCACTTCCCACTGTATTCATCAAGGAAGGGTCTTTCAAGTGATCCCAGAGCTCTCAGAGAGGGGTTTGTCTAGCAAGCCAGCTTGCTCCAGGGATCCCTTGTCTTTGCCTTCTGAGTGCAGATATCACAGGCCACTATGACAATGGTGTGGGTTCTGGGAATCCAAATCCTGGTCCTCATGCCTTCATAGCAAGCACTTTATCCACTCAACCATCTCTCAGACCCTGCAGTAGGCATTCTTAAGGATGGGTACAAGGTCCCTGTGAAATGGAACACAGTGTAGAAGGACACGAGGTCCGTGTGCATAGAGATAACACTAGAGAAACCAGATATGACACCTGTTAACCTGGAAGGCTGGAGTGGATGTAGTTTAATAACCTGGTGATCTTTTCCTATTCTGGGGAGACAGCCTTCACCCAAATGCCCCAGACTTCTGACCCTTGTTTCTTGGTCAGTGTAGCCCATCCTCATGAAAGCGGCTCCATGTGCTTTGCAAAAGAGTTTGCTATTATGCTAATTCCAAACCTTTAATCTGAGCGTTGCTTCTCTGTCAGTAGAACCCATTCCTATTACAAACCCTCAGTAAACCCTCACCCTGAGCACCGTTTCGCAGTAAACACAGCCCTCTCTTGTGGAAGAGTTCACAGGACTTTGTAAGGGAGTTTCAGTAGCTTCAGGGTAACTATCCCTTAAGCTTTGTCAAACAAATAAACAAACAAATTGCTCAGGATCACACTTGAGAAGTTTGAACCACTCGAGCTAATTAAGCCATGTTACACAGAATTTCATTCTCGTAGCCGATCACTCCACAGCTGGCCGTGATTCTTGCAGGGACCACCACAACACAGGGAGTAGCTAGGAGTTGGACAGAATGGTCTTCACCCTGGTCTACAGCAGTGGTTACAGTACATAGAGCAGGAAGACCATGTAGAAGGATCTCTCTATCCAAGACACTATTCCTAAAGCCTAGCCAGCACTGTCTAGAGAACCTCCTGGCCAGGCTTCCAAAACAGTCTCCTTGTTCCTTCATCTGTCGCCCCACCCTCAAATCAGAAAACCTGGGGCTCCCTTTTACCACCCCTACACCTCCTTAAAGTTCAGCCAGCCTCCCTGGTTCCTGTAGGGAGCATCCAGCATATGCCATTGGCTTTTCTGGCTGCAGAGCAGCTGGACCTGTGGAGGATGGCAGAATCTTTGTTCTTTGTCAGCCTGCTGGAGGCCAGAGGCTCCTGTGTCTCCAGGCTCATTTGTCTAGGGTGTCCAGAGGTACACAGCAGGCACCAGGGTGATGTGATTTAGGGCAAACCCTTTTACAGACAGCTACAGTGTTAACAGTGAAGAGAGGAAGCACCCTCTTCCCTCCTTCCCTCCATCCCAACTCTTCCCTTCTGTTGTATCTGCACCAAAATCCACTCTCAAGGAAGGATCTGTCATAGTTCTGGCCTAAGGAGTAACAGTTGGATAAGCAGTTCACCAGAGTCTTGTGTGGGCCAGGGAATCAAAATCAAATGCTAGCAATCCCTGTTAGCAACCCTGTGGTTCAGTGTCCTTTTTCAGTGACCCAATGAGATTTTTAAGGTAATTTCTTCTCTGTAGCCTGTCTTATGATAGTAGCAGCTTCCTCTGCTTCTCCATCTTTATCCTCACCCGACAGAATAGTCCAGCTCTGCCCAGCCTCTGCCCTGGAACTTCCATGCCTAGTCTATTGGCTGCACAGAGACTTTGTCCTGAGTGAGCCTTTCCTCCCAGAGGTCTTCTCTGCTCATACCATCTCTGGGGAGGCACCCTGGGTCTAATTAGGCAACTCCAAAGTATGGAAACTTGATCTGCACCAGGCTCTTTAATTACATGTAAATTTGATAGATACAAGTGTGAGAGTTGAGAAGTCCGGTGCGGGCCTGGGCACCACTCTCAACACCAGAAGAATGTTAGCACGAGGCAGTGACTTCCATTTCCTCCCATCAGATTCATTTTAGGCATAGAAAAGGGACTCTCTGAGAGACCCAGGAGCTCAGTCATCTCAAACTTCCTGCCCTGCCCTCCCCTGGGGAGTTTGGAGGAAATGAGCCAAGTCTAGAAAGTCTACAGCCTGCTGGGAAGCTTGCCCTCTGACCCTAGGAAAGCCAGAAAGACCGGTTTCCAGGGCACAGTTGGAGGCTGGTAACTTTACCCGGAGACAACTTCTCCTGGGGACTTCCTGCCTCGGTGCCCAGAGCCTGCCCTGCCTCCAGGAGCCTTTCTCCCTGTCTGTGTTCTATCGTGGACTACTCACAGTCTGTCATACTTCAGGCTGCCTTGTCAAGCGCCAGTTGGTCCACTATGGCTCCAGGCTCAATTTCTTCCTTCAGAGAAAGAGCCTTAATTCCTGGAAGCCATGCCTCCAGCTCTTATAAGCACATGGGCAAATTCAACCAATTTTTTTACAATAAAGAAAAGTTTATTTAGGCTTTGCTACATGTACTGTGCACAAGTCTGATTTGACTGGGAAGTGAATGCAGAGTGGAGAGAATGCATAAACTCCTTGGTCCGTCTGTATCTTGTCCTGCCTGAATTTTGAAAGGCTAAAGCACCTGCATTTACCACACAGCATTCAGAAATTAAGGTGACAAAAAAAAATCTTGGGTGTGACTTTAGCCCATAGCCATTTGGAAAGATGCCTCCAATATGCTGCACTTGGTCTGGGATCAGAAGCTAGACCAGAAGTATTATGGTTTGGACATGAAGTAATATCCAAAGGCTGGTGTTTGAGGGGATGGGATGGTCCTCTGCTGGTGGATCCTATTACCAAGAGTCATTGGATCACAAAAGCACTGATTTAACCTGCGGAGTAACCCACCTACGGATCCATAACTCCAAGACATTTTTATTGGGAGGTCATGCTAGCGGAGGTGGGATGGAGCTCAGGAAGTACGTCAAAGTAGGCTCGGTGGAAAGATAGCTCTTGTCCTTGATGCTTCCATGTCTTTCTCCTTGTTTCCTAGCCACCAGGAAGTGAGCAAAGACTGCACTAACAACTCTTTGTGGGCTATTATTGTTATTATTTCGTCTTTCTGAGTGGTTTGACTCATTTGAGATACAAAATCCCAACCGGATGTTTATGGGTTATCTAAGGTGTGTGCTGTACTATGGCCCTGTGGATGGTGAGGAGTAGGGTTTCAATGAAATAAAATTGCTTTCCCTCTCCAGAATGTCTACAAATCCACCAAGAAGACATAGACCAGTGAAGTCATACACAAATGATATGCAAACAAATGTGCCCAGCTATGGGTGGAAGCCTGTAACATGTGGTCATTTGTTCTGGATTTCTTGTATTTTCAAGGTTCAGCCATGCTGTTGCAGGAATGTTGGCCGAACAGGCTGCTTCCACTTTTTTGGTTTTGTAAAGATGTTGTCATCAGCATGCATCAAAAAGTTCCAACAGTGTATATATTTTCAGGTCCCTTTGATAGTTACTAGGAGTAGAAACACAGGTCAGGTCATGTACTATTTCTATGGTTCAGATCTTTGAGGAACCGTTATATTTCTGTACAAGGCAACTGCACTATTTTACATTCCTACTAATGTACAAAGATAACCATTTCTCTACAGTTCTGTCAACTCTTATTATTATCTTTTTTTTTTTTTTTTTTGGTCACAGCCGTGCCAGCGTCCGTGTACACTGCCACCTCGCTGTGCTTTTTTACTTGGATCTCCCTAATGAGCAATGATATTGACTGCCTTTTCATGAGCTTTGGAGTCTTTCATCTGGTTATTTTGTGGGTCTTCCAAAGGAGTCAGAGTCACAGGTCCAAGGCATACTCCCCGCAATTATTCATGCAGACGGTAACTTATGAGGTGCAAGCTGGCCCCCCAAACTCAAGAAGCAATGGCCAAAGCCTGCTGTGCCTTTGCAAGGTAGTGAGTTTGGTAAACATTTTTTTTTTAGGGAATTATTTTTGAAAATTTAGCTGAAAGGAAATCTCAACTGTTTCACATGGAACTATATCATAGGAAATCTGAAACAAAATAGAAAATGAGAGAAAAATTAACCTCCTTAAATTATGAAAATTCGCCGGGCGGTGGTGGCGCACGCCTTTAATCCCAGCACTTGGGAGGCAGAGGCAGGTGGATCTTTGTGAGTTCGAGGCCAGCCTGGTCTACAAAGTGAGTCCAGGACAGCCAAGGATACACAGAGAAACCCTGTCTCGAAAAACCAAAAAAAAAAAAAAAATTATGAAAATTCTGGGACTGGAGAGATGGCTCAGTGGTTAAGAGCACTTGCTGCTCTTCCAGAGGACCCAGGTTCAGTTCCCAGCACCCACATAGCAGATCATAACTGTCTGTAACTCTCTCCCATTCCAAAGGATCTGACACCCTCATTCAGACAAACATACAGGGATAGCACTGATATAGATAAGGAAAGAAAAATAATAATAAAAGGAAATTATGTCCTTACAGGGGAAGAAGCAAGGAAGTGGGGCACAGTGGCCAAGTGTTACAGGGTCTCAGTGTTGCCTTCGACCTCTGATATGGTTCAGTCACAGCTGAGACATGGTACAAGACGTCTTGGTCATGCTGAGTTCTCTTAGCTTTATTGGGTACTCAGGGCTCACAGAAGTGACTGCAGGGAAGCTGGGTGGGACACTCCATCCCCAGTGTTTTTCTACCCCACATACCAATGAGGTCTTTAGTGACCTCAGCTTTATAGGTTGATCTCGGTTGTCTGTTGGGGTAGTGTTAAGCATTCTAAATGTTAACTAATTGGTCCTGCTTGCTGTCTGTTTCTTACATTGACTCTGATTGGTTAAATAAAATGCCGAGGCCTGAGATTGGGCAAAGACAGAGAAAGGTGGGACTTCCTAACAGGAAGCCTGCACTTTAGATAGAGAGAAAAACATTCCAGCCAGCAGCAGGAAGAAGGCATTCCAGCCAGGAGCAGCAGGAAGGAGGCACACACCATGGGTTAGAAAAAGGAACCTCATTCCGCATGGCCAGGAACATCGGCATGGCATGGAAAATGGCAGTCCAAGGGGATGTATGTATATATGGAATCATATTAGGGTAATAGAATTACAAGCTAGCTTAGATGGGCCAAGATTCCTCAACTCAGGCCTAGGCTTGGTAGAAATCCACATGGTGTCTGTGTACTCATTTGTAATGGCTGCTTAAAGATTAATAACTGTCGAGCCAATTAACAATAACATAAATACCGGGTAAATACTTTAATTAGCCATATTTCTTTTAACAGTTGTCAGCTTGATTGGATCTGGGATCAACTAAGGGATACTTCTCTGGGTAGGTTTGTAGGAATATTCCTGGAAGGAATAACAGAAGGGGAAAGATCCTCCTCCACACTGGACAGCCCCTTCCTTCCAACAGCAGCCCAGAAGTCTGAAGTCAAAGCTGTTTCTTCTACCTTGCCTGCCTTCACTTTCTGCTGACAAATGCATCTCCCCTGCTGACCCACCTATCACTGACACATAGTCTAGTTTCTTTATACTGAAGACCCCCAGCGCTCCATGAATTCTCTAGGCCTTCAGTGCCAGACTGGGACTGCTAAGGCAGCCAGCCTCACGGATAGTGCATTGATGGGATTCTAGCATGAAGGTGGCCATGGTTGGACTACCCAGACCAAATTGTGTGAGCCAGTCTGACACTGATAAATTGCTAAATCCTGCTTCCCAGCCTCCATGTGTGTTCTATTGGTTCTGTTCCTCTAGAGAACCTAGATTAATACATAAGCCAAATGGACCACATACCAGAATCTCCCAAGTGTCAGCTAAACACATCAATCCATAAACTCACTCATTGTTCTAGTGTATTTTCTGCAACATCCTCCCTCTGTGGACATTTTCCAACTGGATATTGAAACTGGCCTCCATTGAGCTCACCATGGCCTCCCTGATTCAAGCCCTTATAGATTGGACCATTCTCTGACCTCTTGGGTGTCTTTCCTCACCCTGCTGGTCCCCAGGGGTCTTGCTGAAGCTGATTCTTTAGATTCATGACCCCCACTTAGTTTACTGGTTACCAGCCCCACAAGCCAGTCATGGCTTCTCAGCTGAACTCTGTAAGAAGCCTTTCAAAATTTGTCCTCGACACAATTCTAATGTGTCCCCTCCTCCCACACCCAAAGCCATGATACAGGATTATGTTTTCAATGGAGAGACAGGGGTGGAAGGAAATCATTCAAGACTCCTATATTCTACGGCTACAGCTTAACTGAGCTCGTGAATGTCCCGGTTTACATAAGTCATTGCCCACCCACCCCACTCTTGGTCTTTGTGTGGAATCAAAGATTAGAACCCCCCTGTGCATTTCACCACCCCTTTTAATACCATTAGGCCTCTCCAAAGATTTACCACAGCTGGTCTGCTGGGCAACTCAAGCCACTCTTTCTGACTCATTCCTTGAACCTGAGTCACAAAATGTCTCCTCATTCTCACCAAGGTGAAGGAAGGGGTCTCAGCCCTTCCACTGCTAGGGAGCTAGGTCACCCAAGATGGAGGAGGAGAGGTTTTGAATCAGGTGGGGAACATTTTAAAGTCTGCATTTCTTATCTAAAGCTAATATAAAAGCTCTGTTGCTTCCTTTAATAATTAAACAATAGTGATGTCAAAATAGATATATAGATCGATGAAAGAGTGGAAATTGACAGGCATACATTCACACGGTCAGTTCCTTTGTGACAAAGGTTTCAAGAAAACCCAGTGTAGAAAGCAGTCTTCGACAACTGCTGCTGGAGGAAGCTGGACAACTACATTCAACAAACAGATAAACTCTCAGTCTTTATTTTACACAATGAGGGGACATGAATTCAAAACAGATTATGGGTATAAACGAAAGAGCCAAATTCTAAAACTCCTGGAAGAAAACAGAAGAGAAAATTTTAGTGACTTGAATTTGGCACTGAATGTTGATTTTTTGGGGGGAAGGGGGAATTTTCTTTTTTTTTTCAACATTTATTTATTTCTTCAAGTTACAACTCAATCACAGTCCTCTCCCATCTCCCTCTCTCAGTCTCACCCTCCTACCTTCTTCCCCCCATTCGCTTTTTTTTTAATTTAATCTTTCCTCCCCAACAACTCCCCCTTTAGTCCAATAAAAGACTCTTTTTCCTATAACAATAAATACAAAACAATAAGAACAATCAGGCAACAATTATGAAAATGATAAGGTATAATATATATTCCCAATATCCAGTCCATACATACATATTTGGTAACTGTCATTTCTTAGGTTTGGAAGTTGCTTTCTCTGCACTTCTTGTTTATTCAGATATATTTCTCCTTCTCAGGTCTCTGATGTGGTTGAAGACTAGATAGTTATAGTCTCAAAGTTAAGTTTTAAGTTGTTTAGTAATTAAAAGGATGTTCTAGGTCTAAGAAGATGCTTTTAAGTTGGTAATGCAAGTTAGGATGGAAACTGAGTTAGGTATAGAACTTTAAACTTATCGAGATAGAATTGTTGATTTTTTAATAGAGAAAGCACAAATCATTAAAGAAAACCTCTTGGTATAGAAGATGGCTCAGTTGGTAACCTGTTTGCTGAAGAGGCATGAGAACATGAGTTCAATCCCAGTCACTCAGGTTTTAAAAAAGAAAGCCATGTATGGTGACATGCTAACAATCCAAGGACTAACACATGCTGACACAATCGGATCCCTGGGACTCACTGGCTAGCCAACCTCCCCCCATCAGTAAGCCTCAGCTCCCAGT
Organism: Lophiomys imhausi; assembly: GCA_907164525.1. Lineage (NCBI taxonomy): Eukaryota > Metazoa > Chordata > Mammalia > Rodentia > Muridae > Lophiomys > Lophiomys imhausi. The sequence continues at coordinate 5,689,796 of CAJQZJ010014957.1, forward strand.
AAAGCACACTCTCTCTAAAAAATCAGGGTGATTCATGTCTGAGGAATAACACTCAAGATTGATGTCTGGCCTGTACATGCATGAGCACACACGTGTACACTCACCAGCACAAATACATTACACCTACTCACACATGAACCTGCACACACATATGTAACCGAACTTTTAAATTATTATTTATCACTTATTTATTTATTACTAAATTCACTTATAACAAACACCAACAATTTCTTAACTATTAATCCTATAAATTCCTACAACCCCTTTAACCTATCCACTAAACCTATTGATAATTATAACAACTACTTTCATAACCTTTTAGAATGATACAGTCTCTGGGGCAGGTCCTCGGTCGTCAGGAACACAGTCTTTGTTGTAGATTCTTTAACGCACTTAGATCCTTTTTCTGGATCTCTCAGATGCAGGTTCGTCAGGGTCGTTGGTTATTGCAGTCTCACCTTAAATAAGGCTTCATGCTTTCTTCTCTGTGGGAGACCCCAGCCATCTGCAGGCCAACTTACTTCTTTTGAATCAGGAACTCAGCTGCTCTGCCTCAGTCCTTAAAGCCAGGCACCGTTTCCTTTAGGCCACTGTTTGGACAGATCAAACCCCTCTAGGCAAAAGCTGAGCCACAGGGTCCAGTCCTTGGCCTTTTGGTGTCTTGCTCAGGCTTTCTTTGCTCACCGGCTTCTTTCTGCTTCAGGGAGAGAGCTGGCCATCAATGGCCAGCCCTTTTTTCAGCAGGACTCTTGGAGCTCTCTAGCATCAGGGGCCTCTTCTTTTTCTGGGCTCCATGCACTGTCCTCAAATAGGAGGAACTCTGTTTCAGCTTAATTTGGGCTCCGCCCACTTAGCAGCTGAAAACAATGTCAGGCCAGATACTTTGTTTCTTCAATTCTATTGAGTCTTTCCTGTTTTCCTGACTTCAAACTTGTTTTTCAGTCCATTGAGTCTTTCCTGTTTTTGCTGACTTCATGCTGATAATGCTCTTCAGACCCCGAATTAAGAGACAGTATCAGAAACTCCTATATATTTTCTAAATCTAATTTATCTAACCCCTACACACATACAAACATATACCCACACAGGAAGTAACCCCTGGACTAAGTTTCATTATAACAAACAAAACAAAGCAAAAAACAAACAAAAACCCCTTCCAGGTTTCAAAAGATCCCTAGGAGAATAGAAGACAAAGTTGCAGAGAAATATTTACAAAGCATCAGCTATAACCAAGGGGTTGCACCCAGAAGTAATTTAAAGGAAACAAACAACATAATCTTTTTTAAGTTTGCAAACGATCTGAACAGACATTTCACCAGAGAATGTCTAGAGCTGGTGAATAAGCACGTGAAGGAGACTCAACATGTTAGTCACTAAGCAACTCCTATAACAACCATGACAAAGGTCCACTACACCAGAATGGGGCCACTTACAAGACTTACAGGGTCTCTGCGAAGATCTGGGAGCAGCATGGACTCCCATTCCCAGCAGCCAGGAATGAAAATCAGTATTAGCACTTTGAAGAGCATTTTGTCAGCTTTTAAAAATTAAAAAGAAGGCCAGTGAGATGGCTCAGTATGTGAAGGTACCTGCTGCCAGGCGTGTCAATCTGATCTGTCTCCAGTACCCACATAGTGGAAGAACAGAATGAACACCAGAAACCATCCTCTCACCTCCAAATGCATGCCATGGCACCCTCTATACATAACAAATAAATAAACAAGTGTAAGCTTTAAAAGCTTAAAAGATATCTAGCAAGTGACTTTGTCATTCTTGGTCATTTCCACCCTGTCAAAGAAACAAAGTCACTTATTTACACGGAATTGTAATCAAGGATCCACTATTGCTTTGTTTGTATTGTCAAGAACTGAAAACCACCCGAAGGCACCCCAGCCAGTGAATGGATTAGCAAGTTGCCACTTGGTCACACAGAAACCATGATGGAAAAGCAAGACGGTGTGACTAACCCTCGAAGATAATCACAGTGAGTTAAAGTGGGGTACATGTGCTCTGTCTTCAGTTACAGAAAATTCTACAAAGTGTAGTCAACCTACAGTAATAAAACAGGCCGTGGCAACCACAGAGAGGCACAAGGAAACTTGGGGTGATGGCTGCATTTATTTTATCTTACTTTATTTTTTTGTGGGTCTCACTTGGCTTTACTGGAACTCACTATGTAGATCTCAAACTCACAGAGCTCTACCTGCCACTGCCTCAAGTGCTGGGATTAAAGGTGTGCGCCACCACACCTAGCCTTGTGTTAAAACTGTGACAATATTTTGAGATTTATAAATATGTCAAACTTCTCAAATATAGGCTTCAGTTCTGTACAACTACTTATGTTCCAATTATCTGTCAACTGAACTATCAAAAAACAGGCCTTTATCTTCTGACGACATCCACTGCATGTTCACAAATGAAACTATCCAAGAACTGAAATTAGCTTGAAGACAGTGCAGTAGGGTGAAGATGGTTGATACATAGACACAAGAGTGATAAAGAAGACTTGTCATGCTGAAGCTGGGTCCCTTCGATGTGCATTTGAAATGCTATTTTTGAAACTGTGGGTATGACTGGGCGTGGCATGAACACCTGACTGCCTACCATTTGGGAGGCTAAGTCAGGAAATTGGACAGTGTTACATCAGTTTTACACTTTGCATTAAGTTTAAGGTAGTCCAAGCTACCTAGTCTCAAAAACAAAATAAATACAACACACCTGTGTACACGAGCACACTAACACACACACACACACACACACACACACACACACACACACACATATGCACACACACACACCTCAAACAGCACAAAACAAAAAGATGACACCAGTTGAAAATGTGACTTTAACCCTAAGTATCTGGCACCCACCACCGCCATGTTTCTTCCTTTGGAGATGAGATGAGAGGCCTGATTTTCACCGTCACCTTTCTGGCTTTGATTTACTTCAGTAAAAATACCTACAGGAGACAGAGCTCACATGAACGGTTAAAGTTGAGGTGCAGCATAAGCAGTTAATAATTTATCAATGCAAGTCTTCTGGCAGGCTAGATTTTTCTCAGAGGAGGGCCTCATGGCAGGGCCTGGGAGGGAGACCTTCAATAGGAGAGCATGAGATGGGCCCTGGGGCTGCCCTGGAGCCATGCTTTGTAGATCAGCAAGGCATATGTGCATCAAAGTTGCAGAACAGTTGTGACATGTGAGTAGGGAGTTAAAGCTGGACCCGGAAGTCCTCCTCAGTACACAGGGCAGGGCGGTATCTCATCCCTACCCCTGAGGCATCAACACCACAGCCAGTAGGTGGAAAACCCAGAGACTTTTCAGTGCCAGGAGCCAGTCCCTCTAATGAGTGCCCGTCTATAAACTCCTTGAATGTCTGCTCAATTCCCCCACATTAGATCCTCAGAGCATTTCACTACCTGTGCAGGTTTGCTGACTAACAGCTGGTAGGTTTTGGTGGGCATCCAGGGGTAAGCGTAGGAGGGCACACATACACCACAGCAAATGCATCGTGAGAGTAGCCAAGGTAGCCAGTTGGGAAATGCAATGCCATTTGACTGATTACGTAAACCCACCTATTTACATGGTCCTACTTGTTGAGGGTGTTTTGATATGTTCCTTCCCGCTGTCAAGTCTTAGTTTTACATCTGCCATGTTGGGATAGAGGAGGCAATCCAGCGGCATTTGCAAAAATGGTGGGGTAAAGATATTGAAACTCCTCTTTTCTACAAAAATACTGAGAAAATAACAAAAACAACCAGATTAAACTTTTCTGGAACTCTAGAAATCTGTCAAAGGCCTCCATCCATCCAACAATGGTTTACTTGACTGAATGACAGAATTTTACTAAAAATAGAGAGCTTTACAGCACACAACTCACCTTGTTGCTATCACTCTCTTTCTAGTTCTGAGCCTTGCAAAATCAAAAGCCCCCAAGAGAAACCCAGCCTGATGGCTTTCTGAAAGCCCCACTTGCAAGCCCGTCTTTATTTAAACTAACAGAATTTCCTCAGGGCTAAAAGCTGTTTCCTGTAGGGCATTTGTTAAAAAGACTCAGAGGGAATTGTTGGACTTCATAGCAGGTGGAGGTGGAGGATGACAGTTGGGTAATAATAAGCTAAGCGTTCTTAATGTAGAGGTTAGCAGGCGGATGGTCACAGAGCCCTGAAAACCCTGGCATATCCTGGGGAGTATAGAAATCTATGAGCACAAGGAAGAAAAAACCCTGGGTATCAATGGAGCAGTGTGCATACTCAGAAAAGACCCCAGAGTTCCCAACATGCCCCAATTCACTCAGTAAACTGGTTCCTGTTCCAGAACCGGAAGAAAAATCTCTGTCCAATGACTAGAAGGCCACTACATTGACTCAGGTGAGAATTCCGTGGAACTTTATCAGGGGAGCTGGGCCAGGAGGTCAGAGAGGCTGAGAAGACTCTCCATTAGCCTGTTGCAAATTGGAGAAGCAGGGCAGAGTGGCAATTCCAAACCCAAAGGCCTCAGAACTGTAGGAGCTGATGGCACACCACTCAGTCCAAGGCTAAATGCGGGGGAAACCAGAGAGGCACCGAGTGCAAGTCCCAGGGTCTAAAGACCAGAGCTCCAGAGGACAGAGAGAAAGAGACACCTTCAGTTCTGTCTGATTCCTCAGCTACTTGGATGGTGCCCTTTTCCACATTGACTGAAGGTGAATCTTTTCTACTCAGCTTACTGCTACAATGCCAGTCTTCTCTGCAGATAGCCCACAGACACATTCGGAAATATTGCCTGGCCAGATACTTAGGTACCCTTTAATTCAGCCTACTGACACCTGATATTAACTATTGCAGATATTAATTGAAACCCTTCAAGGAAATTGCTAATATAATAATTTAAAGAATAGTAAAATTAATGCTACGCATTCAAAATAGTGTACTAAAATTATCTATTTAATACAAAACATGCAACAAGGGAAGTACAGAAGACCAAAAGACCTGAGACATATGAAAAGAATTATCAAAATAGCAGATGTAAATCCTACCCTGTTGGTAATCACATTAAATTTAAATGAATTAAAATCTCAATTAAAAGAACTAACAAGGAAGAATATGTGAAAACAAATAAAATCTACCATGGCCTCCACAAGAGAGGTACCCTGGTTCAAGTAATTAGGTTGAAAGTAAAGTAGAAAATCTCAGGACTTTCATTAAAACAATAACCAAAAGGGGTAGGTGACAACATTAATATTAGACAGAAGAGAATTTAAGACAAAAGTGTTATCAGAGACAAAAATAAAAGAACCATTTAGAATGAAAAACAAAATGAGCAGCCCACAGGCTTTACAAAAGTCCATGAAGTCCACATAGCTAGAAGCACTGTGAAACCATGCACCTAACAACAGAGCCCCAAAACACAATCACTCAACAACAGTAACTGGAGACTGCGATACCCCACTTCTTGATAACAGAACAAACAGCATGCAGATCATCAATGAAATTGAATACTTAGACAACACCATCAACCAAATCACCTAACAGACATCCGTAGAAAGATCCACTCAACAGCACACTCACCTTCTTTGCACAAGAAACTCCTGGATAGACATATGCGAGGGCATGGAAATGATCCCTAGGGATTCAAAAGGACTGATGTCACACGGTGCTTTCACTGGCCACAGTGGTGTGAGTTAAGAAATCACATAGGGCCGGGCAGTGGTGGCGCACGCCTTTAATCCCAGCACTTGGGAGGCAGAGGCAGGCGGATCTTTGCGAGTTCGAGGCCAGCCTGGTATACAAATTGAGTCCAGGACAGCCAGGGCTACACAGAGAAACCCTGTCTCGAAAAACCAAAAAAAAAAAACCCAGAAAAAAAAAACAAAAAAAAAAAAAAAAAAAAAAAAAAAGAAATCACATAGAAGGCAAAAAGAAAACTTCACAGAAATGAAATTTAAAAGCACTCTGAAAGATCAGCAAGGAAATATGATCACGGGGAAAGTCTGAGAATGGTTTATGATAAACGAAAGTATCACATGCTGAAACTACAAGACACAGCAAGGGCATTGCTTGCACATTAGTGGCTGCGAACATTGACATTTTGGATAAACAAAGACCTCAAATCAATAATTCTTCTTTCATCCTAAGAAACTGGCAGAAAAAGAAGAGAAAAAAATCTAACTGAAGCAAGTAGAAGAAAAAAAATGATAAAGATCAGAGAAGAAATGAATAGAACAGTGGATAGAAAAAAAACAAAGTTAACAAAAAGTTCTTTCTTAGGAAAGAGTGAAAACTGACAATCCTTAGACTGGACTAACTAGGGGGATAATAATGTTCCCTTTACTGATATGATGAAAGAGGAGAGAAATCTCAACCTTTCAGAAGTAAAATAACTATGAAGAAATACTATAAACACGCCAACAAGTTGGTAACACGAATGAAATGGAATCATTTCTAGAAAGACATAAACTAACAAAATTAATTACAGAAAATAGAGTTGTGCAATAAAAGTGAAGAGATTAAATTGGAATTTTTATTAACAATAACAAAAAAATTCAAGTAGGACACAGAGTCCCATGCCTGTAATCCCAGTTATGGGGAGATTGGAGCAGGAGGGCCAGTTTAAGGTCATCTTTAGCTATATAGTGAATTTGAGGTCAGCCTGGGCTATAACAGACCCCACCTTAGCCATCCTTTTCCCCTGAAAAAATATTACCATGAGGAAAAACCCAAAACCAGATTATTTCAGTGATAAATCATACAAAAAATTTAAAAGAATATATAACACAAACCCTTAAGAAACTCTTCCAAAATGTAGCTTAAGTGGGAACACTTTCTTAGTCATTCTAGTATTATCCTAAAAAAAAAAATCATAGAGTCCAGTGATAAAATGAATTATGTGTCAATCCTTTGTAATCTGTGCATAGAAAAATACTCACAGGTTGACTATCTAGAATATTAAAAAAAAACTTGCAATTCAGTAACTCTGAAACTTAAAAAAAAAATGAGTGAGAGACCGAGACAAATGTTCCTCTACAGAAGTTATTCAAATAGCCAATACCACATTCTTACTCATCAGATAAATGTTCATCAAAACCACAAACGAAATACCACCTCACACCCAAGAGGGTGGTTAAAATAAAAGGGACAGACAATAATAACAAGTGTCGTTGAGGATGTAGAGAAACAATTAGCATACTCTAGGAGGAATGTCAAATTAGTTTACTTTGGAAAATTGTGAGACAGTTTCTCTATGTGTTACGCATAGAGTCACCACGCCATGGGACCCAGTATTCCACTCCTGTTGGGATACCAAAGAGAATTGGAAACACGTCCACTTAAAAATGTGTGCACAGATGGGTGTAGCATCATTATTTAATCAGCTAATGAGATCTATTGGTCTGCCTTGGAGACAGAACACATGGAGAATGACTGCATTGAGCAGCACCCTCCACAGGTTTATGCAGCCTGGAATGTGTGCTGTTAGTCTGGCACAGGGATGGCACAGCTCGTGGGAGTTAAGCAAGTTCAACTACCAGGGTTGCCTGGTGCACTCTTTGGAATAAGCCAGCAGGGTGGTGTTCTCTGTCATCTTGTTTATCTCCTTAAGACCTTACACAATAGGCTCAGATTTTGTTTTGTTTGTCTGCTAGAAATGTCCACATTGCAAAGACCCTGACAGGGTGGCTTCAGTGGGCCCACCTCTCTTCTTCATACTCCTGATGCTTTTGTTGATATTGTTCCTCCACATGAAGGAGTCCCAGATGTCTTATCCTTTAATTACAAAGTTAGTAGGATATGCATTCTAAGTAGTTCTTGGTGGAGTCCCTAATTATTTCCAATGACAGTCCCTCTACACCTAGCCAGTATTACAAAGGCATAACAGGCAGCTTGCTTGTCTCACAAAGAAACAAAACAAAAACAAAAACACCCCCCCCCCCAAACCAAACCAAACAAACAAAAGACTCAAGCACTTCTCACAGCCTGGGTAGGAGTTGTGGAAAGGAACAGAATCAGAAAGCTATGGGGTCTTTAAGGCCATAGGAACGGACTTCTCCAGTCCCTGGAAAGGACTGAGTGAAGTGCTCCAGCCATGTACTGAAGCATGCTTGGAACAGTTGCTGTTCAAGAAAGGTTGGCTCTGGTAGTGGGAGGGTGAAGCAGGATGCTTGTTTGTAACAAAGGCCCATAGACTCTTTTGTGGAAATCAGAGGTCAGCTGGCCTTGGTTTAGATTCTGATGAGGATCTGGGACAACCATATCCAAGGAAAGAAAGCAGCAGCATGGTGGCTACAGTGGTGGCCTGGCTGAGGTCAGAGAGTCTCAGCGGAGTGACTCCTCCAAATGAGAAGTGGTGCTCAGAACTCTAATGCTCTTGTCCATGAAATGGAAACAGACATACTTCCAACTCATAAGAGACTGCAATAATTTCTGAGACCTTTTCTTTCTTTCTTTTTTTTTAAACAACAGGCCTGTCTTCATTTCCTTTTTTTTAAGATTTATTTTTTTATGTACTTTATGTATATGAATGCTTCATTTGTGTATATGCCTGCAAGACAGAAGAGGGCATCAAATCCCAATAGAGATGGTTGTGAGCCACCATGTGGGTGCTGGGAGTTGAACTCAGGACCTCTAGAAGAGCATCCAGTGCTAACTGCTAGGCCATCTTTCCAGCTCCCTGGATACTGCTGCTGGTGGAATTGATAAGGATGCTACTGATGGTGGTGGTGCTTGTGGCAGCGATGATGACTATGGTGGTGGTGGGACTGGTGATGCTGATGGCAGTGGTGGCAGAAATGAGGATGATGCTGAAGGTAGAGGTGTGAGTGGTGACAGTGCCATGGTGCCATGATGGCGGTGAAGGTAGTAACAGATGACAGAGGCAACGTTTCAGTGAAGACCTTAGGAGAGGCCTGTAGGGCCACCAACCCTGCTTCATAGGGTCAATGTTTCCAGTGAAATGCCTCCATTTAAGTAGAAGCTAGGCCTAGATACCTAGGCTGAATATAGACAGAGAAACAGTTCTACATCACCCAGAACGGAAGGCCAATGCTTCTAGGAATGGAGCCTCCAGAGGAAAGATAGATACCATCTCAAAATACACTTGAAAAGAAGAAAACCATTCAATGAGAGATCCCTACCCCCACATGTTTGGAGTATGGGACACTGTCCTTGGTCTCCACATGCCGTCTGTAAAATCTATGCTTCTCTCTAACAGTTTTGGAAAAAAAAATGGACTCTTTTTGGTTCTTGTACGGTGGATATGTCAGGGCCTAGAGGTCATAGACAAGATGGGGTCCCTGAGGTTCTTGAGTCTGCATGGAAACAACCCTAGCTTTTCACATGCATGCTAAGTATCTGAACTGAAGTCCTCATACTCCTGAAGCTGGCAGAGCCATCTCCCCAGCCCTGTATGTTGTTTTGTGCCTTTGTTGTCTCTGTTCTGTTCTAATGTAACTTTAGTGTGTGTACATGTCTCATGTGTGTGTGTATGTGTGTGTGTGTGTGTGTGTGTGTGTGTGTGTGT
>CAJQZJ010014957.1:5699299-5715317 GCA_907164525.1 Lophiomys imhausi
TGTGTGTGTGTGTGTGTGTGTGTGTGTGTGTGTGTGTGTGTGTGTGTGATGACATTTCTACCATTCAGGGTAGGGTGAAGGGCTGGAACCTGAATCTATAGCTGCATAGGTGTAAGAAAGTTCTGACCTTCTTCATATTGGTGTAAAACAAAGCATGGTGTGGCTAAGACACCTAATGTCAGGGTATCAAAGTCCACCCTCTCTTTGGTGCTTCATCCGAGCTGGGGTTCAGATGACATCAGGGGAGGAGGTAAGGGATGAGCAGATGATGCTTTGTGGAGAGCACCAGCTGGGATTCCTCAACCTGCCAGTGTTAATCTCTCATGGCCCCCTGCCTTCAGCCTCTTCCTGTGCCTCAACCACAGGACCTTGGGAGGAATCTCCCCTGTGGTTCCTGAGCCTTCTCGGGTCTTCTGGGAATGTTTATTTCCTCCCACAAAGAGGAATATCATGAAAAGCATCCTGAGGAGTCTGATACAGCTTTGAACATGGACTCAAGAACAGAGCAGCTAGGGAGAGACACACCTGTGACAAAGACTGTCACCTTTGCTGGAGCCATTCCTCCACAGAAGCTACTGACAGGATCAGGAAAAACACCAACTGTGCTGGTGTTTGAAACTTGACCCCTTAGCCATGGGCACTGGTTGACCCCTTAGCCATGGGCACTGGGTTTGGAAATCTTCTAGCGCATTCATAGAGATGTCCCAGACCTATTGAGCAGCCAGCCCTGGATCCTTACATCTTAAGCACCACATCCCCCCAGGCTTCAGAGGTGGGTCAGAAATGGGGTGTTAAGGCTTAGCTCCCACTGTGGTACTGTTGGGAGATGGTGGAGACTTCCAGGGTGAGGCCTCTGTGTCTCTGAGGCCGTGCTCTTGAAGGAGACAGGGCGACCTCACCCCACCCCCTTTTCTCCCTTTTCCTTTCTGGTCTAAGGACAATGGTCTGCCTGACTCTTGATTGAAACTACTAAAACCATGAGTCAAGACAAACTTTCCCTCTTCATAAGCTGACTGTCTCAGGCTCTGTTTACAATAGCAGAATGTGATGAACACAATCCCACTGAAGTGTCTGTTGATACTCTGATCCTCCTCATTGTTGATAACTGTCTAATATGTTTTTTTTTCTTTCATTCAACTCAATAGAGCTGGCATGACCATCCCAGGTGAGCATTTTGGTGAACATATGCTTTCATTTCATGTGGGAAAATCCCTAGGAGTGCCGCTATGGGTCACAGGGTAGTGTTTATGTATTATCTTGGGAGTTGCCACATCCTTACTAATATTTAGTCATGCCAGTAATTTTAATTTTAGGTAGGAGTATCGTGGTATGTCACTGTGGTTTTAATTTTTATTTCCCTGGTGAGTACTGGTGTCTTTGAAGTCCCCGGTGGCCATTTGCAAGTGTGTGTGTGTGTGTGTGTATGTGTGTGTGTGTGTGTGTGTGTGTCTGTAATATTCAAATTATCTTATCCAGTTATTTACCTGTTAATTACTCACTTTTTTCATGAGGCTGAAGTTGAACTCTTGCCTTGCACATGCTAGGTGCTATAACTATTGAGTTGTACCCACGGCCCATGCATTTTTCCTTACAGAATCTCAAAGTGTATCTTAAGCTAACCTTCACTTCACTGCCCTCCTGGTTTATAACTGCACTAACTCCTGGACTATCTTGCCAGGCTCCTTCATCCACTTTTAATAGAGTTGTGATGGGGTGGTGTTAAGCATTCCATATCTTTCATTAATGAGTCAAAGAGTTCTTTATATATCCAGATTATCTGTCTGTTTTTAGATTTTAGATTTGTGGCTATTTTCTTCCACAAGGTGGTTTGCTCATTCATGTGCTTAGTGATATCCTTTTAAGACTTAGTTATTCACTTTTAAGGTCTATGAGTGCTGGCCTGCATGCATGTCTGTGTATCTAGCACGTAAGGTGGCCAGAAGAGGGCATTGGGTTCCCTAGAAATGGAGTGAGTGGTTGCTGTGAGCTGCCATGTGATTTCTGGGAACTGAACCTGAGTCCTGTGGAAAAGCAGACAGTACTTTTAATGTGGCTGAACCATGTCTCCAGACTCCTCAGTGATGCCCTTTATCAGCAAAAGCTTACAGTTGCGTTAGAGACAGATGTATTGCCTATTTTGATGATTATCTCTTTCTATGACCTACCTAACATTTGCTTGTACCCAAACTATGAAAGTATCCTCTTATGTTTTTCTCTAAATGTTATGGCTTTTGTCTCTGGGTCTGTGGTTCATTGCAAGTTAATGTTTGCAAATGAGGAAGAGTAAAGCCTGTCTTGTTTGTTTCCAAATAAGCATCCAATTAAGGAAGTGCCATTCTTTTGAAGAGAATTTTCTTTCCCCATAAATTGTTTTGACTTCTTTGCCAAAACCCAAATGACCGTGTGAGTGTGAAATTAGCCCTGGATTTTTGTTCATGTTTGTTGATTATTTGTCAGTTGTTTGCCAGCCACCAGCACACTGCCATTTGTATGTTATTCTGGTTACTCCATCTTTCCACATAACCACTTTGGTTTTGTTCATTTTCTGTACTATTTTGAAGTCATTCGGTTCCACTCCTATTATTTCTCTCTCTTCTACTTACTCTGTGTTTCCTTCCTCCCCACTCCTTCCTTCTTTTCCTCTCTTGTTCCCTTCCTTCTTTCTTTCCCTTTCTTCCGACTTTTAAAGAGGACCCCGAAGCACTGTCTTGAAACCTACTTTCTTTGGTATGTAAAATTATAAATGTTCTTCTTAACACTGTTTTTACTACAGCTCACATGTTTTGATGTTTTGTTTCCATGATCTTTCTATTCAAAAGTCTGATTTTCCTGTGACTCCGTCATTAGCTCAGGGCTATTTAGAAGTGCTGTCTGCATCTCAGCACATTCCTGGATATCTCACCATTTCTGCTGACCTCTGTTTTAACTCCATTTCACCCAATGAAAATCACTACACAATTGCAACCTTTTCAACTTATTAGTACTTATTTTATGGACCCCCATGTAATTTATCTTTTAGCTGCTAATATATGGTTTTGTTTTTAATTAATATATAATAATTGAATATATTTTGGGATGCAGAGTGATATTTCTTTCACTGCATGTATACAATGTGTAATGCTCACAAAGAGGGTAATTGGCAGATTTATTATCTCCAACAGTTCATTTCTTTCTTTGTTGTGATCCTCTCCACAAGCCCTTTTGCAATATGCAGCTAAGTGTTGTCAACTATAGTTCAGTCTACTGTGTTGTAGAACACTAGGGAGTTAGGCTGTCATGAGTGACTGTACCCCTTCCCACTACCCTTCCCTACAGCCTTCTCTGGTCTGGTAACTGCTATTATATTTTCTGTGTCTGCGAGATCAACAGTTTCAAATTCTCTATATAAGTGAGGCCATGTAATAATGGTCTTCATTTTCACATTTACTTCTCTGTATTTGTGCACACGTGTGTGCTACAGTGTGCATGTGGAGGTCAGAAGTCAGCCGTCAGGAGTTAGTTCTTTTCTTCCATCATGTGGCCCCAGAGATCTAGCTCAGGTCACCAGGCTTGGTGGCAAGCGCCTGTAGTCGCTGAGCCAGCTCACAGGCCCCATTGTTTGTCTTTCAGACCCATTTCACTTAATACAATGCCAACGTTGACAAAATGGACCTCGGCATTACTCTGTTGATGGAGCCTTAAAGAAGCCAGAACTTCTATCCTTCCTTCTTTTATCTGTGGGAATGCAGGAAAGACTTGATTTCATTTTCTGCAGGAGGCCTGGTATACCAACATGTGTGCATTCATACACAGGGAATCATTTTCAGTGTTTGCTGACAATGTGTACTGTATAATTCTCTAGATATCAAACTTAGAATCTGAGGAATTTAAATGTGGCATTACTTTGGGCCTGAAAGGATTGCTGGACATTAATTTCTAGCCCAGAGGTTATTTTCTAAAGACCTTTAATGTTTACTGGAGATGACAATCACACGTATAGTGATGGCAATAGTGCCATCCCCTGTGGCTACCACTCATTGGTGCACAGCATGCATGCATTCGCGTCATCTGTGTCCTCAGCAACCTATTTAACAGATGAAGAAACAGACTCAGTGAGCAGACGGTGATTTCTCACAGATAATGGAGCCAGGGTTCTATCTGAGGGACTATAGAGCTTTCTTTGTTTCACTATTCCAAAACACCGGCCCTCAGTTACATGGGAGTCCTTTCATCAAATAGACCTGGAAAGGGTGCATAGATGGGTTGGTTATATCACCTCATATATAAGATGATATGATATATGAGTGTGGAACTTTTTGAATTCTTTTAAGCACCAAAAGCAGAGAAGAAATTGTGTCATACCGGAGGTCCCATGTTCCAGCTCCAACGGCAGGCCTAAAAGATAGGTATGTTACCTAAAAGCCTTTCAGGGAGAGAGGATTGCTCCATTTCCCTTCTCCCTCACAGGAGAACTATGAGAAGCTATCAAAGAAGAGGGTTTGAGCTGTGCTCCAAGGGTTGGATGTGAGGTTTTTTACAGTTGGTGCATTTGGATAGAGTGCTCACCCTCTTGTTATCACAAGACACATTTATCCAAAAGACCTTCAGGAATGTTTACTTTTCTGGAAGCTTCAAAACCTGGTTCCCTCCAGATATGATGAACACAATAAACATGGTCCCTGGAGAGCTAGCTCATTTCTTGGTAAAGCAGTTGCTAGATATGTCTCAGGGCACACAAATATCTGGACCATAAAGAAAACAGTAAACCATTCGCAGAATAGAGAAGTATATTCTCAAAAATGACACCAAGCCAGGGCTGTGGTTCAACAAGGGGCTTTCACACTGTTTCTGTTGTTGTTTCAGTTTTAGCCTCAGAAGGATGCTCTGTTTCAGCAGGGCTGTGGCCCCACTGTTAGCACAGACCCTAGTCCCCAGTATGGATGGAAAGACGGGACCCACCTTAACCAGTCTGGAATTCCCTCACAGGAGCCCTGCTTTGAGAGACAGGCATCTCTCATTAAAAGTTTTCAGAAACTGTCCTTGGTTTATGATGCCACTCTTTCCCATTTCTGTAGTTCAAATTACTATGCACCAAAAATTCAAGACTTAGAATGGACACTGTGCCCCAGCTTGTTGCTCAACACAGAAGATGAATGTGCCAGGAGCTCTAGGCTGCAGGAGCAACTGGAGGAGAAATGTTTAGATGGTGCCAGGTTCCATCACTGTTGCCTTCTTGACTTGTTAACACTGCACCGTGTCAGTATTTTACGCCATTACACTGACACTATTCACTGTATGGCTGACCATGTCTGAGGCTCATAGCCAACCTATTTCCAGTAACTGCAGGTGGACGCCAGCCGCAGAAGAAGGAACCAGAAATATTCCCTGAAATGTGTTCAGTAATCTGTTGCTTGTCCCTCAGGCTCTTGTGCACATGAACCTGCCCACATCCATGGGAAGCAGGGTCTGGGGAACACCAACATGTGATTTGAGGTGACTCTTACTGTCTTCCTTGACTAGAAAATGTGCCATTAGGGACGCCCTCACTGTGGAAGTCAATTTGGCTGAAGTCTTTTATTTTGAAAAAAAAAGGAGTGCATTTCTTCCAGCATCCCATTGCCCCTTTCAGTGAGACCTCTAGAACTAAGAGAAAAGAGAGACCCAATTTTCAGGGGGAACATGGTGACAATGATAGAAAGGGGGGTGCATTTCATTAGCCACAAGTCTCTGACCTCATGGGGAGCATGCAGGGAGAAGAGGGGAAGAAATATAGGTTTGCAGTCAGGGCTGCCAGGTGCTGTGGTTACAACCACTCTGCCATCCTATCTTCTCCAGTGCACATCTGCATGCTGGCCCCACAGCTCCTTTCTGGTACCCATCTGATGACAGCCCACTCAAAGCCAGGTAGTCACAAACTTGTCAGCAAATTTTGCCCCACAACCTGCCTGATACCTGCCTCAGAGCCACAGGATGTGACCACAGAACCTCTTCAGGGTGACTGATGGCGAGGGAAGGGCTTATCCTGGTGCCTGGTATGTCACAGCCTCTGGCGACAGTTGACTCAGTTCGCCTGGTATTTAATAGTCCTCACACAGGGTGGCAACAGCTTCCAGAGGGTTCCAGAGAGCATGGGATGGGTCTAACTAGGTATACTGGGATGGGTCTAACTAGGTATACTGGGAACTCTGCATTTCTAGATTAGAGGTGTCATATGTGGTGATTTTAAGATAATCATGTACAGGACTCTCTTTATGAGAAAATATGTAAAGTAGAATTTTGGCCAAGTATGAGAAATATAGAGAGAAGAATCAAATATTTACTTAACTCATGATATAGTTACAGAGTTTAAATACTGTGTAAGGAGAAGTAAGGAGACAGCTATGTGAGTGCAGTGCTTTCTGGGAAGGCATGATGACCCCCAGTTCAGTCCCTTAAATCCCATGTAAAAGAGCCAAACATGGTGGCACATGCTCATTATTGCAATTCTGTGAAGGTGGAGGCCAGTGGATTCCTAGGACTTGTTGGCTAGCCAGCCAGCCTCACCTGCGGGGCAAACTCCAGGCCAGGAAGAGATCCTATCTGATTCCCTAAATGAAGAGCTACAGGCAATTAATGACTGCAGAGAGAGAAAGAATCCATCTTCTTCAGGGATGAGCTTCCTGATAGGCTGTCCAATGGTGAGCCCTAAAATCATGTACACGAGTAACACTAAATGGACTCAGCAGATTTTATTTATATATTTATTCGTGTGTGTGTGTGTGTGTGTGTGTGTGTGTGTGTGTGTGTAATAATAATAAATAAAAAGAGGCTAGGAATTTGAGAGGGAGTGAGAGAAATACAGGAGGGGAGAAGGATGGGGTGAAGTGATGTAAATATAGCACGCATATGAAAGTAAGAAAATAAATAAATAAAATGAAACAAAACAAACAAACAAAAACCACACAAGGTAGATATACAAATGTGTACCTGAATGCACATGCACACACACAACAAAATAAAATGAAACAAATCATGAGTGTGGAAATCATGAAATTTGTCACGCATGTTCTTTGAAGTCTCAGTGTTTTTGTCACCATAATGTCCCTATGGATATTTGTTACAGTTTGTTCACAAATACTTCATTGTGGCCCTGGCTGAATCATTTAAGATACAGGGACCCTGTCTGGGGGCCATAGCCCAGAAAGAGCAGGCCACACATAGCCACTGGCAGAACACTTGGAGGAGCATTATGCTTTTGGTGTGCTTTTGGTGTGAATTTGCTACCTTCACTGTGTCTTGTAAAGAATCAAGAAGCCAGATGATCACCATCAACCTTGGAATTACCCATTTGGGTGTCAATGTTTCTTTGTCTCCTATGGGTGACCCTATCAGCATCTAAAACAAGCACTGTTGTAGGATATTGGAGCCAGTGTTTCTTTCCCAAGATAGAACTTTGTGGTTCAAAATAAGTTGTTCAGAAACATTGAGCAAATAGTGCCTTGTAACATGAGAAGCTGGGCGAGGATTCGACTCTGACAGGACTTCACTTTGGCAGTAGGAGTTTAGAAGCAAAAACAAACTTTAGGTTAGGTTGGGGGAGATCTCAAAGGTGTTGGGGGGATAACCAGATAATGTGCTGAAATGTTCACTGTGAGGGCCAGCCAGAGTCTTAGAGAGCCTGGGCCTCCAAAACCGCAGGACTGGCCTGCTTGCTACTCCAATCAGGGATTCTGCAAGCTAATGTGATAGATAGATAGTTGCCCAAAATTTGAAAAGCTGTGGACCATATGGCTGAGCTTCAATTCCAGGTCTCCTGACTCGACTTGCCCTTCCCCCTAAATATATGTGCCCCAAATTGTCACCAGATCTCAGGAAAGCACCAGCTCGGCCTGGGATAAACACCAACCTCACAGCACACCCGGTTATTACCAGATCGCTGATTCTCGTCTAGGTCTTGTGGCTTCTTGGGTTTTCTCTGATGTTTCTCTGCCAAATCTTTCCCCCTTTCCTCCCTCTGATTATGCATATGTAAACAGTCAGTGTGGTGGCCCACAAGCTGCAGTCTGGATTGGTCATCAGGTGTAGCTAGCCAGTTACCCCTCAGGCCTCTTCCAGGGGCCTTCTCCAGCTGCTCCAGCTGCCTGCAGGTCTGTTCTCTCTCTTTCTGCCACAAGGCCTGTAGAAATATCTCTCTAAGGGTCCTGAGGGAGGAGACTTGAGGTTCTTCCCTTGGGCAAACAAGGGCTGGGTGGATGACATAATCCCTTTTAAATCTTAGAAAAACAGCCCTGTGGCTCTTGGCTCTCTCAGGCTCTCATTTGGGTTGCCTCACGACACTGGGCAGGAGGCCAGGGAACCCAAACCCAGCTCAGAGACTCCAGCTCTCCAGGGAGCTCTACCCTGGGCTGTCTGGTGTGACCTGTTCCTTTCACACAAAAGCCAGTGAGTCCACACAACCTCACCCTGAGACTGGTTGAGGCTCTCCTGCCATCGCCCACAAAGCCTGTAATTGCTTGATCTCACACCGATGTCCACTTCTCGTTTGTTTTGATACACAGCTTGACTTGACCCCCTGACATCAGAGAGCGTATAGATTCTTCTCCAGTCTTAGAAAAACGGCAGGTAGAAGGCTAAAGGCCCTTTGCTCTGGGTCATGTTGAAGAAGAAGAACTACTTTGAAGTCAGAGGAAGGAAAAACACTAAAGGGTGTTGAATTAACAAAAATCCCAAGGGAGGAGAAAAATCTCAAACATCCATCAGGAGTGGAGCAAATAAACAACACAATGTGCCTATCACCAGTGGGATTCATTCTACTGAGCCACCAGATAAGATAAATCTAAGAGAAACAGTAAGTATTGTGTTAGTTACTTACTGTTACCAAAATATCTAAGGCAAGCAATGTAGGTGAGGAAAGATTTATTTTGGCTCATGGTTTCAGAGGGTCTCAGTCCATCATGATGGGTGAGGCATGGTGAGGAGGTTCAGTTACTGGTGGTGAGAGCATGTGATGAGAAGGCATTCATATTGCAGTGGATCGAGAGAGGGAAGAGAGAGGAGGAGTGGGGAGGGAAGGAGGAAGATGAGTGAGAAAGAGGGAGAAAGAGAAAGAGTGGGAGGGAGGGAAGGAGGAGGAAGGAAAGGAAGGAGAGAGGGAGAGAATGGAGAAACTAGGGTATGGTGGTTTGAAAGAAAATGGCCCCATAGGCTCATAGGGAGTGATACTATTAGGAGGTATAGCCCTGTTGGAGTAGGTGTGTAGAGGAGGTGTGTCTTAGTCAGTTCTGCTGCCTGCCAATCTAGATGTTGAACTCACAACTCCTTCTCCAGCACCATGTCTGTCTGCATGCCACCATGTTTCCCATCATGATGATAATGGACTAAACCTCTGACACTGTAGCCAGGCCCAATTAATGTTTTCCTTTATAAGAGTTGCTGTGGTCATGGTGTCTCTTCACAGCAGTAAAACCCTAACTAAGACAGAAGTTGGTATCAGAAACTAGTATATTGCTGAGATAGGCCTGAGCATGCTTTTGTTTGGAGGAATGTGGACTTTGGGACTTTGGATTAGAAAATCAGTTGAATGCTTTAAGTGGGGCTTAATGGGCCATCTTAGTAGGAACATGGAGACAGTGGTGCTGAGGGTGATTTGAACTGTGGGGCCTGGCTCAAGAGGTTTCAGAGAAGAATGTTAGTATGGGCCTAGAGATGCTGTTTTCTCCCCTTGTCCAAAAAGTCCACTTGAAGGTAAATTGAAGAATTTTGGATTAGTTGCATTGGCAGAGGGACTTCAAAACAAATTGACTCTGTTGTGTGGTTACTAGTGTTCACTCTTATGAAGATGTATAATGAAAAGGAACAAGCAGAGCATGGAAAAATACAAAATGCACAGTTCAAGGAGAAAAGGAGCACCAGGAAGTAGAATGGAGCTAAATTCTATGTTCAAGGAGATAAACAGATTAAAGAACACCCTGATGTTAAATGGAATGAAGGGGTTGGTGATCTCAGGGCAAGGTCCCTCCCAGCTGAGCTTCCAACTTATGAAAAGGAATTAATGAAAATCTCAGAGCCAGATGTGGTGGTGCACATCTGCAATCTCAGTACTCCAGAGGCAGAGGCAAGCAGATCTCTGAGTTCAAGGTCAGCATGGTCTACAGATGATTTTCAGGATGGCTATGCTTAGGCACTGAAGGAAGCATTGAAAAAACAAAGTTGGTGTAGATGTAATTGAAAGAGGGGCCATGTTCTAGCCCTCACAAGCAGCAGAAGATGGCAGGTTTGGCCACAAGGTTCTGACTTTAGAGTCAAAGATAGAAGAAAGGGGTTATGGAATCTCCCACCATGTCTAAGGAAAGTCACTAAGGCCAGAGAGATGTCAGGGGTGTCTCTGCATGGTGGCCTAGAAAGCCCATTGTATGAAGCTGTGAAGATGAAGCTTGGACTGCCTTGGGGACCCCAAAATGTTGGAGATGCCAGAGCCCTGGGGTACTTGCCAAGCAAAGCTGCTAATTGGGAGTGGAACCAGCCTGAGAGAGAGAGAGAGAGAGAGAGAGAGAGAGAGAGAGAGAGATCTGTTGCAGCCAACAAACGTGATAGGAGGAGGAGATCTGAAGAGCGCTTTTACATCAGACATGGAGATGCAGTTTGGAGTTTGCCCAGCTGGTTTTAGGTCTTGCTTTGCTCCAGTATTTTCTCACTATATTCCCTTTTCTCCCTTTTGGAATGGTAATATATATCATGTGCCATTGTATGTTGGAAGTATGTGATCTGCTTTTTCATTTTGATTTTATAAGCAATTACAGTTAAGACATCGCCATGAGTCTCAGAAGAGACTTTGGAATTTTACAGGGCTGAGACTGTTATAAACTATGGGGATCTTTAAAGTTGGACTTAATGCATTTCTGCATTATGATATGGTTACAAACCTATGGGGGCCAGGGAGTGAAATGTGGTGGTTTGAAAGAAAATTGCCCCATAGGCTCATAGAGAGTGGCACTATTAAGAGGTGTAGCCTTGTTAGAGTAGATGTGGTCTTGTTGGAGGAAGTATGTCTCAGTCACTTCCTGATGCCTGATGATCCAGATGTAGAACTCTCAGCCCCTTTCCAGCACCATGCTGCCTGCATGCTACCATGCTTCCTGCCATGATGATAATGGACTAAACCTCTGAGCTGTAGCCAGCCCCAATTAAATATAAGTCTTATAAGTCTTATAAGACTTGCCATGGTCATAGTGTCTCTTCAGAGCAATTAAACACTAACTAAGGCACAGGGTCTGGGTCATAAGCTTCAGAAACCTGCTCCAGCCAGGTAGTTAGCTCCCACCTCTTGAAAGTTCCAGAACTTCCCCCCCAAATAGCTCCAATAATTGGGGACAGGTGTCTCACACAGGAGCCTATGGGGGACAGTTGGCATTAAAACCATAATGATCATCTGTGCAAACATCTAGAGCCGGCAAGAATAACATCCGCTGATAAGAATCAGAGCAGCAGTGACCGAAGAGCCTGAGAGGATGGTCGGGTCAACACAGAGGCACTCTGGAAGAGCAGAAGCTCTTGTGCACAGTGGGGTAACATGTGTGCACAGGTGTGTGTGTGTGTGAAATATACACCCCAGCTCTTGAAAGTCCTGCACTATTCGGGGTGAGTGCTACAGCTTGATAAACACTTAGAAAATCCACAAAAGGAATGAAGAGTCAGTGGAGAACCAAGGCTCAGAGAGAAGAATATGTGTGGTCTAAGGAAGGGAGGAGAGCACGGCTTTCTTAGAAGCCATGGATGGGGCCATAGGACCTCGTAGAGAGATGCTGGTTCAGTGGTGGGAAGATTATTTGGGACAGGGAGATCCCTGAGGGAGCAACAAGCTCCTAGAGCAAGCATATCAGTGTTTGGCTGGGAAAGGAGCATGGTTTGGAGGCAGGGGTGAAGCACCAGGGTCCTCCTGAGGAGATTTCATCCTAAAGAGACCAGCACAGGGTGGGTGTGCTGTTCCTATGGGAAGATACAGGACCTTTGAAGAGCTGTCCAGATTGGTTGTTTCTGGAGCTATAAATGTCTTTCAATGAGAGATCAATACTGAAGTGAGAGGGATCCAGAGACAGAATCACATACCTGGGAAACTCCATTTTGATCATTTTCCAGCCATGTTTGGGAACCCAAGAGATAATGAAGAGAAAGAGAGTGAATGGGAGATGATCTAGGCTAATTATGGGAAATCACATGTTTCTCACAGAAAGAACAAGCCCAAGTGGCAGAAAAAATGTGTTTCTAGAATCAAAGTCCTGGAAAGAGACTACAAAAAGCAGGCAACAAGAAAATGTTTGATAATCAATGGTCTAAATGTCGTAAACATGATGAAAGACTTACGCTTGTAGAGTCAAGACACTCAGAAAAGCCCAAAGGGGGTCAACTCAAGAATTGCACTTACATATATCACAATCAGACTTCCAAAAACTAAAGACAAATGTTTTGCCTTAGAAACAGCAATGGACGAGAACTTGAGACTTACAGAATCACCATGTAAAGATCAGCCATGTTCTCATCAGGAACTAGGGAGTCTGGGAACAATGAAATAGTATTTTTTAAAACTAATTTTTTTTCTTTTAATGGAGCTAGAGAGATGGCTCAGCAGTTAAGAGTACTTACTGCTCTGGAAGAGGATCCAGTTTCAATTCCCACCACCCACGTGGTGGCTCATAAATATCTGTAACTCTAATTCTTAGGCACCTGGTACACTCATGGTGCACACACGTTCATACGTGAGGGCAAAACACTCATACATATACAATAAGTAAATCTTTAAAAATTAATTATATTTTGAGACAGATATAAATTCACTGCAACTTGCAAAAAAAATTTCAAGTACCTTCCCTCAATTGCCTATCACATAACATCAAAACCAAAGTATTGAGTATTAGTATATAGTACCCGTGTATGCATATACGTGTGTTATTGTGTGTGTTTGTATGCATTTATGCATGTGTTTGTGGCCATGTGTATATAGATTCATGCAAACTCAGCCACAGTCAAGATGCTAAAGTGTTCCATGACAACATGGGGTCCCTCATGTTACCCTTTTATAGTCACACACACTCCCCTCTAGTCTGAGGCCCTTGCAATCACTATTCTGTTTCCATCTCTATACTGTTATAATGTTAAAATATCTTTGAAGATGGAATAGTACAACATGTGACCCCTTGAGACTGGCTTTCTTTTCTCAGTAGAATGCCCTTTAGATGCACACATTCTGTACCCATTAGAACATGGTGCCCTTTCACTACCGAGTAGTATTTGTTCTGGTTTAGCGTTAACTGTCACCTCGACCACAACCAAGAATAAGCTGGGCAGAGAGTCTCCATTGAGAAATTGCCTAGATCAGACTGGACTGTGTGGTGTGTCTGTGGGATATACTTTGGCTGGCTAACTGGTATAGGAAGGCTAGTCCACTGTGGGCGGCACCAATCCCTGGGCAGGTGTTCCTGAAATGTGTAAGAAAACTAGCAGAGGATAAGCCTGCTGCCAGCGAACAAGCAGCATCTTCCACGATGTCTACCTTCTTCCTTCTGTGCAGTAAGCTTGGTTGGAGGTACTGCTGTGTGGAAGAACAAGCTGGGC
The DNA here is from genome assembly GCA_907164525.1 of Lophiomys imhausi. Classification (NCBI taxonomy): domain Eukaryota; kingdom Metazoa; phylum Chordata; class Mammalia; order Rodentia; family Muridae; genus Lophiomys; species Lophiomys imhausi. The sequence continues at coordinate 5,712,866 of CAJQZJ010014957.1, forward strand.
TGTTTTCAAGTTCCTGCCTGGATGGGATGTGATCTGCAATTGTAAGGTGAAAGAAACAGTTTTTGCCCCTAAGTTGTCTTTTGTCAGCATTATTTGCTACACCAATAGAAATAAAGCCAGAACAGTGTTCCATGGTATGGATACACCACAGTTGTTTTGCCATCCTACTATGGTAGAACATTGTATTTCTAGATTTTTAATTATTATTATTATTAGGGGTTTTTTTGGAGACAGGGTTCCTCTGTGTATCCTTGACTGTCCTGGACCCACTTTGTAGACCAGGCTGATCTTTAACTCACAGAGATCCACCTGCCTCTGCCTTCCAAATGCTGGGATTAAAGGTGTGCACCACCAGGCCTAGCTAAGACACTAAGTCTTTAAGAAGCCACCCAGCTGTTCTTTGGAGTGCTGTGCAGTCTACATTCGCACAGGCAGTATATACTTAGCTTCTTGGCATCTAGGCCAGCATTTGACCTTGTCTGTTTTTCAGTTTTCATTTGAGCTGCTCTCGTGGGTGTATGGTGATATACAGTGAAAGCCTTAATTTCTGTGTTCTTGAGAGGTGGTGCTGTGACATGGCTCACTTTCCTCTCTTTGTGTTTTTGCTGTACATGCATTTGATGAAATGCCTTTGTGTCTTTTGCACTTTTGGGTTTTGTTTTGTTTTTGGTATTTTCGAGACAGAATTTCTCTGTGTAACAGCCCTGGCTGCCCTGGACTCACTCTGTAGACCTGGCTGGCCTCACACTCACAGAGATCCACCTGCCTCTGCCTCCCAAGTTCTGGGATTAAAGGCTTGTGTCACCACACCAGGCTCTTCTGCACAATTTTTAATTGGGTTACTTAGTTCTCCATTGATGAGATCTGATAGATATATTAGATATTTAAAAGTCATTCATCTTAATCTATGCTTTCTCATCTTCTTAATGGACAAATGTTTCAAACTTTGTAAAATCTATCAGTTGTTTTATGGAGCATGTGTTTGGCCTTAAGTCTACCCTAGCCCTAAATCCTAGAGATTTTCTCTTTTATAGTCTTGCATCAATCTGTGATCCATTTTGAGTTCTTTTATAAAGTGTGTGTGTGTGTGTGTGTGTGTGTGTGTGTAATTCAGAGGTTGTGACAATGTCTTTTGTTACATCTATTTCTGTCTATTTGATTTTGTATTTTAGAGATTGTTATGATGAATCTTTTTCGATACATCTATTCTCTCTCTCATACGTGTGTGTGTGTGTGTGTGTGTGTGTGTGTGTGTTATGTCTGTGCAGGTGTACACAGAGGCCAGAGGTGGGTGCCACATCTCCTCCTCCCTATCAGTCTGCTTTATTGCCTGAGATAGGCTCCTTCGCTGTGTTTGTTGGGCTAGGCTGATGGCCAGCAAGCCCCAGCATTTCTCCTTTCTCTGCCCTCACACTCCTGGGGTCACAGGCAGGAGCAGCCTCACCTGGCTTTTTTCCATAAAGTCTAAGGATAAACGTATGTCCTCGTGCTCTCCTGGCAAGTGCTCCTCCCTGCGGCCACCTCACAGCTCTGACCATACACACTTGGTCACTGCCTCTATTCAGTAAGCCTTCATCCTAATTAGGTGGATGGCTTGTACATAGGTCACTGCCTTCTTCTCTTAGTTTAGTTACCTTGACTTCCTTGTAGGATAGACCAATACTGGACATGTAGACAGAAATGCTGCTAGTGAAGGTGGAATTGGCATTTTTACTGTTTCAAGCCTTCCAACTTTTGAATGTGATACATAGTTTCATTGATTAAGATCACCTTTGAGGGCTGAGGACCAAGCATGGACAAAGTCCTGTGTTTGATCTTATCACCAATATCACACACATCCTACATGTACTTGTATGATGGCCTTGCAGGTAAGCATTGTCAGTGATTGTAGATGGTATAGCATTTTTAACTGGGGTGTTTCTGTATTTGTTTCTGGGATATAAAAACACAACCTTGTGACATTGTTGTATTCACTCATTTTAGACATTTATTTTTATTTATTTATTTATTTATTTATTTATTTATTTATTTATTCGGTAGATTCCTTGGGATTTTCTACACTGGCTTGTAATCTGAAAAGCAGGACTGTTTCTGTTCTTCATTTCTGTTCTGCATGCCTTTTATTTCCCTTTTTGTCTTATTACACTGTCCAGAATACACAGTGCATTAGTGTATAGCCTTGCTCTGTTTGTGATCATGGGAGGAAGAGACTGAGTATGATATTCACTGTAAGTTCACTGCACATGTTTGTAGTCAAACATCTATTTCTTTTAAAAAAATTATTTTGGAGCCGGGCGTGCTGGCGCACGCCTTTAATCCCAGCACTTGGGAGGCAGAGGCAGGCGGATCTCTGTGAGTTCGAGGCCAGCCTGGTCTACAAAGCAAGTCCAGGACAGCCAGGGCTGTTACACAGAGAAACCCTATCTTGAAAAACCAAAAAAAAAAAAAAAAA
>CAJQZJ010014957.1:5715327-5740355 GCA_907164525.1 Lophiomys imhausi
TGTGTGTGTGTGTGTGTGTGTGTGTGTGTGTGTGTGTGTGTGTGTGTGTCTATGTTAATTGCTAGCCTGGTAGAGATGAGGAAGGAGAGGACATGGGATGGGATACTAGGTGAAGGAGAGTGTTTTAGAGCCTGTGCTTCCTTTGTGAGAAGAACGGGTGGTGGGGCAGTATGGTTGCAGGGCCAGGATAATGATGATGATGATGGTGATGGTGATAGTAATAATGATGGTGATAGTGATAATGATGGTGATGATGATGGTGATAGTGATGATGATGAATGATGGTGATGGTGATGATGATAGTGATGATGATGATGGTGATGGTGATGACGGTGGTGTTTATGTTTCTGTCTGTCTGTGTGTGTGTGTGTCTGTGTGCCTGCAGGCCTGAGAATGGCACCAAACACTCTTCAGAGCTATGCCTTACCCTTGGTGTGGTGTGGTGGACACAGCTAATACCATGCCTCTAAGGGCCCTAGCCTCTAACTGCAGGCTCCTCTCCATGCTCAAACCCCAAAGCCACACCCGAAACCTAGCACTGTGCTACCTCACATGCCTTGAACCCTTTAGGGTTTGCTTCCTGGCCTCCTTGCTTGCCTCTAAGCAGGCTTGCCCCTGACGCTTGCCTCTAAGCAGGCTTGCCCCTGACCTGTGAGAAGCCCTGTCCTGGCCCCCACTGTTGCCCATGACACTCTCCCTCCTGTGCTGCTTCTGGACATTCTGCCTCCCAGCACTTCTCCGGGCTGGTGCTTTGTTGCCTGGCCTTGGAATCCCAGTCTTATGGTACGTCCACTTCACCTGCCCATGCAGTCTGGACCCCTTCCAGCTGGAGCACTCCAGGCTCTAGAAACAATGCTGGAGAAAAATCTCCTCCATGGGCCTGTGTGTGCACTCTCGTGTAACTCCAGCAGCTTCCCAGCTCCTGGTGGCACTTCCTCTTACTTTCTCCTCTGTCCTCAGATGACCTCACCCTCTTCAGCAAAAGGTTCTCTCTGCAGCCTCTGGCACTGTTCAAGCCCCACACAGCTCTGCATAACAGGCTCTCCTGCTGTCCTGCAAAATCTAGGTTGCAGATTACTTCTGCCTCTCAAGTCCATCCACTGTGTAATCGGCCCCTCTCTCAGAAAAGGTGTGTTCTCTGAAAGAAATTCCCAAAAGCTGTGTTTGGAAGTAACTGTGTTTAAAAAACAAAAGCAGATCACTAACTAAAAATCACTTCTGAAGCCAAATCCCACAGGCTACCAAATCCTAACTCCTCTCTAGTGACTATTCACAAAATGCACAATAGCATAGTTCCTAGTGAGTTTCTAAGTCTGTTTGGTATTCTTTGTTTTCTCTATTTAGAACTAGTGGAGATGCTCTATATTGGGATTTCTCTACCTGTTTTCTAACAGATTTGTAGGCATGTGGTTGCCATTTCTAGAGCTGACTTCTCTTCAGTGGTCATGTATAAGGGTTTTGGCAATTCGCTAGGCTTTTCCAAGTTTAACCTTTGCTTTGCAGAAAAGATGGCTTTGTCCTGAGAAGGCCATTTAACACCCTTTGTATCTACTCTGTGTTTCCAGAGTGGTTTGGCAGCCAGTTAACTCAACGTTTTTTCTGCAATGTTGATTTCCATATATCCATGACAATTTCCCCAATGACAAAAATCCCAAAGTGGGAGCCGCAGTCCAATTTAGACCTCTGTCTTTCAAATTACAGTTTACAGTAAATGCAGTTGAGGAAGATCCATCTATGGGCGCACACATGCAAGCATACACACACACACACACACACACACACACACACACACACACACACACTAATCATAGCATGCATTCAGGAAGTCCTTCACTATCTAAATAAAGAAACCCTCATAAAATTGGTATGGGCTGAAATCAGTAGTAGGGTGTCCCGTGAAAGCGTACCTAACACCAACAAGCGAAATGAAACTGGTGTAAGGTAGAAAACCACCCAGGGGGAAATCTGAAGGCTTGTGGGAACCAGAGGACAAACATGATGATCATTGTTAAAGTAATTTACCCAAACAACTTTTGGGTAAATTCCAGGGAGTCCTCACCAGGGAAACTGATCCTTTAACAAATTAGTTTCCAGTAAATTCTTTTCTAGTTGAGTGGCTTCAGGGGAATGGTGATTGGTTATTTGGCAAATTGACCTGCTTCTTCAACTTTTCAATTTTTCCTGGGTTTTTCCCCTACAGAGCAACAAGCAGCAGGGCTGCTAAGTCAGCATTCTTTCCTCCTATAGTCAGATGGGCTGGCCTCATCAGAGTCAGGTGGAGATGGACACTCAGTGCCCCCTCTGTGGACCTGCTCTCTTTCCAGTTCTAGCTCTGTGGCTACTGAACCAAGACCAAGACTCTTGTCCTTAATTAAAGACTCCTCCTTGTCCTGGACCTCTCAATTATGCTGTATTGTCTTCCAGATGTTCAGAGTTCAGCATATTCAATGCAGAACTTGTCTTTGTCTCCTAAACGTGTGCCCACTGTCAAAGCCAACAAACCGTTTTAAAACCTCTTTTTTCCAAGATTACCAAATGCAAGCTACACAGCAGTTCCTCTCTGTTGCTCTTGCAAGCTGCTCCATTCTCCTGTCTAGTAGTTCCTGCTGGAGCCCAAGGACTCACTACTTCTTTGGGGTGAGGCCACTGCTTTTGGCCTGTTTGTTTCTAACCTATTCCCAACACAGCTTCCAGGTAGATCTTCGCAGAATTGTTTGAATTAATCATACCCTCCTTGCTTGCCTGAGCCCTCTCAGGAGGCAGAGAGCTCCAAAGATGATATTTCAAGCACACAGTGCTGTGTATAATTTCACTTCTGTCTTTAGCCCCCAAATTTAGCTCAGGATCTGTGTCATCCTTGCCTGGACCACCACCTTCCCAAGAGTTCTGTGCTCAGCTAGTGGGATTCTTGCGGTACTGTCACAGACTGGTTATTTGCAAGGTCCTGGAATACAGGCCAAATTGCTTTATTGGCCCCAAGTCTAGTATGTGGTGAGCATTTGTCAAAGGAGCCCTTGAATTCATGGTATCACAGTGTTGATCTTGACAGAGGGAAGCAGAGCTAGTGAGCCCTTTAGGAGGTCCCCAAGTCTAGGAGAGACACAGTGTGGCCAGACAACTTTGGAAGTCTAAGGTAAACCATAACAGATACAGCATTTCCCTTAGCTAGGGTCACCTTCATTCTTTTGCCTCCCCAGGACTGTATTCTAGAGGACTGTCTCCCTGACCTGCTATAAGGGTGTTTGGACAACACAAAGGTGCCACATATATATGCAAATTGTGCATACAAAATGAATTCGGCTCTGCCTCAGGCTGGAGGTTCATTTGTGTGCATTGTTCTCTCCTTCTGCCTCTTCATACTTGAATCACAGAAACTTTGGCCCTGGCTTGGCTCACCTTCTCAGCCAGGCATGTGACATGGTGGCAGTTGGAAAGGTCACATGGTTTAGAGCCCTCTTGGGTCATGCCCACAGGCCTTGAGGAGCCTCAATGCTCAGCCACTCCTTGGGCGACAGTGACCTGTGTCCAAAAGCACAGTTCTGGCTGGTCATATTCCTTTCCAGCCCATTGCCTATTGGGCACTCCAGGTATAGATGATGTCACCAAGAGGGCAGCCAAGCAGGAGGTGCCCAAGTCCAGACCAACAGGCCAACTCCCGTTGGCAAGAGAAATGCATGGCTAATTGACCATGACAGGACCAAGTCCTTGCCGAGTACTCTCTGAGAAAGGAGAAAAGTACTTGAACATAAATTAAGTGGTCTGTACAAGGCCCAGCATGTCCAGCATTAATGGTTAGTGGTGATGAACTTGCACATGTTCTATGAAAGATAACTTGAGGGCCAGGGACATGGCTCAGTCATTAAAGAACTTGTCTCATAAGTTCAAGAACCTGAGTTTGATACACAGAATCCATGTGAGGGACAGGCATGCAGGCTTGGAGAAATATACCATAGACAGGTGAGGGACAGGTGTGGAGGCTTGGAGAGGTGGTGCCTTAGCAAAGTACTTGCCACATAAGCATAAGAGTTAGGAACTTGGATGCCCAGAACCCATAAAAAAGCCAGCTATGATCCAAGAATCCCAGGGGGCAGAGCTGATCTCTGAGGCAAGGTGGCTAGCTACATGAGCTAGAACTGGTGAGCTCCAGGTTCATCGACAGATTCTGATTCAATAAATAAGCTGGACGACAATTTAGGAAGATATCTGATGTCAACTTTGGGCTTTCACCTGTACACAGATACATGTGCCCACACATATGCAAACATGGATACCTCTCTCTCTCTCTCACATACACACACATACACAGACACACACACTTAAAAAAAAAAAACAACAGAGGTGGTGTTATGTGCTTGTAAGCCCAGTGCTAAGAAGGCACAGACAGGCAGCTCCCTGGGACTCACTGGCCAGTACTTTAGCTTACTTAGAGAATTTCTGGCTAGTGTCTCAAAAACAAAATGAATGGTGTGTGAAGAACAACATCAGAGCTAACCTCTGACCTCTGTACCTACATATACATATGCAAGCACAAACACACACACTGTGCACACACATACACACATGCACACTCATGCACACTCACACACATGTACAGAAACCAAGGGAAAGATGCCAGAGCACTTAGTTAGCATAGCACCTTGGTGACATAACTGGTATGTGGAAAGTTATTCATGTGTACCTTAGTCATGTAACTAATTTATCGAGTAGCTGAGCATGGTGACACATGCCTTTAATACCAGCACTCAAGAGGCAGAGGTGGGCAGATTTCTATGAGTTCAAGTACAGCCTGATCTACATATTGAGTTCTAGGTTAGCCAAACTTAAGTGATAAGACACTGTCTCAAGAAAAAAAGTGTGTGTGTTGGGAGCAGGGGTGGGAGTGGGAGTGGGGCTAAAGATATCGGTTGTGTTTTGGCCTTGTAATGAGTGTTTTCATGCCAGTTCCAGACTGAGCCCATGGATATGCTGCAAGTGCTATCATTGTCCATTGCTCTTGACAATACACACATGTATACTCTCCCATGGAGGACAATTTATTAATGATGTGTCAGGAACTGCAAAAGGGCTCACGACCATCTCTAAAGAAAATAATCCACAGTATAGAGAACGGGCTCATCGGAGTGCTCCATGCTCGTTGATTGACTGTATAGCACTCAGGTGTGTGGCTCACTGTAAATGTTATGATTATTGGTCATTTAGTGACCTGGAGTCATTTAGTGATCTGTACCCAGAGTGCATAACACAATATTGTCCATGTGTAATGATGGCAAGGGAATAAGGCAACCTTCTCAAGAAAGGAAACCCATGTAGACAGGGTGTAGCTCAGTGTGAGAAGGGGAAATTTTCTTCCCATCTAAGCAGATAACAGCTTGGTTGTCTCTGGGTGGAGGAGTGAAGAGACCTGGGTTCTTGTTGTTGTTTGGGGGAGGGTTGTTTTTGTATTTTTGCTTTTTAAATGTAGCATAATCTAATATTACAACAACACAGTTCTTGAGCTTTGAGAAGGTAGGTAAAGATAAAGAGGATGGTGAGAATGCATCTCAACAAGGCTGGAAGAATATGAGACTCTGTTTCGGTTAGGAAAAGGCTACCGTGGAGGCTGGACGCAGAGCAAGTGGCCCTGGCTACCTAGTATTTTCTTATGCAGAAGGAGTAAGAAATGAGGTGATGGCTGGGACCATTACCTAGGGCTCTGTGAGAAGGCTTCAGGCTTCAAAACGAGCAATATCTGAATGAATCCGGCAAGGGACCATGAGGACACGCCCATTCAAGATGGTTATGACATCATGTCTAAATGACATCATGTCTAAAGAGGTACCTAGGGGAGAAAAGGAGCTCAGGACTACAGGAAGGCAAGACTTTGAGGACCTCAGTTCTGAAGAAGGGCTTGTAGTTCTCCATTAGGTGGGAGGTAGGGCACGGCTTTGAGGATGTACTCAGGGTTTGTCTTCAGAGCACAGGCCAGAGTTGAGAAACTCACTGGGGCAGGTGTCCGGGGTATGAAAGAGCCTAGAGCATCATCGCTTAGTTCTGTGAAGTAAAAACTAAATAAACAATTGGGTGGGTGGATGAATTCAACGGGCTTCATAGCAAGCATCGACTGCTGCAATATGATCCCTGTCGGATCTGACAATATCCAGTCATCACTCTGGGTTGACAAGTCACTGCAATTAACCTAGAAGAAACATTCATAATCACATTTTTTGAGACATCTCCTACTAATGAACTTGAAAACACGAATCCTATACTGTCAGAGAGAGGAGCCTTGTGTATAGGAGGAGGAGGCCTAAGTCAGAGTTCTGTTTTTTTTGTTTAGTTTTTTTTTTTTTTTACTTTTTTTGGGGGGAGAGGGGGAGGAATGGGGCAACAAGGTTTCTTTGTGTATCTCTGGCTATCCTGAAACTAGCTCTTAGATCAGGCCAGCCTTGAACTCACAGAGATCTGCCTGCCTCTGTCTCCCGAGTGTTGGTATTAAAGGCATGTGACATCATTGCCCAGCTCAGAGTTCTGTTTTATAGCGGGCCCTACCACCACACATATGTTCTCCTCCTTGGGCTTAGTAATTTGTTAGGGCCAACAATACAAAATCAGGGACCCCATGTTTGAGTTGATCACAATGGTACTTCACAGGACCAAGGGAGAAGAGTCAATCTACTATATGAGAAATGGATCTGGATGTAATCCAGGTGGCAGCAAATATCATTTAAGGTTAAGCACAGAAAAGAAAATGTGGGGAAACCAGTGGGTCCTCCCCACCCCTGGGCTCTGCTTTCATTTGCCCTGAGGAGGATGAGAATGCACAGGGTTTATTTGCAAATGAACAAAGAGGAACCTAAAACACCTTGATCACCTCCCCCCCATTTTAATCAATTCTCTATATTTATTACTAAAAAATTAAGATAACAAGATTGCCCTTATTACAAATATCTATAAACTTGAAAATTCAATTATCTAATTATTTACCTTCTAACCTTAACTTCTATTTGTATTCTTTCAAATTCTTGTATTTCATCTCAGATTTGAGTCTTCTAAAGCTCATAGAATACTTGAAACTCTCTTGTGCTTCTTTGGGTCAAATTAAAACATAAAAATATAATGAAGTCATTCACATGCATTCAAACTTTACACATTCCATATAGATAATCAGTGACAAGTTTGGAAGACATCCCCCAGCACCAGAAAAATGAAACAATAGAAAGATATCCTGCACAGATTATTCAAAATGATTTCACCAAAAGAATTAAAACATATCACAGAACTTGTGCATAGATTATTCAAAATGATTGGTGTGCAGTTTAATCTCAAAAACCAGCTTTCACATCTGCTATAAGGCATGCTCAGCAGTAAAGGGCAATGTACGCTATAGTCCTAAATTGACTATCCTATTTTTTCTTATTCTATCATTCTCAAAAAGATCCCAGCAATGATTCAGGCAGAAAGAGCAGATGCATCTGATTGGCCCACTATTGTTTTCGTACTGATTTCCACGAAGTCTTCTTAGCTTTTTTTTTTTTTTTTCAAACCCCATAACTCTGTTCATTTTGCTTTAGTATCATTCTTCACCGACAGTGATGTCTGGATCCCACTCCTGGGAAAGGCACTTTCCTCCCTCATGAGTCTTCACTTCTGTTCTCCACCCGGCAGTAGAGATGATGCTCATTTCTGGTCAAGGAGAAGGCTTCATGGCCCTACGGTTGAGGGTCGGCTTTCCCAGGTTCTTTGCTAACATTCCTGGCTGGGAGACCTCTGAGTCATCAAAGGAATCTTGTTCATAGGACGTCTGAAAGGGATCTGAGTTTTAAAATTGGATCACACATCTTCGATGACTCCAAAAGTTAGCTCCAAACAGAATTGCTTAGTCCTGGGAAAGACCAAAATCCAAACTCCAACAAGCAGAGGAGAGAGGAGCTAACAAGTGAGCAGTTTCGCCATCTTAGAAGAGAGATTGGATAACTAAAGACAAAGGTCTTCCTGACAGGTTGTGATCTTGGTCAGCTTCTCTATGCTGAGCCATTCTGCTAAATAGTTTCCCGGGGGTGGCCTAGCTGCCACTTGCCCTAGAGGCACTAAGGGCCAGTTAATCCCAAGCACAACTTCAGGCTCTTACTACTTGGGATGTTTCTGCCATTGTGTTTTGTTCTTAGGTTAAAGGCATAACGCGTATGCAAAATTACATATTGGGTAATTCTCAAAAATTAAAATTAACATGACCTTAGAATCATCTGGTTCAACCAGTCCTTCTAAATAGCTGTTTATTCTGTTTTATAAAGTGTTCCTTGTAGAATGTTCAAGGAAAAAAAAGGAAGTTGCAGATAATAGGTATTCTGTAATGACACGCTCTCTCTCTCTTTCTCCCTGCCTGCTCCCCCTCCCCTGCACCCTGAGTAACTAAGAAACCAAGAGTGGTCTTTGTGAGGCTACACATATGAGGAATCTTTTTTATGCTTACTTTTGTGTCTGTTGTGGGTATAAACACATTAGTGCAGGAGACTGGGAGGCCAGGAGAAGGGTCAAATTTCCCCCGAGCTGGAGTTAAGTTGTTGGTTACCTGACATGTACCAAGAACTCAGCTTGTCTGGAAGAGCAGTGCTCTTAGCCACTCAGCCATCTGTCTTGGAGGAATCTAATTTTTCTTTTCTTTTTCTCTTTCTAGTGAGTGACCATTCTATTGTATGTTTCTATTACTTTTGCAGCCAAAATGTCAAATTTTACAGGTGAATAGGCACCAGGGCAGTCTTCCACTGGGATATTTTTTCCCAGTGATAAACCATTTCCCTAAGGTAGTTATACTCTCATCTATAGTAATTTATTCTCATTCCCTCCTTGCTTTGGGTTCATTCTGTAGATGAGGTAAATGTTGAGCCTCTTCTCTGAATTGAGGATACTATGCATATGTTTTCACTTGTAAATGTGAAAATGTCAAAATATACAAAATCAGCAAAACAAAACATCCCATAGCATTCTTATCATCAGTTCCTATAATTGTCCACTTTCTGCCCAAAGCCTCCACATTCTGCCCCTGCTCAGTAGCTACAGCCAGACTACATGGGGAGCTGCTATCCACTATGCCTGTGGCAGAAGCAAGTAGCAGTCCACTTGGGGAGGGTTGTCCTGATTGCCTTGACTGACGTTTGAAGACCTACTCCCCTCTCTCCTCACCCCACTGAGGGCGACAGCTTCTTCTGGGAGCAGAAAGTGGAGAGAAGACCATTCCGCTGCCTTTTGCCCTCTTGGCCTCCCGCATGTCTCTGAGTTCATTTGCCCCTCTGCTGCCACCACTGCTGATTCCTTTGCTGATAGCAGAAGCAAGCTTTCATGGTGAGCTAGGGACAGGTAGCAGCTCTCCAGGAACCTTCTGAAGCACTCAGCCTTGTGGACTGAGCAACTACCACATTTTTTTTTTTTAAAGATTTATTTATTATGTATACAGTGTTCTGTCTGCAGGTATGTCTGCAGGCCAGAAGAGGGCACCAGATTTCATTATGGATGGTTGTGAGCCACCATGTGGTTGCTGGGAATTGAACTCATGACCTCTGGAAGAGCAGCCAGTGCTCTTAACCGCTGAGCCATCTCTCCAGCCCCACATTTTTGACTCCTGTAAGTAACTTTTAACCCATGTTCCTGTAAGTAACCTAATTAAATTGACTGGTCCCTAGAAGAGGAGAAGGAGGAAGAGGAAGAGGCAGAAGAGGAGAAGGAGAAGGAGGAAGAGGTAGAAGAGGAGGAGGAAGAAAACGTGAAAGTAAAAGGGGAAAGTGGTTGTTTGGAAAGAGGGGATCAGTGAAGTTGGGGTACAAGAGAGAGCAATGGGGTGACTATGATTAAAACACATTATATACATGTATGAATTATCATAACTAAATCCATCATTGCATATAATTAACACACACTGGAAAGTTACCTATGCAAAAAAGCACTTGTCACATGAGGAACACTGCAAATGTGAAGGAGGAAAGCAGTGGATGGTAGCGACGACATGACATAGGAGTGAGATATGCTGAAGAGCGTTGTAAAATTGAATAGACCCTTCTTTGTTTATTTTATTTTATTTATTTTTTTAGAGTTTTCAAGACAGGGTTTCTCTGTGTAGCCCTGGCGGTCCTGTACTCACTCTGTAGACCAGTCTGGCCTTGAACTCACAGAGATCCACCTGCCTCTGCCTCCCCAGTGCTGGGATTAAAGGTGTGCACCACCATGCTGGGCTGAATAGACTTTCTTAATTAAAATTCTTATTACATTTTTTTGTTGTGTGTATATGTATGAATGCGTGTGTGCACACGAGTGCCACTCTTCACATGTGGTGGTCAGTTAACAATATGCCTGAGTTGGTCCTTTTCTTCCACTGTGTGGGGTCTGGGATCCAACTCAGGTCATAAGCTTGGCATTAAGTACCTTTACCCAGCTGAACCATCTCCCAGGCCCTTGAATATACTCTTTTTTTTTTTTTTTTGGTTTTTCGAGACAGGGTTTCTCTGAATATCTCTGGCTGTCCTGGACTCGCTTTGTAGACCAGGCTGGCCTCGAACTCACAAAGATCCGCCTGCCTCTGCCTCCCAAGTGCTGGGATTAAAGGCGTGCGCCACCACTGCCCAGCTCTTTGAATATACTCTTAAAACAAAAGAGTAAGACAGAAATCATGAACATTTCTAGGTAAAGGGATATGAATATAAATGAAGTAAAAATTAGAAAATTAAAGAATATAACTAGAATAAAAACTCAACAGATGGGCTCAGTTTTCAGACATAAAAATAAATCAAAGGCAAAGAGGTTAGATAATTAGGAACCCTGGAGACTAGGAAAATGAAATGTCTGAGAGATCTATGGGCAATAAAAGACCTGGGGTTCGTAAGACCAGAGCCCCAGGAGGGAGCAGAGAAGGAGCAGAGCAGTGGAAGTCAATGGTCACTGCTGGAACTTTTGGCAAAAGGCATAAACCTACAATTTTGAAACATAAATGATAAAAACAAATCCCCAAAGAGAGAGAGAAGCCCAGAGTAACCCATAGCAAGACAGATCACAGTCACATTTCTGAAAATTAGAAAACTAAACCTCGAAAGTAGGTAGAGCTAAACAATACATTCACTCATACAAGTGAGTCCAGGAGGGGTTGACAGCTTTCCCCAAGTACTGAAGAAAGTTTTCCTTTCTGAATTCCGGGTCTGGCGACACTGGTCTCTCTCTACCAGTTGGATCCTGCTTCTGTTTCTCCCCTAGTGTGTCTAACTCCTTCTTGACAAGAGCATGAAACCTGGGATAAAGGGGCTGCAGTGAATAGATCTCTAGAGACGTGGCAAGAGGTGTGTGTGTGTGTGTGTGTGTGTGTGTGCTGTTTATGATTCAGACTTTCTGATCCTGAAACCGTACACTATGAACTACATATGTCCATTTATATATTTTTTAAAATTTATTTACTGTGCGTGTGTGTGTGTGTGTGTGTGTGTGAGAGAGAGAGAGAGAGAGAGAGAGATAGAGAGAGAGAGAGAGAGAGAGATGCTCCCAGGCACACAGACACATACACATTGGCCTGTGCCATGACTAGCATGTGGAGGTCAGAGGAAAAGTGTCAAGAGTCAGTTCTCTCCTTCTGCCCTGTGGGTTCAGTCTTCAAAGCCTATTCAAATAAAAGTCATGATATGAACAGCAAAATGAAGAGCCACATGCCCATCTTAATAAATGCAAGAAACAGACATGTGACAAAAGCCGGCAGCCCTTCCTGATTAAAAGTATTTAAAAAACCAGTTCTAGAACATCATGTGCTTGTCTTGTTTAAGAGCAAACTGTGAAAACACCCACAGTTTGTATATTTCATGGTAAAAGGCAGAATTTCCTCACCTTGAGACAGAAACCAGGGGAACCAACTCTAATCAGCCTGGTGCTCAGAATACTAGCCAGCACAATAAGTCACGAAAAAGAAATAAAAGCTTTGCCCTGTGGGCAGTCATTCTTTATAAAAATATGAAAATAAAATACTAGAACTTGGAAGTGAATTTAGCAATGCCCCAAGAGATTATTTCTATATAATATTAGATATTAAAATCTGATTTATTCATAGTGGCAACAAAATGTGCAGTACTTATAAATAAATCTGACAAACATGTGTGTTGGGTAGCTGTTTCTTCCACATTGGAACGCCCCTCCTGAGTGGGAGAGAGGAGGCTTTCAAAACTTACAAGAAAATACTAAGAATGTGCATGGTTGACTTTTTTTTCAGCGTTAAGTCTGAAACTACAAACCTTTAGAGATAAGATAGATAAAAACGTGGGAAGGGCTAGGAAGACAGCTCAGTGGGAGACAGTTTGCTGACTTTAAATGCCTAAAGCCAGGCACAGCTGAGTGTGCCTATAGCCCCAGGAGTGGAAGGAAGCGGCAGGTGGATCCCTAAGGACTAGCTGCAGGGCCAGCCTGGCTCAAACAGTGAGCCTCCCATTCAGACAGAGACCCTGTCCCAAGGCAAGAAAGTCAAAGCAATGGAGAAAGATACCCAATGTCCTACTCTGACCTTCACATGTGCATGCATGGGCACACATGCCCACAAACTCATACTCATGCAAAGTACACACACACACACACACACACACACATTTTGACCTAGTGTTATTTAGGCAAAGAGTTTTTAGATATGACCCCCAACACACAGTCTATAAACACATGATATAATTAGACCCTTTCAAATTTAAAACTTCTGTTCTTTTCAAATGTTTTAAGTGGATAGAAAGTCAAGCCACAAACCAGGAGGGGAAAAAAGTCACATATATATCTTTAAAATATTTTTAAACTTTTATTTTACATGGGTGTTTTACGGCGATGTATCTCTGTGTACCACTTGTTTGCCTGGTGCCTGTAGAGGCCAGAACAAGGCAATAAGTCCCTTGGAACTGGAGTTAAGGACAGTTGTGAGCTGCCATGTGGGGTGCTGGGAATTGAACCCAGGCCCTCTGGAAGAGCACCCTTAACCTCTAAACTCTCCAGCCCTGACACGCATATATCTTATCATAAACATATCCAAATTTTTAAATAAAAGCTCAATGAGAAGAAAGTAGCCTAACTTGAGAATACGGTGGACATTTTGCTTCTGCAGAGCTTTCCGCAGTTAGGCAAGCATGGGCATCACTAGCCATTAAGAAATGTAGACTGGGGCTGGAGAGATGGCTCAGCGGTTAAGAGCACTGGCTGCTCTTCCAGAGGTCATGAGTTCAATTCCCAGCAACCACATGGTGGCTCACAACCATCCATAATGAAATCTGGTGCCCTCTTCTGGCCTGCAGATATACCTGCAGACAGAACACTGTATACATAATAAATCTTTAAAAAAAAATTAAAAAAAAAAAAAAAAAAAAAGAAATGTAGACTGAAGTCACTGTGTAAAACCATCACACACGTCTTCGGATGGCTTACATGAGAAAGACTGACACAACCAAGTACAGGCGAAGACGTAGAGGAACTAGAATTCTCACGCTCTGCTGGTCCGACTACAGAATTCTACAAACATTTCCAAACACAGTTCAAACTGTGTTTAAAATGTAAATATCTACGGACTACATCACATGTCCCAGCCTTTGAATTCCCAGAATAAAGAGATTAAATGTTCATGGAATATCTTGGACTCAAATCCTGGTAGCTTTGTATGTCACAGCTCTGAACAGAAAATCACCTAAAGGTTCAACATGCAAATAGATAAGCAGGTGGGGTACACACCTTCAAGGGACTACTACTAAGCCAGAAAAAAGAGGGAAAAGATAAATGATTGATAAATAACAATTTGAATGAATCATCAAAGGAATTCTGGTGCGTGAAAGAAGCAAGGAAAAAGACTGGATGTTATCTATTTGCATTATATAAAGCTACTGAAATGAAAATCTACAGTGATATAAAGTAGGTGTAAACAGCTGAGGAGCAGGGATACCTGGGAGGCAGGTTATAGAGGGACAGGAGGAATGTCCTGAGAGTGATTAGGAGATGTTTTCACAGACATATATGCACATGAAAACTGTTATCTACTGTAAATGTGTGCAGGGTGTTTTAAAGTATATTTTATTTATTCTTTAACAATGTCACACATATATGCAGTGTATCTCATTCCTTTATACCCCACAACTTTCTTCTCCGCCTCACTCCACCATGTCCCCTTCCAACCTTCATGTCCTCTCATTTTTGCATGGCCTCTTTTTATGCCGGTTATGTTGGAATGAAGTTGTCGAAATAACAAGATGGAAGTGAGGCCATGGGGGTCCTAAGACCTTCTCTCCCATCACTGCCCTCACATTGGCCTTTGAATAAGTGTGCACAACCTGGTTACTTAGTGGGAGGCGGACACACCTACAGCGTTATGCAAACCCCAGTGTGGGAGGGTTCAGGAGAGTTAGGTTAAAAACCACCCCACGAGTTTCCACCCCACCCTCCTCCAGTCTGGGTTGTCTGCCGCCTTCAGCTGCCAGTTAACCCAAGCTGGGGCTTTTCTCTCTGGTTTGGAGGATCTGAGCTCTGCCTGGGTTAAGTGAGGAGGTGTTTGTGGTGGTTCACATACAGGGAAAGTACCTTGTGATGACCCAAGCTACAGGCCCCTGAGGTACCAGCTAAGCACCATCTCCTGGGCTGTTAAGAAAAACAAATCCCGTGGTCTTTGTGGCAAACGACACTTCAAAATTTTGTTTTTCTGCTCACTCTCTATCTCTCTTTTTCTTGACACGTTCTTCTGTCTGACAGGTTCTCAAGGTTGACCTTGAGTTCCTGATTCTTTGAACTTCACCACTGGAGTACTAGGATGCCATGTGTACATCAATCACCATGCTGGGTTTTCAAGCACTTCCAACTGGGCTACCAATTTTTCACAAATCTGGCATTTGCTGGCACTGTAAGACTGTGATGTTGTCAACACTATGTTGGGGCCGTCCTTCCCTCTTCTGCCTCTGAGAATAGACTTCATCTGCTTCTGAGAAGGGATACTGATGAAACAGATGTTCTTGGTGGCCCCACTAAGGTGATCTCATCGATACACAGCTGTCCAAAGCAGCATTCCATTTCCGGTCAACCACCTTGTGCTTCAGAAAAGCCCCTTGAAGAATGAACCTACCACGGTATAGAGGGAGCAAGGGGGGCAGAACATCAGCAGGGCAGTTTCCAGAATGGCCATCAGCCTCACGTCTACTCTTGTTTTGTAAAATCTGCTGGGGCCACAAAACTTTGCACCTTGGGATAAGGGCATGAAAGCCTTGCTCCCTTGAGGAAAAAGACCTACTGGAGAATTTTCTGGCTCAATGAAAAGAAAATAGCCCAACTGAAAAAAATGACACATAATAATTATACAATAATAATTATAGAAGAAGGGGTCATGAGTTTGAGAGTGGAGGGACACTGGGAGAGTTGGAGGGGGAAGAAGGACTGGAGATAATGCAAATACAGTAATTCATAAATAAAATTATTTAAAATATTAAAAAGTAATCACAACTTTCAAGATGTAACAAATAAATAAAAGTTCAAATGTCACAGCTCTTGAGAAGCCACATGGCTACAGCAAAGCCAATCTAGCTTTGGGTGGGCATTATGCTTTGAATATAAAATGTCCCCACAAGGTCATGTGTTGGCCCCCTACTGGAGGGGTTATTTGGGGAGGTGGTGGAATTATGAAGTAGACTAATGGGGGTTGTGCCTTGGAAAGACACACCTTGTTGGACCCTTCCTGTTTCTTTTTCTGCTTCCCAGCCACCATGGAATGCACAACCTTCTCTTCCATATCTGCCTCACTGTGATACTCTGTTTCGGTCTCGCCTTAGGCCAAAAGCAACAGGGCAGGCTAGCCATAGACAGAAGTGTCTGAAGCCGTGAGGCCACATACATCCACCTTGTTTCTCTGGTACTCTGCCACACTGATGAGAAGGGCTGACTGATAGAGGATATTCCTGAGCCATTCTGACTCTAAAGGAATTTGGAGACTGGGGGCTTCAGAGATTTTGAAATTTTAAAGGCAGTTCATCATAATGGGACTTAGATTTCTTTAGTGAATTGGTAAGGCTTCTGAAATGCATATCATCCGGTCACCTGGCAGTGCATGGTCCTGGGCAACAGATGTAATTAGTAAAGCCCAGAAAACTGAGAAGAGGGGCTTTTGGCTTGGCATAGCTCAGTTGTAGATCCATACCTCTCTTCAAAAGACGTTAAAATGAAAGCAGCCTACTAAGTGCGAGGAGCCTAGATTGGACTGAGGACATGCAGAGAGCAGCACCCTGTGGAGGGGCATGGCCAGGGACCCTGACAGCCTCAAGAAACCATGAGTTACCTCAAGAGCAGAGCCCAGGGAGACAGAAAGCACACAAGAGAAGGATGTGAGAAACCGCTGACAGAAAAGACCAAAGACCAGGCTTCAAGCAGAGATGCTTTAACCAGCCCTTAGGCCACACCAGCCCTAAGGCAGTAAGAATCCAATGGTTAGAAGCCTGGGCATGTAAACTGACACCTGCCTAAAAGGCAGGAGGCAGAGTCTGAGAAAAGCTGTTGAAAGAGACTCCGGCCATGAGCCAGCCCAAGAAGGCCAAACCTGTGATGCTGAGGAGAGCTGTAGCCAGTGGCTGGAGTAGAGCAGCCTGAGGCTATGTTGTTGGTCCATGGGCCTGCAGCTGAGTGAATGAGCAAGGCATGAGGCTGCGGCAGGAGTGCTGAGGCCACAGAATAGACTGTGAGGAGACAGCAGAGACTGCAGAGACAGAGCCCTGCTGAGAGGTGTGACTGAGGAGGCCGACCCAAGCTGAGTGGTTGAGGCAGGTTGACTGAGTCAGGCTTTGTAAGTGGACAGTGGTGGAGCTAGGCTCTGAGTCTGGGGAGGCTGAGGAGACCACAAAGGCAGGTGGGAGTGCAGCCTTTGTCCTGTGAGGAGGCCCTAGAAGACCACAAGGCCAAGCTTGACTGAGGAGGCCTCGAGCCTAAGCTGAAGTGAGGAAGTGGCCAACACAATAGCCAAGTGACCATGGAGTGATCGCTATTGTGGTGTTCTTGCAGACAGACTGCAAACCAAGCTGCCCTCACAGACCTGCGCTAGAGGATCTGGTATCCTTTCAAAAGGGTTAGTTCTTAGGTAATAGGTGTTTAGGTATTAATAAATATAGTTTAATAAAATTTTTGGTTACAGTTCATCGATGTTTATTGCTGTTTCATTTTGTTTTGTAGGTTCTATGATTCCAGGCTTCATTAAGGAGGCCTTGGGAATCTCCAGAGAAACCAAACATGCATGCATGTGAAGAAATGTCTTTGGTTCGTGTGATTATGAAGTCTGACAAGTTCAAAATCTTCAGGGAGACCTGGCTGGATCCAGGAAGAACCAGTGCTGCACTGTGTATTTCTAGCAGTAGGGCCAGCAGCGGGGCTTCAGGGGGATGCCCGACAATGCTCCCCACCCACTTTGTGCATACGCAATTCACATCGCACAAAGTGCTGTTAAGAGTCCTACAGTCGAGCCGGGCGGTGGTGGCGCACGCCTTTAATCCCAGCACTTGGGAGGCAGAGGCAGGCGGATCTTTGTGAGTTCGAGGCCAGCCTGGTCTACAAAGCGAGTCCAGGACAGCCAGAGATATTCAGAGAAACCCTGTCTCGAAAAAAAACCAAAAAAAAAAAGAGTCCTACAGTCTGCTGGGTGTGCTGGGGCAGCCTGTGAGCTGGAAGGTAGGATTAAGAGTTCACAACCAGCCTGAGCTGAGAAGATCCTGTTTCAAACAAAACAACTACTAAAAAGAAAGATCTGCTTCCCCCCCAAATCCATGTTTTGACACTATTAGAATTTCTATTAGTTTTTTTGAAACATAATCATATACCCCCCAAAATCAACAAATGATGTTTACTACCTGAAATTATACAAGTTAACTTTTGATATTTTGCCTGATCTAAGATCTGAAAATTTTGTTAGCTATCATTTAAATTATATCTTATCTTCTTCCATCATAATGGGAGAAATTGGTGTCTTTGTTTTTGATATCAAATTGATGGCTGTTTTAAAGATTTATTTATTTTTAATTACGTGTATTTGTGTGCATGTCTATGTGGTCATGTGCACTCATGAACAGTGGTTTCTGTGAAGGCCAATGCCCTGGAGCTATAGTTACATAAGAAAAAGCAAGGAAAAAAAACCATGATGTGGTCCTATCCACCTCCCTGCCCATCTGGGCAGGGAGGGGCATCAAATGTTGGAAAAGACATGAGAGCCAATAGATCTCTAACTGCTCACAGTATTTCAATAAATGGCATAGCATCTTTGGGGAGGCATTTGGTATTTTCTAATAAAAAATAAATATCCAACTTTGATTTATGTTGTGTGATAAAACACCCCAATGAAAAAGTCACTTAGGAAGGGGGAGGTCTGTTCTAGCTCACAGCTCCAGGATCCATCCATCCTGCAGGGAGGTTAAGGGAGCTCAAATGACATCCACAGCTACAAGCAGAAAGAAATGAATGCTTGTTCAGATCACCTTTTTCCTCTACTAACTGTCCAGGACTGAAACCCAGAAAACGGTGCTGCCCTCACTCATGGTGGGCTTCCTCACTTCAGGTAACAGGATTAAGAAAATATTTCTACCTGGTTTAGACAATCCATCACTGAGACTCTCTTTCTATGTGGTCCTAGATTGTATCCAGTTGACATTTCACACTAGCCATCAGAATCTTCAGCTCACACAGCAATTCCACTCTGAGGTTATTACGCAGGCCAAGTGGCTATGAACATCCACCCAAATACTCCTAAGTTTTATTGGTGATAGAAAAGCCACAACACAGACAAAGATCTAATAAATGTGAGGCGCAGTCTAAACTCGAGGGGTAATCATGTGTGTAATGTAAAACTGCCCAGCAATGAGAAACAAGCAATTAGAGAATATAGACTTGCATGAATCTCTAGAATGTTCCACTGAGCAAAAGAAATCAGACACACAAAGATTGTTCTGTGCTGTGAAGTTTCACTATTATAAAGTTCAAGAATAGGAAAAACTAACTTATGATGACAGAAGCCAGGAATGGAGAGCAAGGGGTGGCTGGAAGGGATGAGGAAGGATGGTGTTGCTCAGGAATGAGGGATTCTGAATATCAAGGTTGGGGGTGGTTGCCTAGGGAAATCAACAAATAAGTGTGCTATTCACTGGAGGTCATTTGTATCTCATTTTTTAAAAATTATAGAGCAAACTCAAGGAGCTGTGCTTTGTGCATTCTCTGCTTGGATGAGGAGGAACTGCTCTAGAGCAGTGGGTCTCAACCCATGGGTTGGGACCCCCCTTGGATATCTGCATATCATATATTTACATTGCAATTCATAATGATAGTAAAATTACAGTTATCAAGTAGTTACAGTATAATTTTAAGGTTGGGCATCACCACAACATGAGGAACTGTATTAAAGGGTCACAGAATTAGGGAGCTTGAGAACCACTGCTCTAGAGGGGCTGAGGCCGCTATTAGAGAGAACTACCCGAGGCCCTGGAATCAGTTTGGAACAGAAGCTTGGCTGCCCTTCCAGTCATCAGCAGCAACTTGGCCTTTCTCCATTCTCCAAAGTAACCCACCCTAGTCCCAGCTCCCTGATCTTTGAGAAAGAAGGGCTGTCTGTAGAAAGGGTATCCTGTACCACTTTGTCCGCACCACTCTGAAACACCAGGTGACCTGCCATGGTGGGGGGCTTCTATGGTGATGCACCTGGCTAGGACTAACTTCCTGTCCAGCCTTCCCCAGCAGAACTGGCTAGGGTACAGTGATGAGAAAGGTTCTTATTCCCTTGGCAGCCCTGGCCCAGGCATCTGGCCAAGTGCTCTGGCCTTCATCTGTCTGGGCCTTTACCCTCTGCTTAAGTCAGACATAGAAGTGCACAGCCTGCTCTGTGGCCTGTGACAACTCTTCCTTGTCCCCTCTGCCCCTCTCTCCACTTTCCTTCTGCTTTACTCTCTCCTGCACTGACTTTACTCTCCTGACCACAATTGGAGCCTCAACATGACATTCCTTATTTCAGGAGGCCCTCCCTCTTCCAAGTTTATGCCCCCTTCCCCAAAGACAGATATTAACCACGGGTTGGGAAGTGGCTTACCCAGGACTGTAATTTCTACCTTCAGCAGTATGAGAAGGACAGAGTTTTTAAAAAGTCCAGTGGGGGTGGAAAGAAGAAAGGATGAGTAGAAAGTGCATGAAATCCATGTGCAGAAAGGATGTTCTTTAAACATTTTTTTATTTATTATTTGTGTATATGAGTGTTCTATTTGCATGTATGCCTATATATCAGAAGAGGACATCAGATCCCATTATAGATGATTGTGAGTCACCTTGTGAGTGCTGGAAATTGAACTCAGGACCTCTGGAAGCACACCACTGCTCTTAACCTCTAAGCCATATCTCCAGCCCAGAAAGGATGCTTTTATTTGGAGGAAAACACACATGAAGGAGAAGGGTTATGTGCTGGCAGAGAAGAATGCAGACCCACACATGGCCCTATGCATGTCTTCTTCCTTCAGTGAGCAGAACTTATGAGGTCACAGAAGTTGGAGGACCAGAAAAACCAGGGGATGTACTTTTCCTACAGTCTGGAAACCTAGGTTGATGGGGACTCAAACTAGTGCAAGCACCTTGGGCAACATGTAGTCTCCTTTGCACTTTGCTCATGTCTCCGGTACAGCATGCTGGGTGAGGTCTGCAGTGCAAAGCAACCAGGCTGCTGATGTCCCCTGTAAGTAAGGTTTGTGTGAGGCCCACAGGCGAGGGGTCACTTCTGCCCTGGCTCATGCGAAGGAGGGCATTACTAGAAAATCTCATGAAGTTGGTGACTTCTGGGATGGGTTCTCACGGAACAACCAGAGTTTCTATTTGAACAAGATGGCCTGGCTTCCCCCACACCCATCATGGGCTGGCTGTCAGTGTTGCCTACTGGCAGGGGCCCCATCTGGTGCTGTTAAACACTTGCACTATCCTTCATGTGCCTCTTTACATGGCCTGAAATTCACAATAGCAGGAGGAGAGTGTCCAAGAGTAGGGAAAGAGACAGAAGCTGCCAGTCCATTTAGGTTTGGACCTAGATACCTGGGACATACTTCTCTCTGACCAGAGTAGCCATGGTACCAGTCCAGACTGAGAGGACAAGGTCGGGGGTGGGAGGCTGTTGAGTGTATAGATGGTGTCCATCTTTGGAAACTCAACTATGCAGCTTCCCTATTTCTCCAATATTGTCTTGAAAAATCCAACACAAACTTAAACAACATTACTTATTTATGTCTACTTGGGAATAAAGTGATAAAATGATTATCTGTCATTTGTTTTCTTTCTACTTCTGAAAGGGGTATGTAGTAGCTTTGAGCAAATGTACCACGCCAATAGTACTGCCTCTACCAAAATAGAAAAGACAAAGAAAGCCAGCCAGAGGGAGCTGGCTTATGATCCCACAAGGTAGAAGCAGAGGCAGGAGGATCGGGAGTTCAAACCTGAGATGTAACTAGCTCAAGGAAATCTGGGCCACATGAGACTCTGCCTCAAAAAGCAAGATATTAGAAAAAGGAAGAAATTCACATAGATGTGGAGAGGTTGGAGCAAGGGAGAATGATCCCAAAGCTTGGCTAAGGTGGTTTAACATCCACTGGAGAGAGGAGCCAGAATTGCCAAAGAGGGTTTGCTACTGTCAGCATCTTGGTCACCTTTTCACTGTGTCCTATTTGGAACTCAAGGTGTCACGTCTGGTGACTTGAGGAGCGTAGCCAACAATCCATTAACTGTAATCAGCTGCAGACGGAGGATCCAAAGAATGTTCTTTTCTGCCCCCAGGAACAGGAAAAAGGCATAGTATCACCCCTCCCCCATGACAAAGATGCAACCAGGATGAAGAACCAGGTGTCCAGAGCAGAGAGCAGTCCAGGACAGTGTGGCTGTGGATCACAATGTGGCTCTCCTGGCCCAGAAGGTGGCCAAAGCCCCACTGTCCCATTCTTGGCAACAACTGGCTGAAATGTTGGTACCTGAGCAGAATAGGGAAAGGACCCTTCCCACTGAGCACACGTTTCATCCAGATGTGCAGGTGGAAGCAGACGGTGGATATGCCACCGAGGCTGACGATAATGTGTTCGCCAAAACAGGAAGCACCAGGAAGCTGGATGAGAGCGTTTTAGTTCAGCTGTGTGATTTTTATCAATACTTTTATTGTTCTAAAACTCTTCTTTTCAAAAGATATTTTCAAAACAAGTGCAAACTCTGCTTCCCATTCTGAATTATTGTGTTGGTTCTATGCTTGTATTTGGGGCAAGACTGGAACAAAATGCAAACACTCGGTAGAGGTGGTAAAATATCAAGTTCTTGCTTAGGGGTGGAGAAGAAGGGGTTTTTAATGATTGAGAGACTGTTCCCTCATGGAGAAAGGATATTGGATCCAGGATGCTGGGTAACCCAGAAAGAATTAGGATGAAATGAGCTGCGTTGATCTCTGGTGACAGCTTGCTCTCCTAGCACTATCAAACTCGCAGCATTCCAGTGGCCGATACTGAAAGCCACCCACTCCCAGAGACCCAAGTAGGGCCTGTGCACACACAGTGTTTCCCTGAGAGATTTGCAGAGCATGAAAATGAGACCCTCTAAAGAACAAGTTTATTAACCAGAAATCATCAGCAACATTCTGTTGTTGTTCTGTGAAACCGAACAACAGGCTGTTCTGTTGATTTAAAACAGCCTGGTTTTTGTTTGATTGTTTGTTTGTTTTTATAAAGTTGCTGTTGATGACTATCCCAGGAAGAGGCCTGGCTGAATATGCTCCAGTTTTCCATCCCAGGAAACTCTCTGTGCAATCGTGAACAGACTGTTGTAACATGGACAGCAAGTTATGAGCTTACTGTTCACAGACAGGTGTTCACAGTGGAATCATGAATGGAAAGGAAGTACACTAGCAAACATATCTGTTGAAGGAGCCAAGGTTGCAGATCACCTGGCTGTGCCTCCTGCAAGCCTCTTGCCGCCCCCGGGGCCCCAGCACTCACTTTTTCACATGAGTGATGCCTCAGAGAAAATGGCTCTTCTTTTGGTTACTTAGACTCCAGAGCAAAGAGGCAGCATGTTACACATTAGGAAATGTGTGATAGTCACTAGCCACACAGACGTTAAATTCCAACCTTGACACTGGAGCTGGACTGAGGTTGACTAAAATTAACTGAAGAATCTTGTCACTCTCTGTGATATTGCCTGGAAGGCATTTGTCCCTTGGCACTGTACATGTGGCCAGCCACTGCTAGATGAGGCTTCTCACTTCCTGATTCAGCCTCTGAAGTGGCTGCAGGTCAAGGCCATGCTGAAGGGACTGTGGTGGGCAGCCCGCCTGGCCTCAGCTTTGCCTTGCCCTCCCCAGCACCAGTCTATTGTGTGTGATCTCTAGGCTGTATTTGGACCTTGTCTTATGTTTTTTTTTTTTTTTTTTTTTTTTTTGGTTTTTCGAGACAGGGTTTCTCTGTGTAGCCCTGGCTGTCCTGGACTCACTTTGTAGACCAGGCTGGCCTCGAACTCGCAAAGATCCACCTGCCTCTGCCTCCCAAGTGCTGGGATTAAAGGCGTGCGCCACCACCACCCGGCTGTTTTATGTTTTAAAACAAAAAAGAAAAAAAAAGTATGTGGTGGGAGTTAGCTCTCTTTAGTGAATTAGTATGCAGATCAACCTGGCATCTGGCAGCACATAAAGGAAGAGCTTGACATCACTTGGACATGGAGTCAAGATAGGAGGAGCCCAGTTGAGGCTACAGCTCTGGGAGAAACAGGAAATGCCTCATTGAAGGGGTGTGGCTAAGAAACCACACAAGCTACAGATGATGTCAGTTGCTGCGAGAAGCCACGGACACTGCTGGATATTGTGAGAGATCTTGTGGGCCCTAGAGACCACCAAGGATACTGAGATGATGCTATATGTAAACCAGAGAGCTCTATGCAGCATTCTTTTCCTCTTGCCCTCATGGACGGAGAAGAAGTGTACAGCAAGGTATGCCATTTGTCAACCTTTAGGCAGCCTGAGGCAAATCAATGGTCAGAAACAGAGAGAAATTTTTGCCGCAAGCCAGACTAAGAAGGTTGGCAAAAAAGCATGGAATAGAACCTGCTGAAAGAGAGTTCTTAAAAACTAGACATTAAAGATGTCCATTGAGGGGTCCTAAGAGTGCTGGGAGATTGAGTGAGACAGGTGGAGTTCAGAGGCCATGGAGGAACAGTAGACCATGAAGCATACATGGACTGAGGAGACTAAAGAAATGAGTCTCAGCTGATGGAAGAAGCTGACCTCAAGTTTACCAGTTAAAACAGGCTGGCCTTATAAGTCGATCACAGTCTAGTGGTTGAAATAAACTGACCATACAAACTGGCAAAGTTAGGCCCAATGGATACTAAGCTTGAGAGGGACTGCCTACTGTGACTGCCAGACTGCTAAAATTAAGCTTTCCTGCACAGACCTATGCTAAGAATATTAATAGCCTTTTAAGAAAATTATGATAGGGTTGGTTAGGTGTTCTTATATATTAAGTGTTTATAGGTATTAGGTATTAGGATTAGGTATTTTATAGGTGTTTGTTAAGTATTAATAAATGTAAGTGTTTAAATAAAAATTATCTGTTACAAAAGTCCTTCATTTTTATACATCTGTGCTGTGCGTGTGTGTGTGTGTGTGTATGTTTGTGTGTGTATTGTTGTGTGTATGTGTTTGTGTGCACATTTTCATACTGGGAGATCACCCTTAGCTGTCACCTCTCAGTTTTTATTCTGAAACAAATTCTTTCACTGAGACCTGGGGCTTGTCAAGCAGTGGAGTTTAGCCATTGTGTCCAAAGACTCCATCTGTCTCTGTTTTCTCAGGGTGGGAATTACAACTGCCACTATGGTTGGCTTCTTCACATGGGTTCTAAGTATCAAACTCAAATAAGGAAAGCTTTACTAACTGAGCCATCTCCAAAACCCTTCTATTTTTTAAGTGTTTATAGTAACCATAGAAACCTTCTTTTCCCTTGTTTGAATTTGGAAAGATGTGTGTGTGTGTGTGTGTGTGTGTGTGTGTGTGTGTGTGTGTGTGT
>CAJQZJ010014957.1:5742433-5777470 GCA_907164525.1 Lophiomys imhausi
TGTGTGTGTGTGTGTGTGTGTGTGTGTGTGTGTGTGTGTGTGTGTGTCCTTCTAGGCTGTGGCTGCACAGGGCTGGCTCCCTGGGGGAGGATATGGGACTGAACTGATGAAGAGCAAGCAGCTCCTGCTCACGCAGTGTCCTGGTGCAGGTGAAGCCTCCTCCATTAAGGCTGTGCAAGCAGGGAGGCTCTTTGATTTCTAAGAGAGGCTAAGAACTGGGTGATACACTGATGACCATTCAGGGCTGTGTCAGTTTCTTTTCTTTTCTTCTCCATGTGTGGCATGCATGTGTGGGTATATGTGTTCATGAGTGTAGGCATGCATGTGTGGGTATATGTGTCCATGTGTGGCATGCATGTGTGGGTATGTGTGCCCATGAGTTTGGCATGTATGTGTGGGTATGTGTGTTCATGAGTGTAGGCTCACATTTGTTTGGTGTTGCAGAATATTTGATCACACTGTGAACCCTGAGACTCTGAACTGAAAAACCTGTTTCTATTGTGTGATGGCTCAGCCTTTAATCCTAGAACTTTCTGGTTACTGTAAACAAGTGCTTGTGGTGTGGATCTGGCCTAGCACACACCTTTAATCCAAGAACTTTCTGTTTATTGTAACAAGCTGTTACGGTGTGGCTCACCTCTAAGTACACACCTTTAATCCAAGAACTTTCTGTACACAGGATTAAATAAAGTTAACCCTAGCTCAAGAGGCAGAGCAAGAAACCAGCTGACAGGGATTAAACAGAAAGGAGGGACATTGAGCTGAGGGGCATTTAAGACAGCAAGGAGAAGGAGTTGAGAGTTCTTCTTCCTTTGGGTTATCTCCTTCAGAAGGTTTTCTCCTTGAAGGCTTCTTCTTCTAGGTTCTTCTGGACCTTTTAGCTCTGCGCTTTTCCTCAGGGTTTCCAGTTGATTAGGAATGTCAGCTGGGTGCTTTCTCTGCCTTTCTGAACTGGCAGGTTTTCACCCTAGCATCTGGCTCCTGAGGCTTCACTGGCAAAATGAAATGACTCACGGGATATTTTATTTTATTTTGGTTTTTCGAGACAGGGTTTCTCTGTTTAACAGCTCTGGATGTCCTGGACTTGCTTTGTAGACCAGGCTGGCCTCGAACTCGCAAAGATCCACCTGCCTCTGCCTCCCAAGTGCTGGGATTAAAGGCATGCGCCACCACCGCCCGGCTTGATATTTTAGTTTTTTAAAACGACGGTGTGGTGATGTGTATGGACATCCAAAGTTGATGCAAGGTGTTCTTCCTGGCCATTCTTTCCTTCTTTCATTGTGTCAGTCTCTTGTCTAAACTCAGAGCTGGTTGCTGTGACTCACTCAGTTAGCCAGCTTGATCCAGGAATCCCATCCCCACTGTCCAAAAACTGGAATTGTAAGCAGGCTGTTTTGCCCATCTAGCATCTATATGATATGTGTTGGTAGGTTTTTGTCAACTTGACACAAACAGACAATCCTAGGAAGAAGGAATCTCAATTGAGGAATTGCTCCCATCAGAATGGGTTGTGGGAAAGCCTATGGCACATTTTCTTGGTAGATGGTTGATGTGGGATAGCACAGACCACTGTGGGTGGTTCCACTCCTACTCAGGTGGTCCTGGGTTGTGTAAAAAAAAAAACAAAACAAAACACGCTGAGCAGCCAGGAGGAGCAAACCAGTAAGCAGAGTTCCTGCATGGGTTCTGCTTTAGTTCCTGTCTCCGGGTTCTTGCCTTAAGTTTCTGCCCTGACTTCCTCGAAGATGATGGCTGTTGTCTGTGAGGTGAAATAAACCCCAGGTTGTTTTTGGTTAGTGTTTTATCTAGCAATAGAAGTAAGCTCTAACTAAGACATGGATTCCAGGGTCCAAACTCCCGCCCTTGGGCAGTGAGGATTTTAACCATTGAACCATCTCCCTAGCCTCTCAGTTCATTCTCTGTTGCCATAGCAACAGAAGCCAGACACTAGAAGCTAAGTACTCGGCAAATAAAGGAGGTTTATTTAGTTCACAGTTTGGGAGGCTGAAGATCTAAACTCGAGTGGTCCCATCCATTCTGTCTCTGGCAAGGTTGTGTGACTACATCTCACCAAAACAGATGACATCATGGTAGAAGTGTGTGTGTATGCGCATGTGTGTGTGTGTGTGTGTGTGTTTATGAGAGAGAGAAAGAGAGAGAGAGATTGATTTGAGATTTGGGGGATTGCTTTCTTGGTAGCAATTTGAGCAATTTGTTTTATATGAACTACCCAGAGTCCTGAGAACTACATTAATCCCTTCCAAGGACATTATCCCCAATAACCTAATTCCCACTAAGTTCTGCCTCATAAAGGCCCATCACTATCAACATTGCCACTCCAAAATGTAACTTTATAATATAATAATAATCTTTAAAGAACGTGCTTAAGCCATCTGCAACTCACAGCGGGAACATCAGTCATTGGTACTGACTGATGACCATCGTCATCATCGCCAACAGCTTCATCCCTGCTGTCACCTCTTGCATACAATCAATGACTCTTCACAGTAAAGCTGAGGGACTACGGTCCCTTGGAAGGCCTGTGGGTGGCTAGCTTAGCTCCGCTACTCCATAGATGGGAGCTTGGGACATTTTAAAGTAAATTTCATATTCATCATATATAAAATGGGATAACTCAAAAGGATATAGTGGGGTTCATAGAAGAAGACAGTGAGTAAGGAAGATAATGGTTAAGGTTTTAGACAAAAGGGATAACTCAAGAAATCTGCATAGCATGATGACTTTAGCTAAAAAACAATGTGTATCAGTGTTCTCACCACAAAAAGACAATTAAGTGAGTTAATACACATAGCTAGTTTGACTTAGCCATTCCATAATGAATGCATTTTTTAAAAAAACAATATACTGTGCTGTGTATATTAAATATATACATATATAACTTGTATTTATTAATTAAAAATAAATTAATTTTAAGATCAGTTTATATGAATCTGTGTCTTAAACCATCTTTTATTTCTTCAGAGTGAATATCACATGATTTCTGGGTATATGACATACCACAGCACTCCAAAAGCTGAGACAGATGATCTCTGTGAGTTCCAGGGCAGCTAGGTCTACAATTGAGAGCTGTCGCAAAACAAACAAACAAAAAATAAGGGCAGTGGTGGTCCACGCCTTTAATCTCAGCACTCCAGAGGCAGGTGAATCTTTTAAGTTTGAGGCCAGCCTGGTCTACAGAGTGAGTCCCAGGACAGCCAGGACTACACAGAGAAACCCTGTCTCAGACAACAACAACAACAAAAGATTTTATTAAGTTGGGCAATAATGGTGCATGCCTTTTAATCCCAGCACTCTGGAGGCAGATCTTTGTGAGTTCCAGAGTTCTACAAAGTGAGTTCCAGGATAGCCAGGGCTGTTACACAGAGAAACTCTGTCTTTGGGGTTGAGGGGAGAGGCGGGGGGGGGGGGGGGGGGGGAGACAAAAACAAAAATCCAAACAACAACAACAATCCCTCAAAAGTGGAAAAAGAATCACATTACTACCTACAAACTTACAATTTTTACATTTTATGTACCAGCTTTACAAATTAAAATAAAATGAACAGAAAAAAACAATATTTGTAACTAGCAAGAACAAAAATAAATGGTTTCTACCTTCCTACTAAAAAAATTCAAACCTTTGAGACAGAATATCATTTTTTTTTTTCGACACGGGGTTTCTCTGTGTATACCTGGCTGTCCTGGACTCACTTTGTAGACCAGACTAGCCTTGAACTCACAGAGATCCACCTGCTTCTGCCTCCCTAGTGCTGGGATTAAAGACGTGCACCGCTAACCATGGCCAGAATATCATTATTTACCCAAGCCTCGCCACAAAACTCCTGATCCTCTCCCTCAGTTCCTAGGATTAATGAAAGTTTTTTTTTTTTTTTTTTTGGTTTTTCGAGACAGGGTTTCTCTGTTTAACAGCTCTGGCTGTCCTGGACTCGCTTTGTAGACCAGGCTGGCCTCGAACTCGCAAGATCCGCCTGCCTCTGCCTCCCAAATGCTGGGATTAAAGGCGTGTGCCACTACCGCCTGGCTATGAAAGTTTTAAAGAAAAAAAAATACAATATAAAGTTCTTAGTTCCTGGCCTGTCATGTGGGGTCAATGTAATTCACTGTGGTCTCTGTCATTTCTGTCAGTGAGTGAGCCCTGTAAGTGGAAGTGCTGTGGGTGGGTCCACAGCCCCTGAATGCTGTGGAGATGAGGAGCAGCTGAAAGAAACACAGCCAAGGGAACCTGAGTAGTGGCAGGAAACTCCATGAAGTCCCTCACCCCACATCCCTGGCTCTCCCCAGGGTGGAGTCCACATCTCTTCCTCTGGGGCAGGCTTCTGGGAAGGTGGCCAGCAGGCTGCAACTTGATGGTTTGTTTGTTTGCTTCTAAAGGCATAAAATCCAAGCTTATCAAACAAAGTCACACTTGGCCCTGCCATCTTGAGAGGTAAATTCCACCATTATCTACGCACTTCAACCTCTACATAGAACACTTCGTTCCCAGGCAAGC
This sequence comes from Lophiomys imhausi, assembly GCA_907164525.1. Lineage (NCBI taxonomy): Eukaryota > Metazoa > Chordata > Mammalia > Rodentia > Muridae > Lophiomys > Lophiomys imhausi. Next base: position 5,746,944 of record CAJQZJ010014957.1, read on the forward strand.
TGGCAGCTGTCTCCAGGCTTGACCTTCACCGACTCACCCCTTCAGCCCTGAAGCCGGCCAGGCATGAGACAGGTAGGCCAGTCACACAGACTAGGGAAATGCCCGAAGGTCCAGCCCATAAGCTGGGAAGTTTTAAAACCCTCTTTGAACTTCAGTTTGAGGACAATTGTGTCTCCTTACCAGCTGGCTTGTGACAAGAAGTCATGAAAAAGTGATTAAACATTGACCCCAGGGCTGGCCTTTGGGGAGGGCTCAACGCAGAGCAGCTGTGGCCCCGCTGCTCGGAAGTGGGCAGGGAAAGTTCTCACACAGTGCTAGCTGAACCCACCCAGGTTCTATAGAGCTGGTGGAAGGAGGAGTGAGGCGGGGAGAGGAACATACACAGACAGGGAAAGAAATAGAGCTTGTGGCTAAAAGGTACAGGGCAAAACAAAGCCAACTAAGGGAAAAACCTTATTTAAAACTTTGCTGAAGTCCTCCAAATCACCACCTACTTCTGTGTGCTAGAACCCCCAGGATGGAAGGGAAGTATCCTGGTCTAGAAGTGGGGCTCATGGGGGTTTCATGCTCATTCTGCATCTTTGCACAGATTACAAGCTGGGCCTAGGAGGGGTAAGACAGTGGCCGCTCTTTGAGAGCATGCAGCCCTGTTAGGTGGAAGCCCTGCAGTACTAAAGAGCTTCTGCTCCTGACCGCTGTGTAATACTCCACTCACTGCTCCCGACCTCTCCTCATTCTGAAAAGCCCTCAGACCCATAAAACGAGACGGAAAGAGACACAAAGCATTTCTGGGGTGAGTGCTGTTAAGAGCTGACTCATAATTCTCGTTTCCCCCTCCTGCCAGCCGTGGTGCCTGGCAACACTCCAGAAGGCAGAGGCTCCACCAGCCTGTGTCCTCAAAGGGAGACCATGGTAAAAACTGTGATAGGTGAACAGTACGAGATCCTGTTCCTGTCCCAGTTTACACGCACCAGTCACCGTGAGCCTTGGGGCACTGGGGTTTGTTCAGTCAACCTGATTCACCCTTCCATGAGTGTGGATAAAGGTGGAACAGGAGGAAAGCAAAGGCCAGAGACACCAGTGGGAGGGGCAGTGTCAGGGAGTACAGGGTCCTCGGGAAGCCCGGGTAATAACCCTGGGAAGAAGACCGCGACCTGGCCAGAGGCTAGGTGTAGTTGGGGGTGGCAGAGTGTGGGAATGATGGAGTTGGGGTGGGGTGGGAAGTACAGGTGATCAAAGGCAGCTATTCCAAAGAAGGTGCCTCCAGGGGTCCTGGAAGATCCTGATTTCCTCCACAGGTTAGACACATGAGGGAAACAGGATGAATTCAAAATCAATGCCAGGTCATCATGAGCAGAGTTGAGTTTCACAAGGTCTGCTGTGACCTGAAGGTGGAGGATAGTGGACAGGCTCTCAGCTGTCTGGCTCCAAGTCTCTTCCTCCAGGGAGCCTTCCCCAACTACCTGCAGTCTCACAGGGCCTTGTCCCACCCAGAACAACTGCGGTACTGTGTTCTGTGTCTTCTGCAGGAAGTGATGTGGGCTGTGAGAGAGAACCAGATCTCACTGGCTCCAATCCTGCTTTCTGTCCCTCAGTCATCCACTCATGTACCCAACAGAATGTGCCGGGCACCACTCTGCATCCTGAAGGGGTATCACATGAAGCAAACTGTGTGAAGATGCAGGCTTTCTTGGGCCAACAGCAGCGTTAAAGAATAAAACAGACATGCGCAGAAATCGATGTTAACATCCGGGACAGATGCGCAGCTGCTTAACATGATCAGAGGTTGCCGGCCAGTGTAAACATAGCTTGAAAATACATATTTTATTTCTTCTACGTGTCCATTTGTTCTTGTCAAAAATAAAGATCAATTCAAATTTTAAAGGATTAAAAAAAACAAAGAAGAATCAATTTTAAATTATGTTAGAAATAAAGTAAGTTTGAGATAAAGAATATTAAAGGGGCTTACTTTAACTGAAGCTGGATAATGGTGATCACTTTGAACGGAGAGTGTTTAAAACAGACGGAGACAGTAAGGAAAAACAGCTCATGTGAAGGACAGCAAAGGCTATTCAGGGCAAGACAAGCCATGCACCCAGGATCTTCAAGTGCGAAGAACTTGGATCGGAACTGCTGATCTCTGGGACAATATCTTGAGCAGATCATTGAGAAAAGGGTTGTGCCCTCCAAGTCACCCACCACAGTGCATGATTTCAGATGACACGAAGAGAGAGGGCTGCTGGGGATAGGGCTTGAGTCAGCTGGGAAGGATGCAATGGCAGCTGACTGGGTTGGCAACTGCTGTAGGGAGCAAAGTGCCGGGGGAGTAGGGGGAACACACAGAATCTAAGTGTGCCCACTATGGGTTGGCTGGGGTCTCTGTGGAGGAAAGAGTGGAAGGCTGTAGCATCTGCAGATCAATTGGAAAGAAGCTTAGACAAGTGCAGGATAGACCTGGGATCGCTGGTTTGAGAGGGGCATTTAAATCCATGGTCTGAGGGAAGCCACCTGGGCAATGAAGACAAGAACTCCAGGAGCCCCAGGGAGAGCACTTATGTTCAGGAGTCTGAAAAAAAGGACCATCAGGGAGGTAGGAGGTGATCTGAGAGAGTCTGTTGACAGATGCTCAGAGTGTGTCCAGACTCAGGATAAAATCCAAGAGTCAGCTAGACCGATCACTGGCAACCTTGACCAAGCTCTCCAGGGAAAGCGTTGGGACCTGAGCCAGGCTGCAGTGAGCCCAGGAGTGCAAAGGAGTTAAGAAAATAGACACAATGTGAACAAATGCGATTATTTTGAAAGCTGGGATTCTGAAGGCAAAGAGCAAGGAGCTCAGAGGCCTCTGTGCCAGAGGGGCTAGAGGCCAGGGGATGAAGGAAGCATTGCTGGATGCTGGTTGGAACTGTCCAGAAACAGAAGGGCACTGTGCAAGAGGCCAGAGACAGGGAGTAGGATGGCTGACTGCAGAGCCCAGCTGGGAGGCCTCTGGCCATCCCTGCAGGGAGGAGAGAGGCACAGCCTAGATGAGATGGCCAATTTGGTGTCAAGAAGATGTTAAGTGGTGGGGTCACTTGGAAGAAGAGTGCAGGCAGGGGTCCATGGAACAGAATGAGGGCCAGATGCAGAGACAGGAGAGCAAACTAGTCCTTTGGGCACAGGGGCTGAGATGACCAGAGAAAACAATGGAACCTACAGCCTAGCCTGGCAGTGCTGAGGGCCGATGTGTAGGCTGAGCTGAGTGGAGAGCCCAGAGCAAGAGCACCCAGCCTGACTGTGCGATCATCTCTCCAAACAGCCAGCAAGCTGTGGTGCAGGCATGTTGAGGTGGAAGGGAGGGCTCTATGGGGCTGGGAATTTGCCAAGTAGCTGTAACAAATGCCGGCTTGCTGAGGGAATTCCCTTCAGGAGGATTCTGAGGAGCCGGACAGAAAGGAGGAGAAGGCAGGAGGAAGGCCTGAGAGAAAAGCAGAACAGAATGGATGGACTGGGGTAGCAAGAGTCCTGCAGGGATGGCAGAAGGGCAGAGGTGTCTCCAGAGAAGTGTGGACTACATGCCGCACTGTCCACTGGATAGGACGAAGCTGTCCTCAAAGACAAGGGGCTAAGACACCACGAGGGAGGTGGAGTCTGATTGATTAGTCTATGAGACCCCCCCCCCCCAGGTCCCATCACTTTGTAGCTGTGCACTTCCCTTCTCTGTGCTTCTGTAACTTTCTTGGTAAAAGTGGGGACAAAGATTGGTACCTACATCTTAATATTTATGTGAGCACGAAGGGAGATAATTCAGGTAAAACACTGAAAAGTGCACATACGCAGGGCTAAACAGCAGCCTTTATGGTGAATTGCGCTAAGTCAGGGCACTGGGGCAATTTGCTAAGGCAGTCCCAGGAAATGAGTGTCTTCCTCATGCCCCTGGCCCTCAGCACCCTCAGCTTTGGAGACTGACTCGGGCACTGAAGATTGAATTGTGTACAAGTAAGTGTCAGGTACACAGGGGGCCCAGCCGATCCTGTGGTTAGTTGTGGTTCGTTTTTTTTTTTTTTTTCACTGTCAAATTGACTGGGTTTAAAATCACATAGGAGATACTCCCCTGAGCTTGTCCGGAAGGGAGCTTCCCAAGAGGATTAGCTGAGGAGCAAAAGCCACCCTGAGTACCAGCAGCAAGATCCCACAGCCTGGCGTGACCTGAACAGAATAAGACAAATAAAAAGGAAGAAAAAACTGAATTTCAGTATTCATTAGCTCTGCTTCTACAGAGTAATGTGATCAGCTCTGCCACACCTTAGGCACCACGACTGTCCCATGACGGACTCTGAGCTCAAAAGAAATCCTTCCTCACTTTGGTTACTTTGTCAGGTATTTTGTAAACTAAGTAACAATATAGTATCCTTCCAGCCTCCATCACTGCGGCATCTGTAGGCATGAACCTCTGTGCAAGTGGCTTCTTTCCACTGCATTTCCGTAGGTGTATTCCTGATACAAAGAACCTGGATGTAGTTGGGATTATTATTGTTATATGTTATAATGTTATATGTTTAATAATAATAATATTATTATTAAAACCACTTGGTTCCCAAGTAAGTGGCACAAACACTATATTTCATTAATAAGCTGTAGGCCTTAAGCTGGGTCAAGTTCTGAGCTATAATAATCCTACCACCCTTAAAACTCAGATAAATGCCTGTCACTTGCTAATCTGGTGAGTCCTGGGTGGCTTCTGACCCATCACCTTGTCCTGGGGCAAATTTTTCTTGGTCATGTGTTCATGGTCCATTCTACTTCATGGTTACTTCTTTCTTCTTCCTCTCCATCTCTCTCTCTCCTCATCTCATGGCCCCTCTGAGACCCAAGCCCAGGAACCTCACTCAGCCCTGCCTACCTTTTAACCAACCAGAGATAATTGGGGGCGGGGGGGGGCAAGGTTTCCACAACATCCCTCCGTGTACCTGAGGATGTGCTCAGATCTTGGGGGCCAGTATTTAGCATTTAAATACATAGCAGCATCAGACCAACCCCCAACACCTGGGATTCCAAAAGGCACATTGCCACTAGTGGACAGAGATAGGTGCCTGGCATAAAAATATGCATACATATATGTGAAATAAGGATGAGATGAATGTCATACGTGATAATAATGTCAGGAAAATGGGTAATTATGTCATTTTCAGACTGGGCATTTGTGAGGACCACATGATAGATGCCTCACAGAGAGCGGCAGCAGGTGGGTAGAAGTTATCTGGAGACGATTCCATCAACTACTACTCAACACAGGTCTGTGTCTTGTCAATTTCAGATGCTGAATCAGGACAGCTTTAGTCTGTTCCTGTCCTCTTCCTGAGTGTCTCTCCAGTGACAGGTGGAGGCCACACATTCAGGACACTTGTTGGGCCAGGCTTGTTCCCATCCTGGCTACATTTCAACAGAAAATGGTGTTGGGCTTCAGGTGAATAGTTTTCAGTCACAAAACACACAGAAAGGAAAGTTCTCAGCATTTAGGAACATGGACAAAGAATTCTCACTCTCTGAACAGAGTTCCATTTGACACTTTTGGAAAGAAAACATTTAGCTTACTTTATATAGATCTACAGTTCTTCAAAGTCAGAAAAAAAAAGCTCGTAAATTATACAAAATAAGACTGTGCTTAGGATGGTTGTCATTTCCTTCCTTGGCTCTGTAAGACTGGCTTGTGGACCTTGAAAGTAATATTTGGTGGACGGAGAGAGAAATGGACTCTCAGTCCAGCAGGGATATGGCTTTGTCCCTGGCTGGTGCATTAGTTTGTCATGGAGATGCTGTTTACACACGTTGACGAGCATGTCAGGGGGACAAAGTCCTTCAGGCTTCACACCTGCCTCTCAGCTGTTTATACTTTTAGGAAAAGGGATTTGTTTGTTGGCAGGACTATGCTCAGCTACCTGATAACAAGATCTACTCAGTTTCGGACACCTAGCTTTAACCTTTACCTCAGTTAGGTAAGACAGTCTCCCTTCTTCTTCTCCTCATCCAGGAGTAATCAGCCACACTGACCTCCTGTGGGATTTGGTCACAGGAGCAAGTGTACTCCCTCACAGTCTGCTGTCTGTCTGTCTGCACGTCTGTCTGTCTGTCTGCATGTCTGTCTGTCTGTCTGAACTTTAAAGCCCCGCCAGGAGCCAGGAAGGTCAGTCCCATGTTTTGAAATCAAGTGGAGGGAATAAAGCTGTGACCCACGAGGTCACCAACTGGGTCTTTTTGATGCTCTGAGGGAGAATTTCCAGAGGCCTCTGTCCAGACATCATCAGATAAGAGACATGGTGTCCCGAGGCTGCCTTGGCCTTCTGGTGTACAAGGTTTTGAAGCCAAACTTCCTGTAGAAGAGAGTTCAAAGAAACATGAGCCTCAGTGCTTCTCTATGCCCCTGCTCTGGGTCAGGGATCTACCCCCATCTTCCCCATCTGGTACCCTCGGGCCCAGGGCTGTGCTGTGAAAGGCCCAACAGCAGACAGTCCCAGCAAGCATGCCACCAGACACCTGGATGGAACTGAGAAGGCAGATGACTACCTTTCCCTTCCATTGTTGTATTTGTTCACTGTGCCCATGGAGCAGCCATGGTCTTTCCCTGAAGAATTCTGTTGTCCTCAGAATACTGGAGATAAAAGGAATGGAGCTCACACAGGCCTGCTCGCCCACAGCACTGGAACTCTGGGCCTGAGTCCTACTCAGCTGTCCCCCAGTCACTGCAAACTCACTAGAGCTGCAGCCCCCTGAGTGTGCATAGGACCTGCAGCCCAGAGAATGCAGCTTGAAGGGAGCACTGAATGGTGGTCAGGGGACTGCTGGAGAACGCATCCTAGGGCTGTCTGCGAAGAGAGTCGCTGAGAGCACAGAGGCATTAGGGTGGAATTGAACTGGGCACTCTAGGAAGCAGTCTGTGGAGTGCTCCAGGAAAGTGCTCCATCACCGGGATTTATTCTCCCTAAGTGTCATTTTCGGATGACAAAAATGAAAACCGCTGATTTCCAGTGACGGACAGGTTCAGATAGCAACCTGCTGGAAAGAAAGGAGAGACTGTGTGCAAACCATTCCCAACAACCATTCTCTCTGGGGAGTCCACACATTGAATCCTGCCTCTGTGGAGCACTGGGCAGAGGCACACATGGTCCTCGGGGTCCAGAGGCTGCTCATTTAAACGGGACCTGTGTTCTCACCCCTTAGACAAATTATTCCATCTGATTTGAGTGTATGTGCGTATGCACACACATGCAGGCATTCCACGGCATGCATACATGTGGCAGTCAGAGAACCACTTGTGAGTCATCAGGCTGGGCAGTCAGCACCTTTTCCTGTTTGACCCTGTACTATCTTAAAAAAAAAAAATTAGTGCCTATTGTGACGGTCAAGAAGCCAAGAGGGGATCAGGCTTACATGAGGAGGATTTACCAAGGGATCCTAACCAAGCGTGGGAACTGACAGTCAGCCACCTAGCATGATGTACTGAGTGTCTATAAGACGCCAGGTCAGAGAGCGACCCTCAGCCCAGAGGACAACTTCAAGTATAATTAGCAGGGCTACTTATACATGTACTACAAGTCAACCGGAGACCAGCCTGGGACAATCTAAATGACCTGTGGGGCACGTGGGCTGAGCCCAGCCCTACAGGGGTAGGCAGGAGAGAGTCTGGTCAGGGATAGTTACCTGGTTCCGAAAGCCATTTCTGGATGGGCCCATGAGGTACTGGGTGGTTGGAAATAGCTGGAAATCCCCTTGTTAAAGATTTTCTCTCTTGCTGGGGCTGATGTTGGTGTGCTGGACCTCAGTGCAAAGGACCAATTTTCTCTTTCTCTGCATACGTTGAAGGGAGACTCAGAACCTTTTGCGCATCCTCCAGGCCTTGTTCCTAAGGGGCAATGATATCTTCCTGTGCCAAGACCCTCTCTGACATCAAACCCTGCTGAGAGTTGTAAGACCTCTGATATCAAACCTGCAGTGAATCCACGCCATCATTTGATACTTGCTGGACATCTGCCCCTTCCACCTTCCAGAGCACACTCATGACTCCTCCTTCTTTCTGACCTCATCTAGCTCTTTAGGTTTGTCAACAGCAAGCTCTTACTCACCTGATGACTGGGCTCTCCCCAGGCACAGAGCTTGGAGCCCTTCACCTGCTCTCATGGCCTTGGCCCTAGGCCCTCCATCCCACCCTGTCCTCCCACTTACTCTGCCTTTGGCAGGAGGCATGGGTGCCTGTGCCAGGGCAAATTGGCAGAGGGAAGTAGAGATGAGAATTGAACATTTTGCAACTACAACAAATTTAAACAAACAGCGAGCACCTGCCCTTAGCGTGTTTTCCCTTTATCCAGCTACAGTGTTGCCTCCCTGGATTCTGGAGTCATCCATGGGAATTTGGGGGAAACTGATCCAGAGGCTGTGGGGCCTGACATAGGCCTCTGGCCTTTACACACGTGTGTACACCAATGTGTATTGGACACATACATGAGCTGCTGTTTTGGGGATTTGTTTTATGAGGATGTTGCAGTGCATGGCTACATGCATAATGCTCCCTTGTTGAAGTTTCTGTCCACACACCTCACATTTTTCATTTGAAGTACATTGACAACATTTTGTTTTTTTACCTTGAGAATTTCAGAGAAAAGTGCAAAAAAAAAGAAGTGTAGACAGTTACATTCAGAGCCTTCCTTCCCTCAGATCCCTAACATGTTATTATAGCATTTTGTCACACTTCCTTTATCCTTTGTCCTTCCTGCCACCAAACACCAACCCACTCCCAAGACACCTATAAGCACATTTTCACCCCTGAATGTTTGAGAGATGGTATTTCCTCATCTCTAAATACTTGAGCACACATCTAAAAATAAAGATCTCTTTAGTTTATTTTCTGTTGCTGTAACAAAATGCCCGAGGATGGGTAATTTACAAAGCAGTTTATTTGGCTGGTGGTTCTATAGACTGGGAAGTTCAAGAGTTTGGTACCAACATGTGCCTAAAATCTGGCTAGGGTTTTCTCCCTGTATCATAACATGTTGGAAATAACATGTTGACAAAGAACAAGCATGTTAGTTAGTTCTTCTTACAAAGTTACTAATAAAGCTAGGTGAAGTACAAAAAACCATGTCTTACCTTGCAATGGTTTGAAAGATTCTATGGATCTTCAGGACCTTTGAACACTTGGTCCCTGGTTGGTGGTACTGTTAAGGAAGGTTATGGAACCTTTAGGAGGTGGATCCTTGCTGGAGGAAGTATGCCACTGGGATGGGGAGACAGGATTTGAGGGTGTCTAGCCTCGCCCCATTTCCAGTGAGCTCTCTCTTCTTCATGTTTGTGGTTGAAGATGTTTTGTGCTCCAGCCACTTGTTGCCATACTTTCCCCACTCCTTCTGGGACTGCAAGCCATAAATAAACTCTTCTACAAGTTACCTTTGGTCATGGCATTTATCACAACCCAGAAAAGTAATCAATACACTACCCAGGTGACTCACATAATTCCAATCCCCCCACAAAGGTTCCAGTACAGAATGTAACACCATATGGCTCTGGGGAAAGTTTCCAACACCTGAACTTCTGGGTGACACATTCAACCCACAGCAATACGTCTCTGAATGATAAATCAATACTGTCTACCCATACATTTTATTCAGACGTCTTTACCATTTGTCCCCTCCAAATGTCCTATTAATAAGCAGTAGAAAACCCCAGGTCATGGATGGCTTTCAGTCACCATGGCACCTCATTCTCTTTTAATCCGGACTTTGGAGGGATCTTGTTAAATAATTTCTAGCAGCTGGTGATACTCCCTTGACAAAACCTTCCCCTGCCTGCCCCACAGAGTTGGAGCTAACTCAGTATCTTGGACACATCCTCCTGGCCTTCAGCCAGTTTACTCCTCATGCCCATGCCCGCACCATTTCCCATTTGTTCCAACAGTACCAGCCTGCCTTCTGGTTGCCCAGGATTATTGTGTCTATAGTCTGTCTGTTTGGACAGACACTTCTCTGGCTGCTTCTTGTTCCTTCTGGGATCACAGAGTACCACCCTCTGCAGAGATGTGGCACCACACTTTCTCTTGTTTGCTTTTTACACTTTCACTAGACAGTTTGAGAGTTCACTTTCACCTGTCTGTTACCTTACAACCCTCCTGAACATGAGCTCCTACAGAGCAAGAGTTCTCATCCTTCTCTTCCTTAGTGATTCTTGAATGCTTGGACTAATGTGTGCCTGCCAGATGATAGGCACTCAACCAACATTTGTAGGATGAATAAATGCATGAATAAACAAAAGTCTTTTCGGATGATTGGATTAGAGACAAGAGAACCCTTTCACCTACACCCAAATGAGATCAATACTTGGCAGGAACCAATGGAAGAGAAACATCCTTCTGTCCCCCATGGCATTCACTGACCAAGAAGGCTTTGGTTCAAAATGGCATTCACTGACCAAGAAGGCTTTGGTTCAAAGCTCTCCTCTTGTTAGTCTCCAGATCTGAAGGCAAAAGAATTGGCTTACTTTTAAAGAAGATGTGATAGCCCTTGTACATCGAAGGCTTTGTGTGTTAGACTTCTTAGCAGAAAGAAGGAAACATGCTGATACATGTCTCTCAGGGTTGAGAGACACCAAGAAGTCACTTCTTGGAATCTACCCCCAAGGCCTAAGATGCCTCCTTTCCAATCACAAGGGCCTTGGGAGGCCCCCACCACCCTGGGAAACCTATTCGTGCTGAGATTAGAGGCCTGGACCCCTATCATCTCCCACAAAGTTCTGAGCTCAGGGTCCCAGAGAAGCAAGCCTGGAGGCCAAGGAGGGGTAAACCAGGTCAAGGAGCAGGCAAGATGGGCTGTTCTCATCTACACTAGAAAGGTTCTGCCTTCACTGTGGAGATGAATCCTTGGCTAGAGCCATGCGTAAAGGCCCTTGAGCAAGCCATACCCAGACCCTGCATTATATGCATGTGGACCTCAACTCGGCTTCTGTACAGACAAGAAAACTGGGCAGTGCATGTCTCCAGACGAGCACCAATGGCTGTGCGTGGCCTGCCTGAGCCCCTACAGGTTCACTGTTGCATAGGACACATTAAGCACCCAATAACCCAAAGCCCAACTCTGGCTGTCCTTCAGAATACAGGGCAGCATAGGACAAGCAAAAAGGACAACTCTGTCAGCCAGGGCTGTGGCCTTGGTGCTCCAAACCTGTCTGGTAGGTGTGGTGGGGATGCTAAATCCTGGGGAATCCCTGGGTTCAAAATACTTCCTGGCTCTAGGTCCAAAGAGAAAGCATTTGAAGGTCCAGACATGAAAGGGATAGATGGGTTTCATTTCCACTGAATTAAAAATAAGACTTTCCCCACCTTAACCGGGAGGACTACATCCATGGCTCCTCTGAACCTGTTTTTCCATCACCCTGACACTGTGTGATACCCTCATGAAACGACCTTAAACATGAACAAATTATCTGGGAATCTATGCTCAGTAGTATAATGCATGAATCAGCCGAACCTCACCTTCCTACTGACAGAATTAATGGGACAACTTGAATATCAGTAGGACTTCAGACTAGGTAAAAAACAAAAACCAAAAAACTTTGGAAAGTGTAGTATTAGAACAGAGTAAATGGGAAATGTGAGCCTGGATAGGAAGTAAAGGGTTAAACAGGAAGACTGCAAGGTGAGCCATTTAGGTACAGCTGAAGCCGCCTTGGTGCCTGAGTGAGACTTGGACCCACAGATGAATTACCTCAAGGTGAGTTTGGACCAAGCTTCAGACTCATGAGTCCCCATAATGCCTGGACTACTCTGCAGAAGGCTGTCTTCTAGAACCTTGTTGGAGGCAGACCCTGGCTGCCTCATCCTCCTGCTCCAGCTTTGTTGGGCCACAAAAGGAAGAGAGGGAAGAGATCACACAAGCATGCTCAGGCTGAGGCACGGTGCCTCAGTTCATCCTGGTTCTGCAGTTGAGGGACCTCCATCACGTGGCTTAGACTGTACAAAACTCAGTTTCCCCATCTGATGGCAATTACTGGAAAGAGGTGTTTGTTCTGATGGGACAGTGAGATGCTTTGAGTCTTGTCTCACAGGAGGCAAGTGTCCAGAGGTTAGAGGTCACTATGGGGATCCTTCTAGCAGGCCCTGGAAGCCAGGAAGGAAGGGGAGGGACATCCTGTAGATCCTTGCGCCCATTCCACTTACTTCTTCGACCCCTCCTCACAAAGCAGACTTTTGCCTAGAAATCCCACCTCTGACTTTTCCTGTGGTTCTTCTTTTCCTCCCTGGCATGTCCTAGTTTTAAGCGCTTTCTATTCTCTTCTGTGCTAAACATACACAAGGGTCTTAAAACTTAAGTCATTTTTAGGAAAATGGCCATCTAAATTATTTTAAAAATTGAAGTCTAGTGTATTTTAAAACTATTGCAGCAGTGTGTGTGTGTGTGTGTGTGTGTGTGTGTGTGTGTGTGTGTGTGTGTCTGTGATTGTTTGCACATTCATGGTGTTATGTGTGGAGGTCAGAGGACGACTTGTGGGAGTCCTTACCTTCCACCGTGGATTGAATTTAGGTCATCCGTCTTGGAGCTGGCACCTTTACCTGCTGAGCTATCTCTCCAGCTTTTTAGTGTACTTTCCAAGGATGGTGGCCAAAATTTGTTCTTTAGACACCAGGAAGAGGTTATTAAAAGAACCAATTCACCTCCAAGTTTGCCTTAAGGAGGTGAAGCCAAGCAGTTATCAAAACCTTGCTTCCCTGGGTCCCTTTCAGCAATACCTGTAATGAAGTGATACCACGTGGGAAAGCAATGGCCCGTGACCGTTGAAACAGCTTTGCCTTGGAAATGCTCATAAGGACTCTAGGCTTACTTCAGAAAAAAGTTTGTAGGAGAAAAAGGCCAAGTAGTAAATTGCCCAGAGATTAGGCACCATTGTCATACCTTGCTACTATCAACAGCCCTGTCCTGGTCTTGCCCCCACAGGCCATTTTAACCATCAGCTTGTTGCCCCACACCCTCTGGATTCATATTGTTTGTAGAGAACTTCTCACAACCCTTTTATTCAGTCCTCCTGACAGGTAGGAATGAGTCAGCAGTTCAGTTGCCAACAACAGAGGCCAACTTCAGCTAATTGAGCACAAAGAGAACTCATGGGAGGAGCGGGCAATTGCCCCACAGACCAAGGGGAAGCTGCTGCAGGTGGCTAGGTAGTGCAGCATCAGAGCCAAGTAGGGGGCAGATGCCTCTGGCAGTCTTTAGGAGGCTGCCCTCCGGATTCCATTTGTTCCAGATGCAATGTGCTGGGCAAGAGTGTTGGCTTGGCCCTGGGCCTGTCCTCAGCTGCACCACGGGCAGGGGAGAGAGTTTCACGGGCAGAAGGGACACAGGCTATCAGGCACATAAATAGAGCTGTGCAGGGCAACAGCAGGCTGGATGCCAGGCCATGCATATCCCACTCTTTGAATAAGCCAAGGCCATGGAGGTGTTAGAGGAAGAAAATCGAAGTGTACTGAATTAGTCAATGTTCCTCAGCCCTTTCCGACCTGTGATCATTTGATGTTGGAGAAATGTTTACACAACCTAGGATGCACAAGTACAAAATATATGTGCACAAATCATTTACTGGCAATTACTGGCAATAAATCATAGAAATTTGGAACAAATTTTGACACATAGAATTTTTTTTTTTTTTTGACAGGGTTTCTCTATGTAGTCCTGGTTGTCCTGGAACTACCTCTCTAGACCAGGCTGGCCTCAAATTCAGAGATCCGCCTGTCTCTGCCTCCTGAGTGCTGGAATTAAAGTCGTGTGCCACCACCACCTGGCCACACAAAGGGTTTTATTAGTTATTAAAAACAAAAGAAAATTTGCATACTAAGAGATGTAGTTATTTAATTTTGCATAAAGGATTAAATTTTGGCTCAATATTCGATCCTGCAGGTTATAGAACATCTTCATTATTTTTCAGTTGGCTGATATTTTGATTGTATAACCATCAGTGTTGTGCTGAGGACACCACCTTGAATAAATACATAGTACAAAATTGCAGAAGTTTATCTAGGACGATTTTAGAAATTGTTGGAAATTCTGTCCTAATCCCATGCCATAATTCGCTTGTGTATGTGTAGGTACTTATATGCTTGTGAAACTCAAGCCAGCAACTGGAACAGTAATTTCTCTCTTGCTCTTTCTGCTTTTTCAATAGTTATTTATTTGCTACCATTTTAGCATATTCTTCAGCTTCCTTCTCATTTTTCTTAGTGTGTTGTTTCTTCAGAGTAAAATGTCAGCTTTTGTGTTGCAGGATACATGAAGTAACAAGACGCTGAATGCCGCATCTTTTTTGTTTAAGCCTTTCTGACAACTTATTGGCAGACATCATCTTCTTTAGAGAAACTGAAATTTTTTTTTTCAGATTCTGTGAGCTCTTTTGGGCCCCAGCCGCCAAGACACAGTAGTATCTGTCAGCCCAGGAATATCCTTCTCTCTTTTGTTTTGTTAAACAATAGCCGAGTTGAGAGTGCTGTGACTGGCATCCAAGCGCGCCCCAGAACAGACGTGCGCTTCCTCTTCAGTTCTTGCTCTATAAGAAGGCCCCTCACTCAGCAGCAGGTGCGCTCTGCCGTGGGTCAAGACACTGTGCTTCGTGGGAAAACCTTGTTTGTTGTTCTCACCGCTGACTGACTACATCACCCTTCCACTTTTCACCCAAAGCGTCAGCAGCTACTTTCGTCGCCCTGCACTTCTCACAGAAAGTACAAAGTCTGCGTTCATCACTGACTTCGATGAGCTTCTGGCAGCTGGCTGAGGAGGAGAAATTCGGCTCCATCTTGACACAGCTGACCACTTAGGAGGTGCCATGAGAAAGGCTCAAATGACAGTTTTTCCAACCAAGCATTCTAACACAATCCCTTCCAAAGATATCCTCACAATACTTCCTTACATGTTGAGGAATGAAGGTAAGGCCATGCTAACCTCCTCTATTTTTTTTTTTTTTTTTTTGTGGTAAAGTCATTACCAGCAAAATTGCAAAGTGCAGTAAGAACTGCACCCATAACATGCAGTTCTGTTGGAGGTGAGCTGAGGTCGCATTTGCTCATGTGGGACTGTACGGTGCAGCATGCATGGCACAACAATGTGCAAGCAAGGCTGCAGGAAAACAGCAAGACCAGAGAGAGCGGAGCAGTGCCAGGGCATCGCCAATTCACCACGTGTTCCATTTTGAATTCATTTCTGATCATTGAGCATTTGGAAACCTTTCACTGATGCCAAGTTTTTCATGACCAGCTACATGACTCCAGATTTAGAAACTGGTTCCTACTTAGTTCCTAAACCACATCTAATGAATTAAGGACAAAAGCCAGACACCGTGGGAAACATACAGGAGAAATGGCAACTTGTTGCTAAGTTAATGTAGAATCATAAGCCCAAGTGAGACCCCTGAAAAAAGTGTGTATGGGGGGAAACAGGAAAGAGCACTGACAGCAAAATGAGTAACTAACCCCAGAAAGATCTTCAGGAGAGAAAAGATGAGAAACAGAACAGTGTAACAGGATTAGGGCATATTGGGCTACTTCAGGTTAAAAAGCAGGCACTGTATGGCGTGGAGAAACAGAGTCAGATTGCCTGTAACTAGCAATTCCAGGTGGGATAAGAAGAAAAGCCAAACTGTGGGGTTATGTGAATAAAGTATGTTTAAAATTTTGACATAAAGAGGTTGCCACAAGCAAGACAAAACATGGAAATGAACACAAGAGGGTTAAATCTGGCGCTTTACACGAGAATGGTCCTAGAAACCATGCTTGTCATCACTTCCAAAGGCCAGAGCTCAGGTGTCCATTAGACAGTGGGCTAACTGCTGACCACTACTGCTGGCCACTACTCCTGGTAACATAACTCCAGAACTTGCTTCAGCTGAAAGGAACCAGACACAATTTATTCCATTCATATGAAGTTGAGAAACAGGCAGACAGAAGTGACTTATGGTGGGAAAAACCAAGAGGCCACTCCTGAGGTCAGCAGGGGTGGGATGACAATGACAACACTGCCTGGGAAGGACCTTTCTGAAGCAGTGGCAATGCTATTTTGATAGGTCCATGGATGACGAGTGTTTCCTTAGCCAAACCCTAACAAATGCATGCTTAATACATACATGTGTGGTTTTTCTTTGCATCCCCTTTTATTCACGTTTATGTATATATGTGTATGCAGAGGTGGGGAGGGGACCTGAAGCCAGAAAAGAGCACTGGATTCCTTGTGAATGAATTTACAGCTGTGAGCCACTGGTCAAGGGTGCTGGGAAACAGACTTTGGTCCTCTGCAAGAACAAGAAACAGTGCAAACCGCTGCGGCATCAGTCCCAAATCTGAAATGGCGTGCATGTTGAATGTTTAGGAGAAGTTTAATGATGACTATGACTAACTTTGAAATATGCAAAAAGAAAAAAATGTCAATAGATGCTTGCATACCACCACAGAAAAAATGTTCAAAGTCAGAAGAAGGAAGTTATGTCAAATCCTGTGCTTGAAATTTTTCACAGTAAAGTGCAGGGAGAAAAGAAGCAACAGACTGAAGGATTAGCATGTATAACAAGCTGATCATCGATAGGAAAAAGGAAACAAATGGCTAAAAATATGACCGCTCCCTTCAGACAAATGACAATGCTAACAGGGCCTGATGTCATCGGAGCCGTAAACAGATTGGTCTACTTTAAATCAGGAAGGCCAAGGCCTCCTCACACACCAGGCAGATACTAGCCTGTCACTGACAGAGCTTCCAAGGGGGAGTGGGCACTTTTGGTGGCTAAGGCTGGTGAACCAGTCCCAGAGCACTGTCTCCGTAGCCGATGTAGTTGTCAGGGTGACTGACGTGGAGCTACTCTAGAAAGATCTGTGACCTGTTGCTAGGTGATGGATGTAGTTCCAGCATTCATGCAAAACACCTAGGTGAGTGCACATGCCCACACCCACGAAGCAGGAAAAAGACTCTGGAAAAATGCAAGCTCCAACCTGGATTGAGGGTGGTGGCCCAAGTAATTCCTTTGCAACAGGTTGATGAATTTTATAAAGCCCCATTTATGCACTGCTTGCTTGGTTAACAGCATAATAAATCCCTGGTTTAAAACTTCTCAGCACCAATTTCAGAACCGAACAGACAAATCCTGCACTCATTCACATGGACCTTACAACTTGTATTCCTCCAACAATGCTTCGGTGTGTCTTGCTCACTCCTAATTTAGTCTACCCCCAGTGGATACCCCAAGAGCACAGAGATCAGTTCTCTTCTGATCTACCTCGCTGATTCCTTGGGCAGGGTGTTTTGCCTTCCACGTCAAAACTGTAGAGTGTGGTTTGTTTATAACTGTACTACCCAGACTCACTTCTAAGCAAGAAGTTACAAGATCTACATACAGTTATTTGTACTGACTGATACGAGGAGGTGTGTGTATATATCTACACATACCCTCAGTGGTCTGCCATTTTTAAGAAAACAAAGAATTCACGAAAGCTAGTCGCAAGTTTTATTTATATAAAATTCATTAAGAACATAAAAGATTGAGTTTCTTAAAAAAATCTGCAGTTATTTACAGCAGTATTGCACAAGTACAGTGGCAATTACCCTGTCAAAATTCATCAGTGCAAAACATAAAGGAAGCCAGGGAAACTGCAATACAAATGCTACATACGCTGGGTTCTTGGACATGTTAGTGATGGGGAACTATACAAAGATCAGTGCTATTTATTAAAGGGTACCTGATAGGTTTGAAAACAGTAACCAGTGGTCACAGAATCTAGACAATAAAACCCATTTGAACTATTAAAGTTCGGAATTCCGAAATAAAAGAGGTCAAGTACTTTGCTGGGAACTTGAGGATTGCTTTGTGCAATGCTGTTTGGGAGGGATTCCCCGCTGATTTAACGACACGTGTGGACACGATGCGCACACAGCTGTACCGAGTGGACACACACAGGCACCAGGCTAAATCATCCGGGAGGACAGGGTCATCTACATGAAGTCACATGCCCCTCGAGTCTCGGTGAGTTTTTCCATCTTGACACCCAGGCGGCTGGGGACTCAGACCTCTTTTGAGGGAAATGGATAGGTGAAGCCAGGGCATGGACCTGCAGGAGCAGGCTGGCAAATGCAGTGAACAGGGGAGGGATCCGAATGGCTTAGCTAAGTTCAGTTCACACACCTTAAAACACAGGAACCACACAGCAGGTGGGGACGGTAGCCAGTGAGTGTCCTGGTGAGACAGATGGACTTGGCAAATGCCCTAGAACAGGTCTACCAGTCCTCCTGTTACCCAGGACAGCCACACAGCAGCGCCTCCAGAGGTGGCAGGGTTATATTTCTCTCAACACTGAGTTGTCAAAGATACTCTTTCAATTAAAAAAAAAAAATCTTTCCCATCTGCTGCTAATACTTCTCTAAGATGTGGCCAACTCACTGGTAATTCTGCTTTTCTCAGAAGCTTGCTGCTTTACAAATGGGTCTGATGGATATCTTTTTAGAGTCCATCTTTCAGCCTACCACATCTAGGGTATCTCACTGGCAGTGAAATACTCATTTCATCAGAAAGGAGGCAGAATCCAAGAACTGAATGCCAGGAGCCAAAGCTGGGGGGAATGTGGGGGAACAGACCCAGTCATTGCCCCTCACATCAGGAGCTGAAGCAATTCATGGGATAGCAGGGATGTGGGGGACAGGGATGTCAATACTTTCAAGAACTTAAGACATTAAATAAGCAGAAAATAAATATACAACATCTCTACAAGTTACAGCATTATGAAACAGTAGGGCACATTACACAGAAAAAGAACCTATGATATTTACAACCCTTAATTCTGAGAAGTTTAGAAAAACAGTGATTTTTTTAAAACTAACTTATGCTGTACAAAATTTTACAAAGAAAGGTAAAGGAAACACAATTGCACACAGACATTTGGCTCAGTTGATGAGTAAAACATGGACTTCCTAATCTAATAAATAGTCAAAATATATACAACACTAAGAGGAAACAGGAGAAATATACGTTATCCATTATATACTTTAATGAAACGAGACTTTGAATTGATTTTTCGGACTCCCCTCCTGCCAGCCCTCCATCAACTCGTTTCCAGGAAGGAAATCTAAGAGTTACCCAGGAAGCCGTTTTGTGTGTTATTCCTTCTTAGGGATAAAGTCACAGGACACTTCTTACAGACCTCACATGGGGAGGCTATCAAGGCACAAAACTCGCATTATGTTTATACACACACACACACTCACATATACATGCATGCGTACGCGCACACATACACACACGCACATACACAGTAGGGGGGAATCTAGTTTCTAGTCTATCAAAGAGAGATAATAATAATAAAATAAAAATTAAGTACAAAGGTCTACCCACACTAGGCAGAAGACACACTTTGTGCAGGAGACTTTTGGATTTTAAGAAACAGATACAGTACAGGGACATCCAGTCATGTTAAAGTCCTGGTGCCTCCTCCTGTTCTTGAATACTTCTACAGTTCATAGAATCTCTTTATTTCCCCATGAGCTGCTTCAGTGGCCAGCCCCAGGCTGGAGGCCAATGGGCTAGAGGTAAGCAAGCTTGAGGGGCCACACATGCCACTGGCTCTGGGAGCCTCCTGCACCTGCCCAGGCAGTACCACAGAGCCACAGGGCTGAGACAGTAAAGTGCTCCAGTCGGAGAGACTGGCACATGAGAATGGAGGTCCTAGGAGGAAGGGAGTGGCCCAGAACCAAGTATGTCTTTGGTGAGTGTGTGTGTCTGGCAGAGCCACGGCTACACTCTTAACACTACTTTACAACCATGGGCCGAATGGGAACCTATGAGCAGGCTCAACAATCAGGACAGGAGGTGAATGCCAACACAGCTTTCAAACTATTACAAATCTAAGGAAGCTGGGAAAGTTTGGTTTTAAAAGAAAGATTATTTGTAATCAAATGATCTCGATCTAGAAGGAAAAGCATATAGGCAATATATATACATATAAACACACACACACACAAACACGCACAAAGTAGGAATGTAGGAATGAATGGACTTCTCTACTTAATAATGAAAAAATACTGGCCCTCTACAGGGCAAAAGCAAACAGTTGTTGGCACTGCTGACTTGCTGGGAAACTCGTGCACTTCTCTCGGCAAGCTGCCTGATGTTTGAAGTTTTCACAAGTTAAGAGGGCTCACCGTTCCTGCCACCCCTCCCATGGTCTTTCCCCTTTTTTCTTTTTCTTTTTTTTTTTTTTTTGCCTCTTCTGCGGTTGTCTGCCTACATGTGTGCTGTTTGCTTTGGGAGGTGCTTGAGAGGGGACCCAGGGCCTCTTGCACATGTTAAGGAAGTGCTCCTCCACCGGGCTGTGCACCTCCAGTCCTGCCTGCTCTTGAAAGGACTGACCAGTGTGTGGAGTTCTGGTGCATGTGGTCCTAAGGGGCAGGTACCTAGAAAGAGCACCCCCCACCCCAGACACAGGTGGCTCAACAATTATCCAATTGTTAAGAAAACAGAGAGCAAAGCAGGCAGTCATCTATTGGAAGACCAATGCTTCACTTGGTGTAACGGAGGGAGGTTTCTTATATATATATAAACTGATGAAGTAGAGCCAGCCCCTAACTCAAGGTGGGTTCAAGGGAATGGGGATGAGGTCCAGGTATCACAGGCCAGATGGGATGAGCAGGTCTAAATACCAAAAAGCATGGGAAATGATCACCTGAATGCGTTGCTTCTAAAATGACCTGGCCGTTCCCCAAGAAAGCGTGGGCTCTGGCTAATATGGTACACACAGCAAAGCAGAGCCTACAACTTCAGCAAAGCCTGCAGCCAAAGAGCTGAGAGCTTCAGTTGAGTGGTGTGTGAGTCTGCATTCTCTCAGGATAAAAGAGACAAACAAACCCACCACAATGAAATGAAGTGGACAAGAGTCCTTCCTATGAGTCAGCTTGATTGATGGAGCTGGGAACAATCCCGGCAGCCCCTAGCCCTTGCTGACCCAAACACATTTCATCGCGAAAACACCCTGGGCCAAACCATGCATCAGTGAGGATACAGACTGAGGAGCATGAGGAGCTGGGGAAAAACACGAAAAGTGTGAAATTTTGCCACAGAAGCAACTGAGCTAAGGAGGTAAATATTTACAAAATGGGCGTGGCATATCAAAACACACCCTCCCTCATTTTTTTTTTTTTTTTTTGGTTTTTCAAGACAGGGTTTCTCTGTGTAGCCCTGGCTGTCCTGGACTCACTTTGTAGACCAGGCTGGCCTCGAACTCGCAAAGATCCGCCTGCCTCTGCCTCCCAAGTGCTGGGATTAAAGGCGTGCGCCACCACTGCCCGGCTTCCCTCCCTCATTTTTATTCATTCCATTTCGTAAGAACTGTTTTGGTAGTAATAATTAAAAAGGAAACTCAGAGAAGCCATGGCAGGGGAGAGAGGGCAACACCAGGCTCTCCCTGTTAAGTTGGCTAAAAAGTTTTCCTTTCTGAAGTAAAAACAAAACAGTTATCAAAGAAAGTGGGTTAAAAAAAAAAACATTAAACACACCACATGTAAACACTCTTTCTTGCATAAGTCTTTGCTCCAAAGCTCCAGCATCTGTACATTAAAAAAGAACCCTCATTTACATTCACAACAAATGTCTTACTGGAAATTCTGCCATGTGGTGATGAACAGAAAGCTCACAACGACACGGTGCAGTGTGCCGCCCACCCTCAGCACACCTCTCTGGGATACAGCCACTGGCTGCATCTTCACGGCATCAAGAGATTGAGGTGCCGGCGTTCTACCGGTCTGAACAAGAGCAATGTCCACCATTTCTCCTGGTTGCCTGAAGATCCTGTCAATGCCTTCTCCATACTAGACGGACGATGAAGCGTAACAGTTGTAAGATGACCATTTGAGGGTGGTGAGGGTGGTCTTCAGCCTCTTGGTAATCATTTACAAATATCTGCAACAACACAAGTGGAGTTCTTAGTTATTCCCTAGTAAGCTGGAGAGGGCACATTTAAGGCAAAAGACTCATGCCACCTGAACTGCAGGGGCGCTCAATTCCACCTGCCCTGCCATGGGGAGGATGTGAAGCCAGAGAGTACAAGTGGACCAAATGAATTCTCCATCACTGTGGAAATCATGCAAACAGAATACCATCTCCAAACGACTCCAAAGGTATCCTGGAACTGTAAACCTTCACGGGTGCTGGGTAAGAGCCAAGTCAGCTCACTGGTGTTCGGAAGTGGCTGAGGGTGTGGGAGGGGGCAGAGGAAAACTGAAGAGTGAACTTAGGTTCCTTACTACCAACCACATTATCACTGACATTTGGACATGCTCACACTCCTTCAGAGGTGAATGCCAGTAGCTGTGCTTGACTTGAGAAAGCAGTGATTTGGGGGGTAATTTGCCCTGAGAATCTCAATAACATGGAAGGGATGTGCCTCTGACTGCACCAAAGGATAAACAGTGATCTGGAGAGACTGCTCACTGCCACAGACAAGGGCTGAATCAACCCCACCCTCCCACATCAGGCCTGGGAAGGAAAGGGCAATTAAGAATGAAGCCTCATTGCTTGTGACATACGTAGATTTGTTACAATCTGAAGACTGTTCAGAAGGAAACCTCGGATTCACTTGAAGATTTCAGAGACCCTGAAGAGTCCCTTTCCAGAGTGCCCACATCTGGGTTCTAACTCATCTCACTGGAGAACCAAAGGCAAGGGATAATACATTTGCCTGAACACCATCAGCCACAACCAGCTTCAAATCCATGGCTGAGGTTGGCCCAGGTCCTTAATGACTAACCAACCCACAAACAGGACCTGGCTGCGTGGCCATCCCCAGGCCCCCACAAGCCCCCCTTCACTGTGGTGGGAAACACTCCTAAGGACTGTCTGGGAATGACCGTGAATCAGACCGGGACTGTCTGTCCCCTCTCAGACTCCAAAGGTCCCCGCAGACACCAGCTGTGAGGGGAGCTCCCCTCTCCCCACTGTTTACACGGCTCTCAAGCTCAAGAGGCCAGGGCATTTCCCCTTCTCTTTCCATAGCAAGATGGGAGGAAATCAGCTTTATGTCAGCGATTCCTGTGGAGGTGCTCCCGTGACCACAGACTGCGATTTTATCGGCTCTACACACAAGATCGCTTTGTTTTGATTTAACTTTCAAAATTACTTTGCTCCTTTTGTGTGAGAATAACTCAGGGGAAGGTTCATTTTGGTGAAGACGAATATTAATAGGCTGAAAGAGGCTTATTCAAAATAGAACTGCAACTCACTAAAACAAAGAAAGCATGTGCTAAGTAAGACTGACTAAGCCATCAATCCAAGGTGGGAAGACTTGAACCAACCTATGTCACCGCTGGCCTCTGCGTAACCAGACAATGGGGCTGACTGTGTCCTCCTGATAATCAACACAACAAGAATGGGGTCACCCAAGGGATGAGCCTCAACTGCTTACACTTGGTAAGCTTCAAATTCTAGTCTTGGCAACATCTGGGGCGACAGGGACTGGCTAACCATTTGAGGATGACAGGACAATGGTGGTTGTGGTCAAGGTTAGTGAGAAGACATACAAAGGAGACATAAAATTAAGCCAGGTGGTACTGACAAGGGAATGCAGGAAATTTTGGCAAAGGGAAGACCCAGACCCAGGTTGGGGGCGGGGTGGCTGGTGGCAGGGGAGATGCTGCTCTTTCGGGTGGTGGTGTGACAGCAAGGCACGCGCCTCTAACAAGTGAACAATTGTTTTTTGGACAACATTCAACGGAGGAAGCCATTAGTACTGATTCAGAGCACAGCGTCAGTCCAGAAATCCCTTGACAGCTGGCACAGCCCAGCACATGTGGCCCACACAACAGAAAACAGCTGGAGGATGGGTGGCTCTACCTTCTAAGTCAGATTCAGCAATGAGGCTGCTGCAGGTGTGTCTCAGTCTGAGCCTGGCAGTGCTAACATGGAGGTGTGGCAGGAGATTTGAAAACCGAAGCAGAATGAAGCCAGGAAGCCAGGGGCTTAATGCTTCAGGGTGAGAGGGAGCCTCCTTGTGCCATGTACATGGGGACCCAAGGTTGAGTCTAAGCTTCGGTTTTCAATTGGTTTAAGAGTCAGGAGAGCTGAAAGGATCATGCAAAGCTCCCCTCCAACCACCACCCGCCCACACACACAAGAGAACACCTGGTGAGAGGTCAGAGGAAGCAGAGGCCCCTGGGTACTCTGGCCAGGACATGTCCAGTGTGGAAAGTCAGGCCTCAGAATGACCATCATCTGCAGCGGGAGTGGGGTTGGTAGGGGTCATCAGCTAAATGTCAGTGTCCAGGGGAGAAGCCACCTATGTGCTGCAAGGCCCCTCACAACTTAGGCAGAACTCAAAAGACGACAACAGAAAAGACAAAGGAGTAAGGACATCAGATCTTTCTCCCTGGGCCTGCAGCTCTTGGTAGGGCCACCTTTTGGCCTGTGTCCAGTGGATCTGCATCAGTAATTCACACTCAGGACCCAAGAGGCAACTGTGTTGTGTGCTGGGGTACACTTCAGTGCCACACCTATGCCTCCTAGTAC
The DNA here is from genome assembly GCA_907164525.1 of Lophiomys imhausi. Classification (NCBI taxonomy): domain Eukaryota; kingdom Metazoa; phylum Chordata; class Mammalia; order Rodentia; family Muridae; genus Lophiomys; species Lophiomys imhausi. The sequence continues at coordinate 5,771,469 of CAJQZJ010014957.1, forward strand.
AAAAGAGACCACTTTTCCTGACTAAAACCATTTGAAGCAGAAATCAAAGTGCAGTAAAGAAAGAAGCCTTGCCTCCCTCCCTCTTGGCAACCCCCTCTATCTGGGTCACAGGATCCCCCAAATTCTTAGGTGTGGCTGTCTAGGGAGGCAGGACCTTCAGTAAGGTGGTTAGGACTAACTCGGTGGCTGGCTGGAGCGGGGCAAGCTGTGACTATAAAGGCTGAGAGGTGCAGCACAAACAGGTCAGAGAGGGGTTATGTGAGGGCACCATTGCTGCCTAGACCGATGTTGGACTTATGGTCCCCAGAACTGTGGAGAAATTAACTTCTGCTGTTCACAGCATCCCGACTTCTGCTGCCCACAGCACCCCGCCGGTGGCCGGGCTAACCTTTCATCCTGTTGAACGGTCATTCTCAGTCCTTTACCCTTTAAGTGAACACACTTCTAAAATGAAAGTTTAGTAACTGCTTCAGACTAAATCACAAACACACTTGGGAGCTCTATTACACCGGTTATACAGTTATTTAAAAGGTATCAGAGACAACAAACAGGCCTGTGAAAAGACATTCTATTACCCTTTGGACTATGTGTCTAGGCTTGGGGAACAGAGGAATCACCCTCTGCCACTGCTAAATGAAATAACTAATCACAGGCTTCTTAGCCTTTAAAACAACCCCCATAGGCCTAGGGTGGCTCTCCCTGTGGTGCAACGGGCTGGAGGTGGCAGAGGAGGAGGAGGCAGGGCCAGGACAGCTACCCTGGATCCCATACCTTCCTAGAAGGCACGTGTCACCTAGGACCACACATCCAAGCTCCTAGAACGGAGGGCAACGATCTCCATACTGGCAAGCCGCTGCAGACAGAGGGGACCCTGGAGTTAACACAGCTCCGCTGCCACAAAGCAGGGCTCAAAGTCGCCCTGCATTTTGGCCCAAAGGGGGTTTCAGACTGGCCTTGTGGAGTGGGAGAAGAGATCCTCCGAGTGATCCCAGCCAATCAGCTCAGACTTCTGCTCTAGTAGGCTACAAATGCCAATCTCCAACGCAGACCCCACCCCTCAATACACCACCCTGCAGACAGCTGACCTGAGGGGGACTTGGAGTGCCCATGTCACAATAATATTTAAAGGTTGAGAGAGATTTAAAGTTACGTCAAGGAGACACTGTGAGACTCAGGGGTGAGATCTGTGGCAACATAGCCACACCTCTCAATTCATGTTTCCTGGCAGTTAAGGTATCAGGGGTAAGAATGGTGATATTGGACTGGAAAGATGGCTCGATGGTTATGAGCCCTTCATGCTCTTCTTGTGTACCTGGGCCTCTCTGCCCCCTCATCAGATGACTCATAACTGTCTGCCAATCCAGTTTTGGGGGCTCCAACTGCCCTCTGCCCAGAGGGCACCTGCACACACAAGGTGCACATAAATTTATCCACATATACACATAAATAAAAGATAAATAAATAAACCCTTTAAAAAAATTGACAGTATCCCATCGCAAGTTCTTATAGACAAAAGCATCCCAGAAAAGGTACACCCTCAGAACTCTGAGATAGAGAGAAAGGACTTGACTAGTTGGAAGTTTGTTTCACATTAAATGTCCACAGTGAATGCTCCAGATGTCATAAACTTCTAACAGGTTCACATGTAGGCAGTAATTCACAGGGAACTGAATTTTGGACTATGGGACCAGGAAGGACTCTGGTAGGGAGTCTCTGGTGCAGGTTCTGACTCCTAAGGATGCAACACAATGTCCACCTGGATGGTGCACTGCCCCCCCCCCCCCGCCACTGAGAGTGAGCCACCCGGGAGGCTGAGGGTACCCACAACACAGCTGTACTACCTCTACGGGATCCCAATGCAGCCACTGCACAATGTTTAATATAGCAGCCATGAGGCCTTTTGCCCCTCTCTACCTTCAGACAGAGGCTCTGCTGAGATGTCCATGATGCTTCAATGCCCATTGCTGCCTTAAGGCCACATTCACTTTCCACTTGCCACCAAGGGAATACGTGCATCTGAACAGCTTGGGTCTGATGCTTAGTAATCATGATGGCCGGAAAAAGGGCACAAGACGTACTGTTATGAAGCACTGGAGCCCCTGAAACTGGACTTACAGGCAGTTATGAGCCATCTGATGAGGGGGCAGGAGAACCCAGGTACACAGAAGAGCAGTAAGGGCTCATAACCATCGAACCATCTTTCCAGTCCAGAATCAATCACCATTCTCACCCCTGTTACCTTGACTGCCAGGAAACAGAGGAACAAATGTGCTCCCACCCCCAGCCGCAGCATGGCAAGCGAGCAGAGCTGTCACACATACCATGGCCACACTGGCTCGAAAGTCACACACAGGCTGCAAACATTCTCATGGACCACACTTGTGCTCTGTGTCCTCTTAGGCATCATACAGCAGCAACTGTTAAAAGTGAAGGTCTTTTACAGGGAAACGGAAAATCACTTCACCGCTTCTCTCACAGCGGGGCGACCTCCACAGCCACCCTGGGCGGGACGACACACACTTCTACTTGACAGGGAGCCTGCCAGGCAGGCCTCAGAACCAGCGCCAGGTCCTGCTCTGAGGCCAGCCCGCCAGGGTTCAAGATTGGTAGTATGTCTCCTGCAAGAAACACAAGGGACAAAATACTCAATTCAGAGCAGGAACATGCTGTTCTGAAACGCTAAGAGGGATGCAACATACTTTAACCACAACTAAAAACCTCCTGCTTTGGTTCAGCGAGGTGAAGTCTAGCAAGGGGATGATGCAACAGTCTTATTATTTTTATGTGTCTGCAGAAGGGCCAAACCTTCCTTTCTTTGCATCTTCATTTCCTCCTCAAGAGATTTAAAAAAATTACCCTGTGAATCTGCCAGAAGTTCCCCTCCAGGCACCTGCATCTCTTCTTGGCTACATGCTCACGGCTTGCCATCCCACAACTGCCGGGCAGCCCCGCAGGTGTAACACCTGCCAGGCCGACAGAACCCTCACACGTGCTGTAGAGAGCAACACAAACAAGGGCATCTAGCCCAACACCCAGCCAGCCACTCGAACACACCCCAGTGCTTCAGTCTCCTCTCGTATTTGCGTACACCCAGACAGATGCAGCCTCGCCTGTAGGGTCGAACGCACTTGCTTCAGAGGCACGTCCAGAGCATCTAAAGGCAGCCAGGTGGACAGAGTTCCTGGCAATGCTCAACGTGACAGAGAATGGGCTGATAATGGCACCCAGATTCTCTAGCACGCAGCGTCCAACATCTGACACTGGAGTGGATCCATGCCTCTTGATGGGATGTATTTTCTTATGAGCCAAGCTGTCCCCAGTCGTTGAGTGCCCTTATTCAGAAAAGCAGCTCAACACCAGGAGTGAATCTAACAATCCCTTCCATTTGCCTCAAGGGAGAAACTGAAGCTTTCACAGTCTCAAGCCATTGAACAGAAATGGTGTGGCCTAGGTCAGGTATGAACAAAACCTAAAACCAAAATGCCAAACCGCTTCTTCCAACTGCAAGAGGAACACATGGAATTGTGTCCCATACAGCAGAAAGGTACCTGATCATCTCACCTCCTAATGACTGCTTCTGCTCCAAGAGAGACCTGCTCATCTATAAACTCTTGTGACTAACATGTAAAGCCACCCCTCTTCCTTGAGCTAGATTTTGCATTGATATTCATGTCTTTAATGGAGCTTTTCACAACGGTCTAAGAAAGCAACTTATCTTATTAAACTCCAGCTTTCAATTAATGAAGGCCTCTGGAGAACATGGCCCGAGGCCATACATCTCTGGTTGGTTTCAGCCAAGCAAGCTATCTATAATTTAGGCCTCTCCCTTGTTGGTGATTTATAGGAACCGCCTTCATTTCTAAAAGCATGAACTCAACTAGCACCGTGGGTTCCATTTCTTGGGAAGGAGAGACACACAGACTTCAAGTTTAAGATACACAAACACTTCTGCGCAAAACGCTTCAGTGAGACCTGTTTTAGCAAAACTGATCTGTGGGGGTACCTTTTCGGCTCCATTTCATCTGAGGCAGGGCTGCTGTTGTCTACACACATTTCAATCAATTCATGTCTGCACATGTCCTGGACTGAGGAGGAAGTAACAGTGCAAACCAAAGATGCACTGTCTCTTGTGACCAGAAAATGGAAGGGTTTCCATTCACTCACTGTGCCATCTGCAGGGTTTATCTTAGCTCTAGACTGTACACTGTGAGGACAGACATCTCCTAGAACAACCATCTGAAGGGCTGACAGGCCTTTCACAGCAACCCCAGCCCACGGCCCAAATGCCCACGAGTGGACATCTTATTTCCAGAATTAGTGCTTATAGGTACTGAGGACTACATGGCTTGCACTTGATGTCACCTCAATTGGGTACAAGAGCAGCAGCTAAGCCATACAGACATCACTGATGCTGGCTACTGGAGGTGAGGGAGAAGTGGGTGGTCTCACATCAGCACATCCCCGCATGAGGATGAAGAGGCTTCAAACACAGGCTGCAAGACATAAATGACCCTGCACCACTCCACCAAAGGCAAACTGTTTGCTTTCTCCATAACCTCCAGACAATCAGTTTCTCTAAGCTTCTCTCAGAGACCCACTGACCTTTATGAACTGTCCAGCTTCCCCTAAAGCCCCTGCCATCCTCCCAAGTATTCCAGATGGGTACCACAGTGCAGAGTGGACACCAAAGTTTAGAATGGCTGGCACTCCACCTGGGTATAATGGGAGACACGGCACTTCCCTAGTGCGGCCTTGTGTCCTCCATCCTAAGCTCTCGAGTCCATTAAATGGAAAAGGACTAATTCTATAGTGAGGACGCCACCCTGATGCTACATTATCAGTACCAGAGGGCCACCACACACCTCCTGGAGAAGGGAACCGAAGACATTTTGCCTCTGCAGCATTCCTACAGAAACATGAAGCTGAACTCTCAACCTGTGGAAGCACCAGGTAAAAGAAAGGCAGGGAGTCCATAAACTCAAACTCCACAAGTGCCTGTCACCTCTCCAAAGACAGAGCAGCAGTTACCAGGGCCGAAGCACACCTTAATTCAATGCATCAGTCTAGGCTGGGTATTGGATCGGTTTCCCCCCTGCCACGCCCCACTTCCAGCTATAAGGTACACTTCAGGACAGATAAGCAGTTTAGGTCTGCAGTCAAGACAGCATAGGGACACTATCCACTTGCTGATTATGACTGTTATATGAAATAACATGTAGCATGCACATATACGAGGGTGTTCTAACTCTCAGGAAGCACACACCAGTATTAATAAGGAGTAGGGTTCTCATGAGAGTCCGCCATGCACACTGGCATGTCAAGCAGGTTTGTCCTTGTTCAGATATTGTTTAGGTGAGTATATTGAGATTTGAGAGGTGCAGCTTCCCTGTCCTATATAGACGACACAATCTCACAGCAAATGTCCTGTTCCTCTGGTTTGTAACCCCCCTCATTGTTCCCTGACCATCTTATGGATGGATACTTGTAACAATAATAAAGCAAAAGAGAACAGAAATTGGGTGAGTAGGAAGGTGGGGGAGGATTTGAGAGGAATTGAGGGAGGGGGATGAATATCAAAACATTGTATGAAAGTCTCAAAGAAAAACCTTTTTAAGAATAAGCTAAGGAGAATCATGGAAAAAGACAACACAGACACTGCAAGTGCATGTGACCAGACACTTATACTGGGGGATGGGGGCGTGCCAAGCTGGCACGCTAACACAGTTCTCTGTTAGGTTTCTTGAAATTTTTCAAAATAAAAAGCTACTGCAAATTCCCATAATATAGAGCATACATGTTCCTAATGATAGCTGCCTGCAGTGTTGCCCTAGGAGTCCAGCAGTCAGAGGTGTACAAGACTGGGCATTCACTTGTGACCTCCTCATCTCTCTTTGCATGAGCTCAGCCTCCACAGCTCCATCTCTCGCTGCCCCACTGTTCTTAAATGGACTCAACATACAACAACCACAAAACGGCCTTGTAACTGGGGAAGATTTCCTGTT
>CAJQZJ010014957.1:5778587-5836480 GCA_907164525.1 Lophiomys imhausi
CCATGGAACGTGACTGAACTCTTCCTAACTATCCTTCACTTTGAACCATTGAGCACCTGGTACCCTTCCTGAGGGGGGGGGCCGCCATGGAATGTGACTGAACTCTTACTAACTAGTCTTCACTTTAACCTTTAACCATCTCATCACTAACCAACCACTCAGTGTCCAGGGAGCTGCCTCAAGGCCCATGGACTAGAGAAGACCCTCTAGTCCTCTGTCCATACCTTAGGGCTTAAAACGAAACTTGTGCAAAACGTCCATCAACACGCCTGGTTCCGTAGACAAAGGCTTTGATACAACCCAGTGGGGTGCTGCCCGAGCTCATCACACTGCACAAGTCCCAGCAGTTCAGAGACCTGCCCACAGTCGCGTCCCTCCTGAAGCATTCCCACCCACCAGGTCCAGCCCTGAGGGCATCTACGGTGTTCTAAGACAGACACAGCATCACAGCCAGCTCATACCTACACTTATACACGTCGCTATGTTCATCAGAAAGGGCATGTCCTCCTAGACTCTGGACCCTACTCCAGCTCAAGATTCAAATGTAGCCCCCCCACTTTCTGGAAGAGTCTCATGTCCCCTAGCCCTGTCCTCAACAGAAGGACCAGGATCCTGAACACACCACGGCCTCATACGGTCAAGAAGCCCAGTCCCCAACAGAAACACTAAAATCTCTTTAAAGAATCTGAGGCGGAAGGATTAGTGCATGTAACTTGAAGGTTAAATTATGACATCAACCAATCTTCCAAAAAAGACTGCCATTTTGGGCCTAGGCTAAGGAGGAATTTATCTTTTGTGAAGTGATCTGCATCAGGGGGAGGATGTCAGGCTTGTGCCAGCTGAACACAGTATCATGAAACATTCCTCAGTCCATTCATCAATGCGACAGTTCCCATTTAATGACAGAAGTGTGACTGCAGCACACACACATCCCCAAGCACATTTGGTGGAAAAGCAGGAAGGGGGACTGAAAGTATTCTCAAGTTCCAGGACCCCCTACAGATTGGCTTACTCAAAAGAAACAAGATTCCTCAAACAATTCACAAAGAACACCCAGTTACTTTGGACCGACTGCCTAAATAGGAGAGGTCTATGTAAAGACAGAAACATCTCAGGGTTTCTCTGCCTGGCATCTCTCCAGAGAGAAGAGAGTTAGCATTCGAATGAATGAGAAGGAGCCAAAGTTACCTCCAGATGCTGTAACTAGTCACCCTGCTCACAGTGGCCACAAACCTCAGAGTCAAATCCTATGCCCCCAAAAATGGATTCCATGGGGAGCAGGGACTCAAATATGACAAATGTCTTCATTCCATCAGGAAAGCATCAAAACTGTTCTTAAACATACTGTTTATGGAGATGTCGAACTAAGGCGTGTTATTATTATCACTAAATTCAAGAACATTCCTGAGACACCTACAGGAAAACCACTATCCTCATTTAGCCTTCACTAGGTTCACATCATAAGCTATTGATCACTGGCCTCCTAATACATTGTAACAACCAAATGGGAAGAGCCAGAAGCAGGGATTAGGACAAAAGCCCCTTGCTAGGAGTCCTGGCTGAGTGACTGCAGAATTTAACAGCTCTATGTACATGGGGAAGCACCTCATATGAACTGAAAATTGTGCCCCATATTTGCGTGGGACTATTTCAATGCGTATAAAAAAACCTTTCAAGAAAATTAAACACTAATATGTTGAGGTCTCTCGCACATAAGACACCCTCTTGCACCTTCACACTGTATCTTAATCAAAGCCAAACCGTTTGATGCAGCAGGAGCAGATGTTAGGGGAGAAACAACGAAAGGTCCAGAAGTAGCCTGCAGCTCTCAGTCTCCTTTTCTATGGGGGTAGGAAGAGGTCCTTACCCTCCTTCTGTAGGATGCATTGAACTCATCCCCGATCCGCCGTAGCTCCTGTGCAATCCATATCTCCGGGCGCATATCTTCAGGTTCCTCCTGAGACTGCCTTATGGTAGCTGTGTGGGAACAAAGAAACCAGAAGTCATGCCAGGGTCCACCGCACTGAGAACATCACACATGCCTTTCCAGGAACAAACACGTCTCACACACCCCTGTCCTCTGGAAGCTCCCTGGCCTCGGGGACTCACTGTGAGGGCAGCATTATTTCAGTCAGTGTCTTAGCTAGCAATGTCCTGTTGCTGTGATAAGGCGCTAATTGAAGCCAACTTGGGGAGGAAGGGTTTGCATGGCTCACACACGGTCGATCACAGTCCATAAGCTGTGAGAAGTCAGGGCAGAAAGTGAAGGAGAGAGGCGGGGACAATAAGCAGGAACAGTGCTCACTGACTTGCTCACCATGGCCTGTTCAGCTTGCTTTCTTACAAAACCCAGAACCACCTGCCCCAGGGTGACCCTGCCTGCAGTGAGCTGGGCCCCTCCACAGCAACCATGTATTAAGAAAATACCCCACAGATTTACCTACGGGCCACCCCGATGGAACTAATTCCTCAACTAAGATTCCCTCTTGCCAGAAAACTCTAGCTTATGACAAGCTGATGAGCAAAACAGAACAGAACCAGCAGTCAATGTGTAAGTTATAACAGAGTAACTTCACAGAATTGGAGATTCAGAATTTTAAGAGTTAAAAAAACATCCTGTCCCAGCCATACATACTCCTATTTAAAAAAGAATATAAACAGTACGATGAAGATTGGCAAAGAAACGTGATAGGGACTAGCACCGTGGCTTAGTAGGTGGAGACACTAGCCGCCAAGCCTGACAACCTTGAGTCTGATCCCCAGAATTCACATGGTGAAAGCAGAGAAATGACTCCTGCAAACACCAAACACTAAATGTAACAATAATTAAAAAAAAAGAAATCAGTGACAGAGGACATTATTAGCATGCGCGAGGTCCTAAGGTTCATCCTTAGAACTACACTAGAAAAGAAAAATATACAAAACGTCAGAGAACGTAACATTTTAGTTTCTCGGTGAGACAGATACTCACTTTGGTCTTAGAACCAAGTGCAAGTTCCTAGGAAAAATTCAAACCTGATGAAATGTTTGTCCCTTCCAAAGTCAAATAGAGGGAACCCAGAGGTGCCGGGAAGGTGGGTGTCTATGGAAGCAGGTTCGGTGGGACCCATAGCTCATCCAAACAGAAGCACAACTGGATGCGCTGACGGAATTTTAACTCAGTCAACAACCATGGATTCAAGTCTGCAAGCAACGCATGAAGGGAGGAAACCTTTTGGGTCTGGGAGTAAAGGTATTTTGAGAAGAGAGAAAAAGACTGGATCGAGGCAGGTTATGGGAGGCAGAGGCAGGTGGGTATCTCTGTGAGTCTAAGGCCAGCCCAATCTACACATACACATCCATGAGTTCCAGGTCAGTCTGGGTTATACAATGGGATCCTGTCTTAAAAAACAAAAACAACAGCCGGGCGGTGGTGGCGCACGCCTTTAATCCCAGCACTTGGGAGGCAGAGGCAGGCGGATCTTTGCGAGTTCGAGGCCAGCCTGGTCTACAAAGCGAGTCCAGGACAGCCAGAGCTGTTAAACAGAGAAACCCTGTCTCGAAAAACCAAAAAAAAAAAAAAAAACAAAAACAAAATCCAAAAACCATAACATTAGGAAGTTAATGTTGCAATACTGCAAGAGTGCAGTGCTCAGTTACTGATATGCCCAGGAAGAGACAGGACTCCTGGACATCCATCTACCACTCCTCTTATTTTGAAAAGCACAAAGAACTCACAACTAAGTTTCCCACTTAGTAAAGTAGTAAAACTCTATGATCCTTAGATTTCATACACATTAAATCTGGTTTTTTTAATTTTGTAAAAGATCTACAAACTGAAGACTTATAACTGTACAAAACTATATACAAATGAACACTAACTTCAAGACTTAGCTAATTCATTTCAAAACTCTTGTCATATCCAAGGGTTACCAATGGCTCAGCAGAGTGAAGGATGGGCTTACTTTGCAATCCCAGCACTACAGAAACTGAGGCAGGAGGATAATGCTGGGCTGCATAGAGAGGTTTTATGAGAGAGGGGGGGGGAGAGAGGGAGATGGAGGGAAGGAGAGGGCTTAAAAAAGCAGGCCATAAGGCCTCAGTGAGGAGAAATGCACCCCATCAAGCTACCTACACTCTAAGTATCAGAGAGGATGTTACTACAGGAAGTATTAGTGGAGACAGGAAGTGTTATGGAGGAGTTAAATTTTTAGGGTAGGTCAGACCAGGAAGTAATATTCATTCATAAAAAAACTACACTGGCCATACATTAGGTTAGCATAAATACTTCTAATATTAATGCTACTATTAAGTTTGTTAAAATTTGTTTAAATAATTGGCAAAAACAATAAGGGTTTGGCAATATATAATATATACATATACATACATACATAAATATACACACACTAGTGTTTTTACACTATGGGCCACCAGACACTCTCTGATTTAGGGGTCCCTTCTGTTGAGTATCCTCACAGGGAGGCACACCTATTACCTACACAGCTGAGCAGGCCAGCGAGGTGCCTACCATGCCACCACGGCAGATCCCATCACCCACCTCTGTCAGCTTCACAGTTCCACTGTTTCTCCCTATACACACTGAAGAGATTCCTAGCTTCATCTCTGAGGTTGGAAACAAAGAAAACCCAATTACTGAAAGACAAGGGGTGAGAAATAGATCACACATGCAATGGGAGTTAGCTTACTTTAGGGAATTAGTAAGGGCTCTGAAATGCAGACTCTTAAGGGGCATGCAGATCAGCCTGGCACCTGGCAGCACATGGCCCTGGGAAACCATTGAGAAGGCACTCTGAAAGCCCAGGAAACTGAAAGGAACTCATGGCTTGGCAGTGTTGGACACTGGAAAGATCTGAGCTGGGATGGGCTTGGAGTCCAAGGGATGCCAGCTATCGTGAGAGAGCCCACAAGCTATGAGTTACCAAGGTTCTGAGGACACAGCAAGGATCTCAAAAACAGGCAAGAGGGTAACCCCTGTCACTTGAGGGTGGGGCATAGGCCCAGACAAGCAAATTAGCCCCAGAAAGGCCCTGAAGCCAAAGACTAAGCCGCACAGTGCAGCAGCTGCCCTGAGAGGGTTCAGCTAGTTCAAGGATAGGCTGAGGAGACTATGGAAGTGACAGTCAAGGCTGGCTAAAACCAGCCCCAACCTGAGCCGTTGAAGCAGGAGGGCCAGTGAGTGCCTGGAGGCCTTGAGCCTGAGGAGAAAGCCTCAAACTTAAGCTATGCTAGGACTGCCGTTGACTGTGCCAGAGGCAGACTGCTGGGTGTCCTTTGGGGTGTGCTTGCAGATAGAAGACAGCAAACCAAGCTGCCCTCATGGACCTGTGCTAGAAAATCTTAATATCTTTCAAAAGGGTTAGAGTAGGGCTATTTAAGTGTTGGTATTAGGTGTTCATAGGTTATAGTTTATAGGTTTATTAGATGTTAGTAAGTATAGGTTAATAAAATTTTCGCATATGCACACACTTTAGCTTTGTAAGTTACTGATCAAAGTTGCTGATCAACTAACCCAGTGTTTACTACGCGACAAGATTCACCGACTTACTCAAGAAATGACCATGAGCCATGTCGTTCTAGGAGGCCAAGCTAAGGCCTCATGGAGCTTAAATTCTTGAGGACTAACACAAACTATGAATTTCTCTTCTCCACCGGCCCCAGGTCTCATACAGCACAGGCTGGCCTCCAACTTGTTATGTGGCCCAGGCTGATATGGAACTCCTGATCTTTTCTCTCCATTTCCCAAGTGCTGGGGCTACAGGGGTGTGCCACTGTTTTGTCTGGACTCAGAGACTTACAACAGGGTTCACACTTGGTCTATTAAAACAAAAACAAAAACCTCCACAGAGAATTGATTTAGATCTCAGTACCTATTCTGAGCCCTGAGGAAGCTTGCCTTCTTTGAACCACCCAATCTTTCTTGCTGGCAAGGGACATTTGGGGATGGCTCCACTCCTTTTTACTGACTGGACCCTCCCATGTAGCAGTTCAGCCTTTCCTATGGATCTCATGTCTGGAGCTACGTTGCTGTTTATGTACTGAGAGAATTATGCTTTGATAAGCGTCATCAGCTTCTTCCACTGTAACACAATGGCTGCTCTAACCAATGCCTCCCTGTTGTGGAAGAGGCCTTCTGCATTCTAGCTAACTGTTCCCTACACATAAGCAGCAGAAAGTGGCCCAGCTTGTGCCTGGCTGGGAAGCTCAAGCACCACTGAAGTAGCTAGCTTGGGTCACAAGCTGACTTATCAAAAGCAGCATTTAGCAAGCACATCGACACTGCCAGCAGCTATGGGGTTCTGGTGACCAAATTCAACTTGTTTAGAGATAAATGCCCTGTTGTTTGGGGAGATAAGCAGACAGCCTGGTTCTCCCATAAAGAACAGTTCAATGGCAGTTCAAGTAGGTGGACAGATATAAACAGATCCCCAAGCTCAGCAGGGAGGTTCAGGGTGGGAGGAACAGAGGCCCTGAAGGTCCACAGACCAGATCCTGAAAACACACTGAACAAAGGGCCAGAAACAGTGGCTAAGCCCAGGGGCCTGATCTGTTTCAGTGGTGTCAGGAGGGTGCATTAACCCAAGATAATGGTAAAACCAGGCTTAGGCTACACTGTAACTGGCTGGCAACAGTTCTGGGTTAGCAACAGGCTATCAGCTGTACTTAGGTGTAACTTTAAAAAGCTGTTACAAAACAGTATTGTACCATATAAAAAGCACTTGCAGGAGACAGGCAGTGTGGCCCTGGCTGAGCTGGGACTGGCTGTGTAGAGGAGGCTGGCTTCAAACTCAGATCCGTCTGCCCCTGCCTCCCAGGTGCTGGGATTAAAGGCATATGCCATCACACCTGGCTGGTGTTTTGCTTTTTTAAAGATCAAGAATGTTTATTTCTTTTTGTCTGTGATGCTAGGGACCCCAAGGCCGCCAGTATGATGGATAAGTGTTCCAGCTCTTGTGCTACAGTCTCCAAGACAGTTGTGTTTTTAAATTTTTATTTATTTTATGTGGATAGCTGTTTTGCTTGCAGATATTTATGTGTGTTCTGTCCACGCCTCGTGTCTGCAGAGGTCAGAAGAGAGTGTCAACTCCCCTTGGAACTAGGGTTACAGACAGCTGTCACTTGCCATGTGGATGCTGGGAAGTGAACCTGGGTCATCTTCAGGAGCAGTCAGTGCTCTTAACCAATGAGCCATCTCTCTAGCCCTCTTGGTTATTTTTTGTTGTTGTTGGTTTGTTTTTAGAAGCAAATACTATTCCTCTGATCGTAACTGAAAATTAATGGCTAGTATACACTCAAGGAAGAGGTAATATGCACACAGGAGATATGCACCAAGCCACACACTACAATTAGTTGTATTCTTTCTAAAAAGATTGGGTATGCTCGTCTATGTGTATGAGTACATAAGTTTACAATGGTGTGTGTAGAGTCCAGAAGAGTGAGCTGAGTATCACTCTCCACCCTCTCTGCCTACTACTTAAAAAAAATTTTATTTATTTTCATTTTTATGTGCGTTGGTGTTTGACTGTATGTGTGTCTGTGTGAGGGGGGTCAGATCTTGGGAGTTACAGTTGTAAGCTGCCACGTAGGTGCTGGGAATTGAACCTGGGCCCTCCGGAAGAGCAGTCAGTGCTCTTAGCCACTAAGCCATCTCTCCAGCCTTTCCTATTACTTTTTGAGGCATGGTCCCTCCCTGAACCTGAGACTCACATTTTCCTCCATTAGGCTAGAAGTCAGCAAATCTTAGTAATCCTGTCTCTGCTGTCCTCTGAGCTGGGGTATTGCTACTTGGGCGCAGGGATCTGAACTCCAGTTGTCATGATTCTGCAGCAAGAGCTCTTAGCCACGGAACCATCCCTTCAGTCACAACACACAGAGCTTCTACAACAAATGTCCTATTTAGAGTATTTTATAAGGCATCCTCTTCTTCCTCTCTATTAAAGGTGTTGTAACTAATACGGTACACTGTTTAATGGCACCCTCACACATTTTTCCTCCAGCGACAGTTATTTCCTTTGAGGAATAGGGATGGGGCGTACTTAGGGAAGCTTTCCATTCAGCCCCCTAAGCAGCTTAACACTAGTGTGTGCCATGATGGGTCCTATGCCACATGAGAACAGAGCAGAGCAAAGAATAGGGTCAAGTTCACTCACTCTACAACGCGCAGGTGAGCTACAAGTGAGGTCTCATTTCCAACACTAAGTGGCTCGGTCCCCTCCCGCGGTTCCTCGTACCTGGAGACACCACCTTCCTGACTCCTGTCACTTTGCCCTGCGTGCACCCACTTACTCCCAGTCAGCCCATCAAAAAGGTAACCCCCATCATATTTCTAGTCTTTAAGAAGGTAAGTATCAACCATAAATATTTGATTCTGCAACTAGTGATGAGCCCGAGAATCATAAATGCTGATATGTGTTCACGGGAAATCTGTTTACAAAAGCTCTGTAAGCAGGACCGGTCACATCTGTAAACCAACGAGAAAATTTTACACGCACATAAAAATTCTTCAAAGAAAAACCTCTTAATTCCAGGTTGTACCCTCGGAACAGTTTCAATATTTAAGACATATTTCATTCTGTGAACACACACACACATACACACACACACCAAGCAGATGAAGCAGAGTGTGCTTAAGGCCCCAGACACACCGTGAAGCTGTGACTTGCAGCCCGGTTCCAACCCTGCAGGCCACTAGATTGCACCAGAGGGGACTTCCCAGGCCCAGGGTTCTTCCTCTTTACTGTTAACAAATGCCACTATTAAAACTTTCTTATGTGCTGTATCAGACACGTGCAGCTTTGCCAAGTGTCATCTGCCCGTTGAGTTTTCATCCAACTCCAAAAAGTAATCTTCTCAAATCCAAAACCGGTATCAGTAACACGATTTCCTATGGCACGATACCAATTCATTTTTCTATGCAGGAGAGGGGGAGGGGAAAGGAGGACATTCCTGACACCAAAGGGCCTTAGTGATGCAAGATGTGGGTCGCTCACTTAGCTAACAGTTTTCTAACTCATAAGGCAATATAAGATCTTCAAAGCTCAGTAACTATTAATACCACGGGAGAGTGGTTGCAAGAGAAACCAAGCTGTGACTTTTTTTTTGCCCTGAATGGCAATGGATTCAAAGAACGTCACATTGTGACATTCATGGCCATTCTGCCAGTTGTCCTCGCCTGCAACAGTGCTGTGGAAAAACACAGGCACACTGCACACATTCTAGCACAATGACTTGAGATCCCAGCCTGGGAGCACACTTGCTCAGTCCCCATGGCTTGGGGGCAGCTCCTGTCCTACCCACCCCTAACTGGCAACAGTATCAGGAGTCAACTCAAACCTGCAGGGAAATTTCAGCTGTCTAGATGGCCAGTAATCCTCAAAGATTAGATTTTAAAGCAATCAGCATGAATTAAACTGAATCAATATTCAACTGAGAACAGAGAAAGAATTTCCTGATGTCCAAGTAGACAGAGAATGTATGACTTTGAAAAAAAAACCTTTGCTTATTCAAACACACAACAGAATACACCAAGGCAGACAAGGGCAATTGGCCCATGGACTGTTGGAAGAAAGAGGAATTCTCTAGCCATCTCAGTCCCTGAGGAAGCACCACCCTATAGGGAGTTATGTAGGGAGTTAGATTGA
Source organism: Lophiomys imhausi (assembly GCA_907164525.1). Classification (NCBI taxonomy): domain Eukaryota; kingdom Metazoa; phylum Chordata; class Mammalia; order Rodentia; family Muridae; genus Lophiomys; species Lophiomys imhausi. The sequence continues at coordinate 5,788,226 of CAJQZJ010014957.1, forward strand.
TATAAATTGGATTTAGTAAATATCTAGGTTTCTGATACAGTCTCTTAATCCGGGGCATGAAGATCAAGTTGGCTGTGAGCAATTAGCTTATCAGCTTATGGACTAAAAACAAGGATGAAGTCAGGTGAAAGGAGGGGAGTCTCTATGGACTGAAAAACAAAGCTGAAGCAGGTGGAGCAAAGAGTGATGCTATTTAAGGACAAGTGTATGAGCCCGGGGGAGAGCGTGCTAGGGGCCCCATGCTAGAGAGCCGCATGCTAGACAGCTCCGAATGCTAGCAAGTCCACATGCTAGAAAGGACAATGAGTAGTTTGTATCCTTTGATGGAGAAAGTGCTGGTGGACTGATGGCCAGATCTCCCTGAGGCAGAAAGAAGCTGGTGAACAGAGAAAGCCTCAGCAAGACAGCAAAAGGCCAAGGACTAAACCCTGTGGCTCAGCTTTTGCCTAGAGGGGTTTGACCTGTCCGAACAGTGGCCTGAACGGAACTGTGGCCAACTTTAAGGACTGAGGCAGAATGGCAGTGTTGCTGATACGAAGGAAATAAGTTGGCCTACAGACGGCTGAGATCTCCCAGAGAGAAGAAAGCCTCAAGCCTTATTTAAGGTGAAATCGCCATAGCCAATTTACCCTGATGAATCTATGTCTGAGATATTCCAGAAGAAAGACTGCTAAGTGCATTAAAGGGTCTACTCCAGAGACTGTGTCCTTCTAAAAGGTTATGAAAATAGTTGTAATAGTTATCAATAGGTTTAGTGGTTAGGTCTTAGGGGTTGTAGGCATTCATAGGGGTTGTAGGAATTTATAGGAATAGTAGTTAAGTAAGTGTTTACATTTGTTATAAGTGAATGTTATTTATTAATAAATAAATGTTTAATAATTAAAAAGTTCGGTTACACCACTCAGTTGGACCACTCACACCTATACAGGCACCTACAAAGAACCACTTCCTACAAAATAATCCCCAAAGAATTACTCCAAATATGGTGGGGTGGGTGGGGTATCTGCAGGTGGGCTACTTTGATGCTCAATGTTCAGTGGGGCAAATAAAACATTCTGGAATGTTGCTGGATCAACAAGATAACCTGCTTATTTAAATATCTTCAGAAATAATCTTTCTTCATTCAGACATACCCACAGCTTGCAGGGAGAGTAAAGCAACCAGGCAGTGTGTTGAGGTAGCTTTCAAAGCCATCTTAAAGAGGCCAAGTTGTCCGGTCTCTTCCCAGTCAGCCCAAGGCAAAGGAGAGCTGTTGTCACTGCAGTGAGGGTACACCTAATGCTACCAGAAGCACCTTTTCCAATGTGTACTCAGAAATACCACCCAGAAACCAGTCAGCCTCCCCTTTCCCTCTCTCTCCCTCATCCTTCCCTCAACCTCCTTCCAGGTCTGTTTTTTTATCCACATCATTTTACTTCTTGATAGATCAATCTATCAGTTCCACTGAGCCACTTGACAAAAATGAAAAGCCCCTGGAGATATGGGGGTGATTCTAGCTAATAAAAGCTATTAGAGAGCCGGGCGTGGTGGCGCACGCCTTTAATCCCAGCACTCTTAATCCCAGGCAGAGGCAGGCAGATCTCCGTGAGTTCGAGGCCAGTCTAGGACAGCCAGGGTGTACAGCACGAGGGCACAGTCTGCTGAGTGTCTGCTGTACAGGTGAGTTTGGATCTCCAGCACCCACTGACTAACCAGCCTAGTGGAATCTGTGACCTTCAGGTTCAGTCGCAAGGTCTGAGGGTAGAGTGATTGAGGAAGACTCTCAACATCTCTGGCCTCCGCATGCGAACACACAGGCACACACCACATACACACCACAAACAAACATGTACATATACAAATGAAATAAAAGGAGAAAGAAATAAGAACAAAGCGACGGCATGCGGCCTACGAGCTGAAGTTCCCCTCGACCTGTTCTTCTCTGGCGCCCATTTGTGTCAACCCCGAGTTGTCCCATGAATTCAAGATGGCATCTTGAAAACTGCTGCTAGAATAAAATGCTCAATAATGAAGTGCTCGGCCCAAAGCCAGAGCTTTCCTGCTCACTCTTCCGGTGTGTCTTCCCGGCTACCTTCATGTAGCCCTGAGCTAATTAGTCATAGCGGGCTGCTTTCACCCATTTCCAGCCGGATGGTTTGCAAAGGCCCAGTTACCCAAGGCTGAAGTTGGACAGAGATGTGGAAACGACGAGTATGCACAAGGTCTTTTCCCCTCGGCAAGGTCTGCTTTGTGCAATAAAGTCCAAACCTAGTGGTAACCAAGATCCAGGACCTTTTCAGCCATTTGATTCCAGAGCAGAAGGCCTCGTTGTCACTTGCTTCTGAGTGGGTCCCCCAGACAGACACTAACATATTTACTAGACACAGGAGGTACGCCAGGAGCCTGAGCTGCGATGTCCATGTCCAGGGATATCTCAAACTCAAGGGAAGCACTGCACCTAAGCAGCGGCTGGGAGACATGGCCGAGTGGGGGCCCTCAGCGACAGGCTACTTGGTCTCTCCGCCTTTCTGTTCACTTCCAGGGTCAGGTGCTCTTTTGTCGTGGAGCTGCAGTCCCCATTGACTAAGCACAACCGAGATCTTTGGGGAACTGAAATGCCCCCTTCTAACCTTCAACCCCAATCATGATTCTGCCCCTAGGACTATAAGACAATCCATAATAATCCTTTCTCAACCATCACCTCTTTTATTATTATTTTGCGATATATATTTTATGTATAAGGGTGCATACAATAATGAACGTCCGCTTGACTGTCTGTGCGCCATATGCATGTGCTGGAGAGAAGAGGGTATCAGACCTTCTGGAGCTGCAGTTAGGTGGTTTACCAGCCACCACCTGGGTGCTGGGAACTGAACCCAGGTCTTTTGAAAGAGCAGCCAGTACTTTCAACCACTGGAGTCATCTCTCCAGCAGATCAGCTCTTTTTAATAAACAAAGCTGCCATCACACTTCCCAAACCTGATCCTAAGCCAGTTCCTTTCATCAGCATGCCCTGGGAGACTCCAACCACCATGATGATGCCTCCTCTTGTTCTGTGCTCTGAACAGCACATGGTAGCATTTCACGCTCACTCATCATGGCAGGACACTGGACATTCCTGTGTCTCAGTCTCTTTGATCCTGTCCCACTAAGTCTTTGAATAGCTCCATACCTATCCAAAGCTGTTGTTTATATTCAAAAGGTTATAGGGATCTGAGCGCGTTATATTTTGATAAGCAAAAATAAATTCAAAACTCAATAGGGTCAAAGTCACAGGCTAACAACAAACAGGCTAACAACAAGGGCAAAAACAGCATCTGCAAATCACCCCTTAGGCTTTTCTGCTTTTTTTAAAAAATGAAAGCCTTAGTTACAAACTTAGCATTTGTAATAGCCATACATACACTGAAGCAGTAATTCAACACATATGTATGGTCGTCGTGGGTAACTCGCCGTCAGGACAGAGACGACGAAAAACTTCCCACTTAAGCACGCGCACAAAGGCAGCTGCCTCCTTTTTACCCATCCTGTAGGAAAAGAATAAACCCTTCTACCTCACTTCCAGACGCTGCTTTGCATAACTGCAAAGACAGTCATTGTACTTGGACAGTTAATGGTTTAAATATCTGTCCCAGCTGGGCTTTGAGTCTCTTCCTCAGACAACCCCAAAAGCATATTAGGCACATCCAGGCTGAATGTGACATCTCTTCACCAAGGGACACCACATAGGCCAACGCCAGGCCAGTGACAACAAGCAACAACAAAAATGCAGGAAAAGCTACATGCTGCTGTCAAAGAAAGTTCGCTGGGTCATAAGACGTCGGAGCGAGTATAAAATTAGTCAGAGAGGAGGTGGGAGCCAAGTTTCTTCACCACCACCCTGACAGGCCAAATTCGGGTGACACTAGTCTGAGGGAGGTGGCAGAAAAAGAGCCCAAACTGTACAGAGAGGTTACATAATCATGCCCCGTGCCCCGCCTCCACACAGGTGACTTCTCAGTCGGGAAACACCAACCAGACTGAAATAAAGATCAAAGTTGAAAGTGAAATTTATAGCCATGCTTAATAGGTTCATTCTGATTACAAACGCTAGCTATGGTGACAGCAGGTGCAGGAAGACATGGAAAACTGCTGTCATAGGTGTTGAGTTCACAGCAACAACAGTCCTGCTCATCTGCACCAAGCTCCTGGCATGCTGCTCCTCTTGCCCGCAAAGGCAGGGCAGACACAGCTGCTCGCAGCTCTGTTGTACAAGACTCCTATCCCAAGCGGGACGGCTGGAGCCAATTCTGAAGCAACCCCCCTGTGTCATCTGGGCCACTGGAGAGTTGCTCTCCTGTGCTCTGACCACTAGGCATCCACACCCTCCTGTTTCAGGTAAGAGCTCCGGCCACCTGTCACGATCCTGGGACTATCATAGTGGAAGGACTAGGATTCCATGGGGGGCACTGGCTGCCACCACCAGCCCAGGAAGAGGGCAGACACGAAGCTAACCCTCAGCACTTGCACTGCGGAGGCTTACAGCGGAGAGATCACACGGAGCTAAAATCCAGGCAAAAGTAGTGTGCTGCCGCAGGGCACATCTGGCAAAAAAAAAAAAAAAAACGGCACTGGCTCTTCAAGAATAAATAGTCAGCCTTTTCCTTAAGTCAGTGAGTTGCTTCAAATGGTCCAGCAGAATTTACCTGCTAGTTTTTTTTTTTTTTAAAGAAAAACTAAGGTTTGAATTCTCATATATGCTAACATCATTTTTATCCTGACTTCATCATCCCTATTTTATGCTAAGAAACTTCTCAGGGATCCTAAAGAAATTGTGAGCCTGGGGATCAAATCTAGGGCCCTGGGCATGCTGACAAGTGTTACCGCGCCCCAGGAAACTGCCTTGCATTTTTTTTTCTGGCACAGTTATTCTACAGAAAAGTAACACCTACCACAGTCCGTAAACCTTCATATACAAGCATTCCCGAGGGAAAAACATCCTTTCCCCTTTAAGTGGCTGGAGAGGGAAAGCTCAGTAGTTAAGAGCACTTGCTGCCCTTAGAGAGGGCCCAGGTCGAGTTCCCAGCACCCACATAAGTTAGCAGCTCACAGCTAACACACAAGCACCTGGGTGCACGCAGAAAATAATTACAAGGAAAAAAAATCATTTTAAAAGTCTCAAATTTGCCATTCATTCCTCTCTAATGTAAGTTGCTTATACTTAGATATTTTAGAAAGGAGAATGGGAAGCTATGCTCTGTACCTGGGAGTCTAATCTATTCAGAGAGGGGGGTGAGGACCCAAGACAGTTGACAGCTGAAATCTGTTACCACTCAACCTGTTTCAAGGTAACATGAGTGCATCTTGAAGTGAAATGGCTGATTTTATTATTCTTCAGTTTCAGCTTCAAACTCACTTTCATTTGTAACTAAACAGAGCTAAACCCCAGCATATCAAGTAGTCCATACTGTGCAGAGGGGACAGGCAGCAATGCCAATAACCCTAAGGCCAAGTTTCATCATTAGACAACAGGCTCCCAAGCTCTTACATTGGGACAAAGGCAGAAAAAACAAAAACAAAAACACAGCCATGTCCACAACTAAAAGCCACACCTCTGACTGGTCGGCATCAGCTGTGAGCCCAGATCACACACCTGAGCCAGAGGGACATGGGGTCTAAGGGGAGACCAGTCACCAGTGCAGCCCTCGCTTGTCCCATTGGCAATGGGCCAAGGCAACAACAGCAGGAGCCAGCAGCCCTTTATCGCCAACATCATCTGGGGACAGGCTGCAGCTCTCCTCAGGAACATCAGTCTGGTTTGGGGAAGAGCTTCCCTCAAGACACCAGGGACTCGAAGACTCACCCTAAATAAGACTTGGAGACCAAAGAGGCCTGGCCGAGTTCAGCTTGAAACCAAGTAGATGCTGTTTTATGCTGTAAACACTGGGCTCCCACAACACAGGAAAACCTCACCTAGAAGGCCTTGAAACTCCATATGCCAACGCTTAACTATGGAAAGCTCATCACCTGGCAAGCGGCAAGCAAAGAAATCACTTTTTCAAGTCTTGACTGTTCAGACAATGGGCCTTTCAGTGATTAAAAAGCATACCCCTTACTTTGAAAAGCTGTTCCAGAACACTGACCTGCAGGGGAAAGTGGTTCTCCACCTCTGTTTTGAGACCGCTCTCTTTTCAAAATACACATTTCTGAACTCTAGTCAAATTTCTGCCACAAATGGTCCATCTCCAGCAGGGGGCCTAGGCTCAGCCCTAAGCCAGGCAGAGCTGGTTGTGGGCACAGTTTCCAGATGTCCCTCCACGGTCCAAAGATTTGTCAAAAAAAAAAAAAAAGCCAAAGTTCCTCTCAGGGTAAAGTTCAGGCCCACCAGCAGACCCGCAGCAGGTTCAGACCTCCCATCCCCACTCAAATGAGTTTCTAGAAAATATTTTCCCTTTTTGCGTGTTTGCTTTTCAGTTACACACAGCGGCATTCCCACTACCACACTTCCCTCTGAGCTTCTTAGGTTTCTAGAGGGCAGTTCCTCTCCTCAGGCGTCAGTAGAGAACATGGCAAATCAGCTGCACCTAGGACCAGTTGGGGCATTTCCTGGGAGGCAAGGAGGGGTGATGAGTTCCTGCTAGGTGGCTGCCTACTGGCTTATCCTTAAACTCCCACAGCACGTAGAGAACTCGGGTCCTCACTCGACGGACGGATGAGGAAACTGGAGCTCAAACGTGACAGATGTACTGTGTGGCCTTGGGTCAGCAGAGGAACAGCCAAGATCCGGCCCAGACTTGCTCTGTGTGGTTGTGCAAGGCGGTAGATGGTCCAATCTGTCAGTACATTAAGGCAGCCCTTAAAGGAGTCCAACTAGGAGAGGGTGTCTACCTGGAAGACCTCATACAGGCTGTAGCTGGGCGCTGTTTCCCCAGCACCAAGAGTCAGGGCTAATTCACACAAGTGAGCCACGGACTAGTGATAGACTGTTGCAAATGCCAAAAAGAAAAGTTTCAGAGCCAAAGGGGCAGTGGACACTGTTATATTTGTCCAGGTGATGCTCTCCCCCGCCCCCGCCCTCCAGGGGGTAGAAAGTCACGTACTTGTATCTGCATTACTTACAGTCAGGCACATTTTCTTCATCCTTTTAGGCCTATGAACTTCTTTAAAACCAAACTTGCTATCATAATTCTGTCATCTTTTAAAAGAACATGCCAGGGCATGTCCCTCAAGCCATCATTGGGTTTTTTTTGTTTTGTTTTGTTTTTGGATTTATTCTCTCTCTCCCCTCTCTGTGTGTGTTTGTGTGTATGAAAAGCCTTGTTCCAGGCAGCAAGGCACCCCAGAACACAGCACCAGCCCTACAAGCACAGATAGATACCCTGCAATCTGCCCCGACCAGCACCCTGCACACAAACTAAAACCAATCCCTTGCCGGTCCATCTCTTCTGTCTTATAATCCAATCACACACAAGTATAAGACTTGGGATTTTCTTTAATAAATGCCCCTAAGGGACATTATCTACTATGAAATTAGACCTGGTTCTCCATGCATACAGGAAGCAACAGAGCACAGCTTGAGGCCCAGCAAGCTGTGTCACACAAGCGTGTGTGACTACACAGGGCAAGTGAGAATGACAACAGTCAGTGCAGTTATTATTAAAAAGAGGATTGTGGGTAAATCTTTCTTCTTAAAGTTTTTTTTTTTTTTTTTTTTTTTTGAGACAGAGTTTCTGTGTATACAGCCCTGGATGTCCAGGAATTCCCTCTGTAGACCAGGTTGACCTCAAAATCAGAGGTCCACCTGCCTCTGCCTCCAGAGTGCTGGGATTAGAGGTGTGCACCACCACGCCCGGCTGCTAAATCTCTTTCTAGTGTAATTCCATGTAGACAGCAACGACAAAACACAAAAGAGGTAAAATGTAAAATTCTGAATTCTCTGTGGCTATAGTCAATCACCTTAGTCTAAATTAATGATCCATAGCCACTAAATGGTCAGAATTAAAATGAGGTCTTTTGGGGTGTGACAAGTGCCTTTAGAGACCCCAGAGATACTAGAACCTTTTCTTTCCCCCCTGCCCTCCCACCCCGTGATGACACCTTGGGGATGCTGCTGTTGAGCCAAGAAGTGGGAGCCTCTTCAGATACCATATCTACCTTAATCTTAGATTCCCAGCATCTAGAGTTGTGAACCACCACTGAGCCACTCTGGAATTGTTATGGCGTCCTGAATGGAGTAAGACAAATACAAAGGACAACAAGGCATAGTTGAAAGACACCACGGACCCATTTACCCAAGGTTGGCGGGAGGGAGCAGCTCCAGTCAGGGCCTCTTTCTTGATCGTAAAAGATCCTTAACATTGTGTCCAAGGAGGGGGCTTCTGCAGCTCTCATCATGGGAAGACAGACACTAGGGCATGGTCTTCTCATTGCCTTCACATAGCCCAGACAGGTTGTTCCACAAGTCTCTAACTGGAAAGCCCCAACAGGCAGAAAGAGAGACAGTGTTTGTTCTCACCAAGGGGCCCAGGGAAAGGATGACTGAAGAACACAGAACCCACTGTGGCAAAGGAAACCCACTCAGTTTAAGCAGGGTGGCTGGAGAGATTATCTTCCAGCCCAGCTCCAGCCCAGGGAAGGCTGGGGGTACTCTGATCCATCAGGAGACACTGTGAGCTGAGTGTCGTCTCTGTCTGTCAGCAGCGTGCTGGTGGGACCTGGCTCCATCTCTTGCCCAACAGCCAAAGGCCCGAGTCCTTTATTAAGGTAGCAGTAGAAGATACCAGTCGAAAGGCAAATCTCCAACTAAGTAGCAAGGAAGGGGCTAGAATGCTGGGTTAGCTACACACTACACACCTACTGAAGGAGCCAGTACAAACGGACACTGGCAGGCCCACAGTAGATCAGCCCTACAGACACACAACATATGAAACAATACACTTTAGACACAAAATATGTATCGCAGGGACATGAAGAACCGAGGAAGACAGACCCCATAGACATTAATCACTGATTCTTTTTCTTTTGAAAAAGTTAATACATGGACATCATATAAAGTAAAACTGGCAGCAACAAACAACAGAGAGCCAGTCCAGCAGGAGATACAATAAGTAGGTCTTTGTTTTGTTTTTAGGATTCAGGCATGTAGAGGATACCTCAGCAAAAAAGCAAAAACACAAAGCAAAACGAAACAAAACCCAAAAAACTCCAACTACTTAACAAAGTTGTAAAAGCAGTAACAGGAAGACAACAGGAGAACCTCAAACACTTAGGAAACATTATGCTTCTAAGTAGCCCTCAAAGAGGACATGTCAAAGAAAACAAAGATAAGCATATAAGTTCAATGAAAATGAAAACCAGTACACCAACACATGTGGGGACGGCTCCAGGAGGGGGAGCAGAAAACTTCCAGCTCTGACAGCTAGCAAAAAGGAAAGGCCTCAAAACTGTACTCTACATTCCCACAAGCAGCTAGGGAGAAAACCATAAACAAAAAGTAAAGAGAAGGAAATAAAGGGGTGAATGCAGGGAGGAAAAAAAGAAAGATGAAACAAAATAGATTATTTCAAAAAGCAAGAAAATAAACCTCCAAGGAAAAAGACTGACAGGTGCTTTTGTTTGTTGGTTTGTTTATGACACAAATTATCAACATCAGGAAAGAAGCTGTCTTACTGTTGGGGGAAGGTCTAATATTGTTTCTGATACATTGAATTCAATGCTGAGATCTGGTTACCGCCCCTTCTGATGCATTCTCTTGATTGGTTAATAAAAGTCGCTTATGGCCAATTAGCTGGGCAGAAAGAGTATAGGAAGGCGGGACTTGCTCAGATCAGCACAGGAACTGGGCACACACAGAGACTCTCTCTTTCCACCGGGAGACACAGAAGGAGACAGACGTCTGAAGAAGGCTGGAAGGTACTCACAGGCACATGGTGGTTTGGGGTTAACTTAGAGTAGCTAATTGAGAGTCTGCCCAGCTAAGGGCTAAGCGTTAAAATATTAAAAGGTCTTGGTGTGTTTAATTATTGGGGAAAAGACTGCAGCGGCTAATAGGCCCTCAGTCCAAGCAGTCCCGGGCTGTTGGATTCCCAGACTCCCCTTGAGCCCAGGTGAATCTCCCGCCAAGCTGCCGGTAATTCTACCGGCCTAATATAACAACTTATATTAATTAACAGAGTTTAGGTTATAGGTGGTGTAGGCCACCCTTGGTCCCGGGGCTCTTTCTCAGGATAAGTTAGGCAACCTGTTAAGGCCCTCAGGCCAGGCCGCCTGCTCCTCTGCCAAGCCGCCGGCTATTCCGCCAGCTACTCTGCCGGCCTAATATTACAGTTTATACTTGCAAATAACTACATTAATTAATTAATTTGCAGTTTTCATCTTACCTAACTTTTCTATTGCTGAGATAAAACACCAAGACCAAAGCAATTTATAAAATAAAATTTAATTTGGATTACAGTTCCAGAGGGCTGAAGCTTATGATGGCAGACATGGCATGGCGGCTAAAACAGCACTAAGAGCTCATATCTCTGTCCTCAAAGGGCAAATTATTGTTGGCTGCAGGCTTCTAAAACCTCAAAGGCCACCTCCAGTGACACATTTCCTCCAACAGACCACACCTCCTAATCCATCCCAAATAGTTCCACCAACTGGGAACCAAGTGTTCAAATGTCTAAGTCTTTGGGGGCTAACACGGGAGCCATCACAACAGAGCCAGCATTCATCTAAACCAATAAGGATGCTACAGATGCCTTTCACACCCATATATCCAACAAATTAAAAAAAAAAAATGTACCCCGTTTTCAAAACCCACCAACTACCAAAGTATAATCAAGATGTGGCTGACAACCAGAATAGTCCTATAAACACACAAAAGTCTAGAATCTAAAACACACACACACACACACACACACACACACCACCCAAAGAAGTCTAAGGCCACTCTCACAAGAAAATTCAATATTGGCTGAGATTGTGGCCTAGTTAGTAGAATGCCTGCCTGCCATGCATGAAGCCCTGGGTTCTATCCCCAGCACTGTGTCCAACAGGCATGGTGGCACATGCCTGTAAGCTCAGCACCTGGGAGCTACAGGCAGGAAGATCAGAAGATCAAGCACATCTCTGGCTATGAAGTGAGTTCAAGGCCATCCTGGACTACATGAGGCCCTGTCTCAAAAACCAAAACAACAACAACAAAACCAACCTCAAAAGAAGTAATACTGCTTTTTCATAGTTTCTCCTGGAAATACAAGAGGGGGAATATTCTCAACTCGTTCAGGCCTGAATATCGAAAGCAAACGGCCTTAACAAACACCTTTCAAGCAAAAATCTCCAAATAAAATACTCAATTCAATCCAGTATTGTATACAAATCATGTTCTGCCCAAGTAGGATTTATCCTGGGCATACAAGGGCATTTAACAATGTTCATCAAACACTATAATACACCATGCCAAGAGGCTAACGGAATCACAGTTAAAAACACTTCATTAAAACCTAACTCTGAAAATTCTCAGGAAGTTGGAAGTTTGGTTAAAATTTCCTAATCTTTATATTAACAAGTATTCCAAAATTAGTACCCTACAGTTAATATAATTAGTGATTTTACTCTTTGGACAGAAAGCTGCCATCCCTTGAGACTATTTTTATCACTTCTATCCAACATAATTAAAGTTCTAGTCAGTGAAATAAGGCAAGAAAAAGAAATGAAACACTCCCTATGTGCAGATGACACAGTATCTAGTGGGACAGCCCAAGAAATGACTTCATTATGTACATGTTCCTGTGTCTGTAATAGGAGCACACACACAGAGGTCAGAGGGCACCTGCCATCTCACCACAGATATGCTGGGATTACATACATGCTATCGAATCCTGCTTTATGTGGGATCTGGATTCCATTCCCAACACGGTAAAAACAAAACCCAACTCCACAGACAGGCTCACAGACAGCAGCTCCAACATCTATGAGTCTTCTTTTAGGCACATGCTGGTATCTGCAGGATGTCCTGTCTCCCACAGGGAGCTCGCAATCTAAAGAAGGGGCCAATTGCCACAGGATGCTGAGGGGTGAAGAGAATAAAATTAACTCCCACTCGTGAATTCTGCTAGGCCAGGAACAAGTCCAATATTTAAGACATTCACAAACACCTCTCAGGGTCCTTCCTGACAACCAGTATTCATCTACTTTGCATTTCCAGCTCACACCGACTATGCTTCAGATTGAGAATGCGTGCGAAGATCAATTGGTTCAAAAAACACATACAGCATAAAAAGACAAGAAAAGGCAGCCAGTGGGTGTGTGGAAGGTTTTTATTAAGGTAATCAGTCGTTCACCAAGAAATGGTTTGGCAAGTCAATCGTCCCTGAGTTTATGGGGGCTAAAATTGAGTAACAGCGTAGTTTCACTACACTGACCTCCACACAGCAAACAAAATGTCCTTTAAAGATGTTTTCAGAACAATCAGATATGGAGGAAACTCTGAAGACTTCTCTAATACAGTACCAATGAGACCCTCCCTTCCCATTACAATAAATATACAGGACTCTCTGGGGCTCAGCTTTGTAGGAGAATTTCCCTTAACTCTAGGTTTACTCTCAACACATTGTTGGAGAGGGGGAGGATGCAAGGACATAGCTTTTAAGACACACTATGTCTTCTACCACAACTTGTCAGTGAAGAAGAGGAGCCCCTGGCTAGGCAGGACCTCTGTGTAACCTCCCATTTGTGTTCCAGTGGTTCATACCAGCCATAAAGGCTCCTTTGTGAAAAAATGTATTTTGCAATAACTTTATCAAAAGCAGCATTGAAGATCTTAATGGTTTAGTGAAAAATATTAAACAAGTTCATAAAGATAAAGAGACCACTTCTCAGCTCAGCCTAAGTGGGGTATAGGCAGAAGAAGTAAGATTGTGAGGATGGCCAGAAAAAAAATCAGCAGTGAACAAAAATTCTAAGTGAATTTAATTTAATAATCTCACCTCTGGCTATGTCCTCTTACCCTATCAGTAATTTCTGCCCCACTCCATAGCAACAGACCCTCTCCCCAAACAAATCTCCAAAGAACTTGCTGTTAAAAACCTACTTTGGTGAATTAACTTTCCACAAACCCCAGTAACTTACTGTTTAGGTCTATACATTAACCTAACCTAAACTAACATCATCCTAATCTACTGGAATGCAGTTAACACTTCACAGGTACGACTATTAACTCTGCTGAAGAATTTAGATTATGATCTTAGAGCCATGTATCTGTCATCTCAAATCATGGTGAATGACACTGTAATTAGCTTTCTAAGTAGTACAGGACCCAAAACAAAACAATTGTGACAACCTTCACATGAGAAAATGCACTAATCTGTCCACTATTCCTAGTTAACAGGAAAGGAGAAAATATTTCCCCAGATTATCCCACCACCTGCAGAGACCATTGCCCAGGCCAGCAGTGTAAAAACTCTAACAGCTTCCAGAGTGTCCTTAAAGTGTTCAGGTTTTTAAGCATATACACCAGGGAGTCCCCGTTAACTCAGTATATGCAGTAGAGCTGTGCATACACTGGGCTATATTATGGCAGAACAGAGGCAAGTGTCTGTTCAGAAGCACTTCTACAAGCAATAGCTAAAATAATAGCATACAGAAGACTTCCAGCTCCTTTCAGTTAGGAGGGCTTAACAGTCCTCAGAACTCAAGCAATGTGAAGCCAGCATGTGGCTTGGATAGCAAATGTGCTAACTGACACCACGAACAAGATCCTGATGTCTTCTGCAGGCCCAGCTACATACCAAACATGGTTGTGGACGATAAGGATCAAAATACAGTTTTTCCTTTGGTGGAGAAGCAACCTGGGGTGATCCATCCCTTCCCTGGGGCGAGCCATCCCATGTGCATAGCCCAAGGCACAAGCTAAGAATCAAATCAAATTTACAGATGTCTCAATCTGTCTTTTAACACTGACTAAAGGATCTAAAGTAGTGTTAATATTTAAATGTTGGGATATTTGACTTCAAAAGCTGCGGGCCTAGTTATGACGCAATACAGAAATCTTTGCACTCTAAGAATTCATGTCCCCCTGGCCACAACCAGGGACAACCTTAATGCTGATGGGGTAAACTCTCTAAAATGCCACCGTCCCCACCAGCTCTGTTTCCTCATCAGTTTTACTATGCATCACCATGGATATTTTCTGCCACTCTCAGTTAAGATTCTCACACTGATCTGGGAGGTGTTAAGGGGAGAAGCTGGGGGAAGGGATGAGTTCGATTAAATGAAATTGTACAGATGCATGAAATCTCAAGAACATATTTTTAAAAAAGACTCTAACACTGACTTTAGCCCCTGATATAAAAACCTACAATCTAATATCATCCATCCATCCTAAGTCCAATCCCTTGAAGCAAAAAACGAGCTTAAAGGAGAGGCTGGGCACAGATGCATCTTCAGGGTTCTATGTTGGTTCTGCTGACATACACCTCATTTTTGCAGATGCTGCCTTCAGAAATGACCGACTTGTCCATCTCTTCTTTTATACTCCTGGTGGCTATTAAACTATTTTACACATCTGACCAGGTCCCTTTCTGACACAATGACATTGATACCTAAGCTTACTGGCTAAAACCAACTGTACCATGGTTATAAGCTTTGGCTAGAAGGTTACAGAGAATTGAACTTTGGAGCTCACTAGGTTGAAGTTTGTACCTCCATAAATTCATGCCACAAACCTTAGAAGTTAAAAAAAAAATTCTGAGATGTCCATACATCTTCTGTTTCCATCAAAATGTAGAATAAGTCACTCGACCGATTCTACGAGGCTTTACATACAAACTGATAATCAAACAAGCACGCACAGACTGCCTCTTACCCGGCTATGGCTTACCCATTGCACTGAGATAATGGTTGAAGGCCTGGCAAGGAGGACTTGGGGTTTGTGTTGACTTGTCACAACTCATAGGTGCCGGGCTCCTGTCTGTGTCAAAAGAGAAATACCCACTGGAGGACCGGGACAGCAGAGAAGATCTTCTCATAAAGACGAAAAGTGGGGATCTGGTAGCAAAAGGGCCAGGGCTGGCCGGTGGGGCCAGCGGGCCCTGAGGGCTGCCGTGGGGGCAGCGGTCCCCTTCGCCGTCGGGATTACCTTGCGGTTCTGTCTGTACGGAGGTAGGGGCCCCAGGCCTGAGCTGGGGAGGCCTCTCAGCAGGCTGCAACTGTCCACCTTCTCTGTCACACTCAGAACTTACATCAGAAGGTTGCTTGGCCATTTGGTCTTTTTTTCTGCAAGGAAACCGGAGGGAGGGGACACAAAAAGATTATCTTCAGCAAATTAAGTTTTGAAATCATTTTATCCACTCATTAAGAATTTTAGAATCAATCTCAGATTGTTTGTTAGGTTTACTTTTCTAACTATCTTCCAATAAGATTAAAAGTGCACCCCCCCCAAAAAAAAAGGTGTGTTTATTTTGGTGCAGGGTGGAACTAAGTCAGACCATCAAAACAAAACAAAGTATCAACTCCACAGTTTTTGGGGTCGGTGCGCTCACGCATATACACAAGCCAGAAGTTTCAAGAGAAACAGCTCGTGAGAAGTCTACTATATTTTGTGCTTTTCCTTCAGAACAAACTTGAATCAAGTCTGAAAGTCCCAGCGGGCTCTCATTTCCCGGGCTCAGATGCGGCGCTGGAGCACAGGAGCGGGTGCAGATGCAGAGATTGCAGGCGGCTGGCCGCCTTCCCTGCTCCGGCCCCATTGTTTGCTGAAAATGCTGAGGGCAGCAAGTCTGGAGAAGGTTTGGCAGCGGCCGTCAGTCGTAGTAAGTGCGTCACAATAGAGTTTGTAACTCCGAGCGCAGCTCCGCCCGTGTCGGGCGCCCTCGGCCGCAAGGTCCCTCCTGCTGCCTGCCCCGCGCGCCACCCCAAACACGAAACTACTCTCGTGTGCAACCTTGCCGGAATGTGCACACTTCCAGACGGGGGCCTTCAGAGCCATCCCCTTGAAAGTTCCACACCTAGCCGCGCGCGCTCGGCAATACCCAGCACTTGGCTGCTTCCACCCCCTAGACTCTCCCTCCCGGACCACTGCGCCGAGACTCACGTCCGCCCCTTCCCTTCCGAGAGCGGCGTCCAGCGCCGACCGGACGACCCCTGCGCGTCGCCACCGAGGAGGCAAGGGAAACAAAGCCGGATCCTGGGCTCCAGAGTACCGCGCCTGCCCTTCCGCCCGCCGCCACGCTCTGCCGGGGAGCCCAAGGTTTCGTGCGCCGCGCCTCCGGCCCGCGCTGCACCGGCCGCCGCCGGGATCATCCTCCGCCTCCTCCCGCTCCGCCCCTCGCGCGCAGCTCCCGCCGTGGCGCGGGCACCGCCAGCCCTGCGCCCCTGGCGCCCGCTGCCAGTGCTCCCCATTGGCCCATGCGCGGTCGCTCCTCGTCGTAGCCAATGGGTAGAGGCGGCGGGGGAGGCGCCTACGGGTCAGGCCGCCGAAGGCGAGGCGATTGTTGACAAACTCGCCGCCCAGCGCCGTTCAGGCTGTGCCGGCGGCCGCAGCCCTGGCTGGAACTCAGGGGGCCGGGCTGCAGCGCTCCGCGCCCCGCCCCGCCCCTGGGCCAGGCCCGGACGCCGCGCGCCCTGCGGGAGTTCCCGCCGCCTGGGCAGTGAGACATTGGAGACAAAGCGAGACCCGCACTGCCCAGTGATCCGCGGGGCCACGATCACACTCTACGCCACTCCGGGCAAAGACCCTAATAGCCTCCGCAGTCCCGAGCCGAACTTCTCAGCAACTTCACCTGCAGTGTCCCATGTGCCCCCGACACGCAACAAATATGAACGAACGACCATCTCCGGTCTCCGGCGTGCACAGCCAGACCCCCGCCCCCAGAGTCCAGTTAACCCTCGACAGTCCTGGAGGCAATAGGACCGTGAGCTCACGGGGCCGCCAGTCTATGTGACCGGGTCCCGGTGCGGTCCGGCTAGATGGAGCCGACACGGTAGTGAGCTGGCTGGGGCTCGGAACTCGCGGGGCCTAAGTGGTTCTGGGAGGCCTGGGGTTTGTTTCCTGTAGATACTGTGGCCCACAGGATCCACAGGACGCTCGCAAACTGAATAGGACAGCCAGGGCCACCCGGGAGGGCGTAATCGGCCACTGGCCAAACTGTGGCTTGAATGAGTATAACCAAAGTCTGGGCCCTGTGATTTTAATACTCAACCTCCGTAATGAACCCGCAACAGCCAAAAGCCAAGTCTACCTGCCCGCCGCTACCGTGCGGCTACGTCTCCCGAGACGCCTGGATCCCGGCGGCGCTCCCGGGCTGGACGCACTGCCGGGCACCAAAGAGCGGGACCTTGGCTCCAAGCGGGGACCACGTGCCCTCCCGTCCCGCGAGAGATGCCTCAGCGGCCCCCATGCGACACCCTGGCACAAGCCGGACTTCGGCTAAGTGTCCGCAGCTCCTGTGTAGTCTACGACCCTTCCCCAGAGGTGCCTTGCCAGGCAGGACCACGGCGGGACTCGCAGCGTTCGCCTCCTGCAGCCCCCTGCGCGCCAAGCAGGACAAGCCAGCGCCTCCACCCGCACGTGCGACACCCAAAACAGATGAAGCCGCCAAGGCAGCTGCGGCGCCTGTCTTCCATCCATCCCCCGCCCGCGCCCCGGGAATTGCCGTGTGTTTACCTTGCGTTTCTCAGTCCGAGAATCAGAGTCAGACATTGGGGGGACGAGGGCCAGGGGAAGGGCGCCGAGGCAGGTGGCGGCGGGGGCAGCGGAGGTCGCGCAGATCCAAGGGGAGGGAGCACAGCTCGAGAGCGGCTGCAGAAATCCGGGGACGGCGGCAAGGACCGCAGAGCTCCAACCAGCCGGTGACCCAGTGCCTGCGGGGAGCGAAGTGAAACCAGCCGGGCCCAGCGACGGTGCTCTTACTGGGCCCCCGCCTCTGCGCCCAATCACCGCGGGCTCCGCCCCCGCTCAGTCCCTGCCCCCCGGCGAGTCGGGAAAGTAAGCCCCCCCCCGCCACAGCCCCCGGGCCGCTGGCGCGTGCAGGCTGCGACAGGTACTGGTGAGGGTGGCCCCGCCGGCTTTCCTCCAGTTTGCGCGCGCCGCCCACCCCGGCGTGTTTACCCTAGTGACTTGGCCTGCGGGCAGCTGCTTGCACGCCCATCCTCCAACCCGAATGGACCCGCCCCTCCCCGGCCGCCCCGCGGCGGCCACCTCGCAGGGCGGAACTTAGAGGGGCCGCCCGGGGCACGCTGCTCTGTGTCCAGCCTGGCCGCGGGCGCCAGTTGGAAGCCCCAGGAGGCGCCCCTGCGCCCTTGTATTGCGGAGCTTCCTCAGAACCCCAAACCATGGGCACTGGATCGGTGCAAGGATGGGCCCTGGTCATTGACTGTCCTCTGCAAGAATTCAGGGCCTCCGGGGGACCCGAATCAGCAAGATGCTCACCCCTCCAGGGCTGCGCCTCAAGAGGAATTCTTCAACGCTTCTGCCTTCGGTCCCCATTTAGGTTTTCCCTGGCGTGTGTGTGTGTGTGTTTGTGTGTGTGTGTGTGTGTGTGCGCGCGCGTGTTTGACTTTTTGTTTTTCCCCCAGTGCCCAGTTAAGAGGCAGAGCATGCTGGTGGGAAGTTGAGACAGTTGAGAAAAAGACAAGGGAAGATTCTAGGTCTACAGCTCAGCTTCCGGGAGCACAAGCAGATAAAATAGGGGAATGAGAAAATAACTCGAAAAGAATAATTATAAGAAAAAAGGGAGCTACGGAGGAAAGACAGTTGTGCCATGAACTGTGTTGGGAATCTCGAAATTTATTGGACTCACAGAGTTACCCAGGAACTGTCTGTCCATCGGCCGGCTGAAGCTGAGGACCCCGCAGTAACGGAGTTCAGGCTGTGCTGGGAAAGCCATATGGGTGTGGGAAAAAAAAAATCCCCTGATCCTCCTGAGGCCTTCACGTTCGGAACCGACGTCTCCGAAGTCAATGGTGCCACGCATCCCCACCCCCACCGCCTTCCCTCTCTCACCGCGGTGGCTGGGGAGTTGGTCTGGAAATGGAACATCCAGCTTCCTACGTGTGAGGATTAAGGAGCCTCGATTTAAAGGCTACCTAACTTGCATCAAGGCTGGCAGCGAGAAGGAAGTAGCCTTTTTATGAAGAACAAGTGACGCGGCCCTGTTGTGTGCACCCCCACCCCCACCCCGGTCGGGCCATCTTGGTCATTTCTGTGTTTATAAGCGGATCTAACGTCACTGTGACACAGCACAGTCCCGGGTTAAAGTCTTGGTTCTCAGGTGAACCCTGAGCGAGATCAAAGAAGCCACCAGTTCCCAGGGAATCTGGAGGGCTCCCGACAAGCCCTTGTCTCTGCCGGAGTTGAGGGTTGTTCCCGACAAGGGGTCACAGGGCGTGGGTGTGGATGCAGGTCTATCCTGACCAAGGCTGTGAGCTAGCGCTGTACCGTGGCCACTCCGCAATCTACTGCTGCTCCGGGATCCCCCAACCAGTAACAAGTCCGCCTGCTCCGGGCTCTCGGCGGGGAGCCAGGCACCTCAGAGCTGGACTAGAAAAGAACCATACAGGACAAAAAAAAGTCTTATTACCTCTGTTTCTTTGCAGGAGCAAGCTGCCCTGGAGTCTTCCGATTTTGTAACCCTGTGTACGCTAAAAGAAAATATACAGGCAGCCAGGAAAGCAACGGGTTGGCTATGTGCTCTCATTTAGGACTTAATTAGGAAGCCAGCCTGGAGGCGGAGGCTCTTGCATCACCAGCGTTATCAAGTGCCTCACAGCAGGTGGCCGAGAGCCCTGGGGCGCACGTAGCTTTCTCCAAAAGTGTCAGGAGAACTGGCGGTAGAGGAGAGCGGCATGCGAAGGGCCAGTGGGTCACCCGTTCCTTCCCGAAGCTGCCAACGGGATGTGGAGGGAGGGAAGTGAGGCGATGGCGAGAGATAGAATGAAACTGGGCAACGCCAAAGTCAGAACATAAATGAGAAATGCATTTCGCCTGTGTAATCTCCCCAATTTCCAAAACTAGTTTATTGCAGCTCTTCCCCAGGCCCACCTTTCTATCGCTTAACTTTGCATCTACGCTCTTCTAACAGGCGGGTTACAGTTTAGCGCGATGAAACGTTTGTCCTTCGTGGTCCTGCGGCCCTATGTGGTGGGACCAGGACGACTCCAGGCTGAATCTCTCCTCTCTCACTAGCGTGTTTCCTCAGGGACCTGGGGCAAGTCTGATTCACTAATCATCCCCTGTTGAACTTTTGCCCGCGCTTGGAGTGGGTGGAACTTTTCTCCACCCCTTTTGCCTAAGGGTGTTTGATTTTTATGTTTTGATTTTTTTTTTCACCCAGCACCAGAGTTTTTCGAAGTCACTGGGAATCTGAGTCATCGCTGACAGCAGGATCTTTGGTGGCACCGGGCTATGGGCAAGACCAACCTGATTGGGAGTCTAGCCTCAGAACTGGACTGAGTCTAGCGCCCAGGCTGAGGGTGAGGTCAAGGTAAGGGCCAGGCTAGGTTACCAGACCAAGATAAGTCACTGTGCTAGTGGGGCATCCACCTAGGGCTCCCTCTTCCGGTCAACCTGTTCTGCGTCTTGCCAACCTTAGCCAGACCTCCTCTGCCTGACCAAAATCCTCAAGGGTAGCTGCCTTGCACCTGCCACTTTGGCCTCTGCTCCAGCTCTGGGCGCTATTTTGGAGGACGGGACACTACATTTCTCACCACGCTGGTAATAGCCTGGCTCACAGCTTGGCCAGCTGGGGGCGCACCCCTTCCCTCACAAGCGGCTGCGTGGGCGCCGGGTAAAAGGCCCAGGCAGCCCGGGGGTTGGGGATTCCTGCGATTGGTGCACAGATATTGGTGTGCGGAATGTTGAAAGCAGAGATCACCTTCAGGGCGTCATCCTTCACGGATTCGCACAAATCCAGCAACTGGAAACAGGACACAGAGGGATAGGTCAGATGTGAGTCCGCTCACAGAGAACTTTCCGTCAGCCTCTCCTCCCGCACGCCACCCCACCTCCCATTAATCAGAAGTGCAGAAAATTTGGGTTCCCCACAATACAGGAAGCTATTGTTTCTGTGTCTTCTTTAAAATTTCTAAGTCTCTAACCCCCAGGTCCAGCCAAAATCTAGGTTTTTTTCCCCCTGTAAGGGACTGAGGATAGTAGCCCTTTGCCAAGATTATCCTGGTAACTAGAGACCAAGGTCTGATAATTCATGCTTCCTCCTCTCCGCTCCCTTTTCTTCTTCCCACCCTTCCTCGCCACCTCTGGAGTGCCACCCTCTGGCGCACAAAAGCAACTGACAAGAACCTCTTTAAAAATGAGCAGGTGAAAAGACCTTCATCTCACCAGAAGGGTGCCAACAGAGCCTGGAAGGCAGCCAGGAGGGTCCCTGAGACTGGAGTGAATACCAAGCAAACCAAGGCTAGGCGTTTTTTTTCTAGGCCCTCCAACTACGCAAAATCGACGAGTGGTCGGCCCACTCTGCTAGCCAGTGAATACATTGGGACAAAATTTCCCAGAAGAAGGAAGTGGAGGTTGCGAGCCAGGGCTGTGTTTCTATTCTATTTTCTATGATTTAGACGCCAACACCTCACCCTCCAAATGAAGCCAAAATAAAGTATTATTTTTCTAGATCTGAACAAGGACAGAGGCCCGCTTTTCTTTCCCCCAAGGCAGCTACATACTGTACGCCAACATTTTTCCAAGCCTTCATAAAGCTATAAATTTCTTTGACTGACTAAATCACAACAACCTTCAGGCTTCATAGTTTTTAAATGGTTTTAAAAACCACTTTTATGGAACCCATTTTTGTCCTTGTGTGCTGTCCATATTTTAAGACTCCCCCCATCAGTCCTCCCCAAAACATTTCAGGTGTTCAACACAATAGGAACTCCCCAAAAGAAAGAGGGAGAGAAGAAAGAAGTGGAGGGGGGCACATTCAAGGGCTTCTTCCTTTAAAATGTGCCCTATTGCACTGGTGATTTCTAATGAAAAGCTTCGTTCTTCACACACCATGGTTAGACATCATCAAGTAAGTACTGAAAAGACTTTGATCACATTTGCAAGATGCAACAAGACAGACTGTCACTGACCAAGATTTCCAAGTCGGTAATTAATACTCTTGACAAATACCCAACTAATCTGTCAACTCTTGATGTCTTTGACCACACATTTCAAAACCATGAGATGGTAAATGCACCCCCTGAACTTGCTATGTGTACTCACGTAATTATTCAAGACAGTGTTCCCTTTGGGTTTCATTAAGATGGCTAGGCCAACTCTTGTCAAGTAGTTGTCAATGGGGGGAACTTACTTTGAAAGAAGGCTTGTGAAAAAAACACTATGGGTTTGGTTTGTCTAGTGCTAAAGATAGACTTAAAGGTCAGAGGTAGAAATTACAAAAAGTGATTTCTATTTGCTATGAAGAGTTTAAAAAAAAAAAGAACCAAATAGCTGGTGAAGAAGAAGATTTCTCTAATCATAATTCTGTAGGAGTGACCCAGCAGAGACACTGGGCAGTGCATTGAACTGGCTGAGAACACCAAACACTGACTACCAAGACAGTTTCTCCATCTCAAGTTCTGGAGTAATCTAAAAAGCACCCTCCTTTCAGCATTCCCCAGCCTTACTGTAACAGAACCCAGAATGTGTAGATGGAAGGGTGGGGCAGGGCTCCTGTTACACACCCCATTCCCATCCATAATATTTGGTCTCTCAGTAAGATCGTAATCTTTGCCTTCCTTTTATTCACAGTTTGCAAACTGTAGTCCTGTCCTGTGTCAGATGCCATATTGGACTTGAAAAGCTTACATGCACACTGCTGACAGTCATGGCCTCTTACCTCAGGAAGCCAAGTTTTGGAGGCTCTAGAAAATGCCATCTGAGTAGGGAGTGGAGATAAGGCTCAGTGCTTAAGCACACTTGCTACTCTTGCAGAGGACCTGGGATCAGTTAACAGCACCCATATGGTGACTGACAGCCATCTGTTTCTCCAGTTCCAGGGGATCCAGTGCCCCCTTCTGACCTCCCTGGGCACCAGGGACAGACACATGGTGCACATACATATATGTAAGCAAACACTCACACACATAAAAATAAACCTTAAAATAAAAATATGACTTGTTTTAAAAAAAAAACAAAAAAACAAAGTACTTGGATGGAGCCTGGAGGGATGGCTCAGTGGTTACCAACCCTTGTGGCTCTTTCATAGAACTCAGGTTTGGTTCCCAGCACCCAGGTCACGAGGTTCACAACTGCCTGTAACACCAGTTCTGAGGGATCTGGTGCCCTCTTCTGGCCTCTGCAGGTACTATATGTGGGACACACAGCCTAGCACACACACACACAGACAGACACATAAGATAATAAATATAAGAAAGCAAGCAGAAACATGAGGCATCAAGGTAGATATTTTACTGTATAACCTGGAGGAAGGGATTCCTGTCTTGTTTGGCTCCTTATACCCTCTTGTTTGTACTTTTTTCTCTCTTCTCTCCTGTTTGACTCTCCCAGCACTGCCATATGCAGTTAGGAAAATAAGATATCCTACCACCAGCAGTCTTTAATCTTCCCACCCTCTAAGCCTTCTTATTTCCACTCAACAAGGCCCCAACCATAGGAATTTTCAGGGTGTGGCACCCCACCACTGCTTGCACTCTGCATAAGGTTTTCCTGCTTCTGTATGTCTTGCCTCTGTTTCTAGCTGCAGATGCTTTTGGGGGAAACTCAAGTTGAAATGCATGGAGAGATGAATTGCTAGTCAATGAGCTCCTTTCCTGCTTGGACACTGTGCTAAGGTCTTTCTATCCAGCCCATGAATTTGAGAGGATATGTGGTTCGTTTAGCAAGTAGAATGTGAAGAAAGTGAATTCCACAGCCGAGGTCTTGAAGAGGCTTCACAGACCCTGTTCTTGCTCTCCTGTGACCCTGATACCACTTGCTGTCCAGTGTCACCTGCTGGAGGATGGGAACCTAATGAAGAAGGGCAGAGGAGCAATGGCCAACAGCCAGCACCCTCTAACGATGCTACCAGGAGGCCACCTTGCCCCTTCCAGTACTGTTGTGCTCATTTGACTGTAACCCCAAGAATGATCACATGTAAGACTACCCTAAGAACTGCTAAGGACAAAGCCTTGCAGAACTGGAATTAATCACAATTAAAGGCTAATGCCTAGAAATGCAAAGCAAATAAACTTGCTATATCAATTATCCATTTTCAAAAGGAACCCATTAGAGTTGACTTCCATCATGTAAAGGACTGTTTGGTGTTGAGTAATTTCTTGTCCATTATTTTCAGCCAATTTGATTTTTGATGAACCTGGATATTGGGAGAGAAACCAAAAAAGAAGAGGAATTGGGGATAGGGATAAGCTCAGCAGTTGAGTGTTTGCCGCTCTTACTAAGTTCCTGAGTTCAGTTCTCAACACTCACATGTGGTCACAGCTGCCTGTAACTTCAGCTTTATGGGCTCTGTGTGTGAATATACACAGACACAGAGACATACATACACATAAATAAAACATAAAATGAATCTTTTAAAAAAAACCACAAAGGAATCTTCAGGACTGGAGAGATGGCTCATTTTCCACATACATGTGAGGCCCCGCACCTATGCTAGTAAACAAGAGACATCAAATAAACAGTACAGCATGCATCTGCCATGCCAGCACTGGGGAGGTGGGGATTCCTGGGGCTTGTTGGCCAGGGAGTCCAGTCAGTGAGTTCCAAGTTTAGTGAGAAACCCTCTTTCAGACACACACACACACACACACACACAGAGAGAGAGAGAGAGAGAGAGAGAGAGAGAGAGAGAGAGAGAGACTGAGGAAGACATTTGACATGGACTCTGGCTTCTACATGCACACACACACACACACACACACACACACACACACACATACATTTACACCCTTCCACACACACACTAGCATATACACACAAAGGAAAGGGAATCTTCAAATAACTGAGAACTAGTGTTTAGTCTAAAGATGTGATGAGGATAAAATTCAAGGTGATATGAGGTTTCTGTATTAAGACAGACTCTTACTCTTAGCTATGGCTAGCCTGGGACTCATTATGTAGACCAGCCTGTTCTCAAACTCACAAAGATCTACTTGCCTCCACCTCTGGAGTGCTGGGATTAAGGGTGAGCATCACCACATCTGGTTTCTGTGTTGTTTGTGGCTATCACTTAATATCTTCGCTCTTGCTATGACATATAACTACTATTCTTACTAGACACCCAGAGGCCTTGTTCTGGTTCATTCTCTACCCGTTTATCTCCCTTGAAGATTTGTACCTTGGTTAATTCTGATTGTTAACTTGATTGGATTAAGAAACATTGGGCTGGCTGGGCGAGGTGGTGCACATCTTTAATCCCAGCACTTGGGCAGTAGAGGCAGGTGGATCTTGGAGTTCCAGCCAGATCTACAGAGCTAGTTCCAGGACATCCAGGGCTATGCAGAGAAACCCTTTCTCGAAAACAAATAAACAAGCAAACCAACAATAGCAAAACCCCAAACAAGCAAATAAAAAAAGGATGATTTTTGATATCAATCTTGGGCCTCTACATGAATGC
Organism: Lophiomys imhausi; assembly: GCA_907164525.1. Classification (NCBI taxonomy): domain Eukaryota; kingdom Metazoa; phylum Chordata; class Mammalia; order Rodentia; family Muridae; genus Lophiomys; species Lophiomys imhausi. The sequence goes on from CAJQZJ010014957.1 coordinate 5,813,737, forward strand.
TCATACACATGTATGAGCACACACATGTAAAAACATACATATATACATGCATGCCACACACACATGAAAATGAAAAAAATGGTGGAGGTGATGATGATTTGTGATCCACAGGCTAAAGCCCAGGATCTCATGTTTGCCAAGCCCTTCCCTGATTATTATCATGGATTCTCTAGATTCTCTAGTTAGCAATAAATATGATTTCTGTATGCTCTGGCGTTTCCTTTACTGAGAATGCTTAATCACCATTACCTAAAGCAAGAGTGCTGACACGGAGGCACCGATTTAACCACTTAATAAAAGCGTCTGACACTGATTCAAACTGCTGCTGATTCATAAGAGGAAAAGTTTCTAAAGAAGTCGAGTGCACATAAGCTTTCCCTTTAGAACACAGGAAACCATATGAAAGTATTGGCAATGGAATTAAAGGAACCACAGGGCTACACTTGGTAGCATTTTTAGCAGACAAAGGCATTTACACAAAACGAGAAAGAATATTCAATTAGGTGGTTATCACAGAGCTGCAGCATCAGTTTCACAACTTTTAATACCAAAGAATATGGTATTTTAATCAACTGATGGTTTAGTCTGATAAGTACATAAGCAAAAGGGAGTGATTTTCAGTCACAAAAATTTCTTCAAGGGCAGAAGCCTCACAAACTGCCAGAACGAAGCACAGCCATCCCTTTGGTCTCTCCAGGGAGTGCTTCTGAGACGGGGAAACCTTCTTGCAGATATCAAAATCTATGGGGGCTTAAGTCTCACGACTAGAATACTGTAGTATTTGCAACCCCTTCAAATCATCCCTGTGCTTCACATCCACATCAATCTAATATTCAATGTAACAGAAGCGCTGGAGCAGCCTGGGCTTCGGGTTTCCCAGTTCTGGAGTTACTGGGCTTCGGGTTTCCCAGTTCTGGCTATTTTAGCTCATCCTTTAGAGTCTCTCCCATCTGATAAGCATACACTGCTGTCTGCCTGCATTCTAGACAGTCACCCTGTGTATGAAGCATCTAGGGCTTTTGGTTTGTCCCCAAAGATCTCATTTCTCTATGATGTCACTTCATCTTTCCTCTTTGAGCATAGTACTGCCTCACAGCGTGGCTTTACTTTGCCCAGACTCTGTATCTTCTTTAAATGGGAGAAAAGTTCTCTCAACTTCTTTCATGTCCTAACTAGAATTATGACCCCTTCCTTATAAGTTGCTATTATTTGTGTCCACGAAGCTAAATGTCCAGGACATGTACCTTTTTGATAATAATGATAAAGGCATGTTCTAAAGCTGAATACTTAGAGAGAGTGTAAGTAGGATATGGGCTTAGGCTTAGGTATACAAGCAAATGTACAAGAATAACTGTAAGTACACTACATCTAGAACATGTAACTGGAATATGTACAATAAAATATGTTATTTAATAGCTTTAAGAACACCGATTAAGGCTAAGTGTAATGAAGTATGTTCAAGAATCCTATCGCTAATTTAAAAGACCTGCTGGAGAGAAATGGCTAAATGGAGTGACACACTGTGTTCCCAGATTGTTAGAGTATGAGATTACAAGCTGAGATTACAATCAACATAAACACGAACAGGAAATGTACAGGTGATTCTAAAATGCATAGAGAACTACAAAGACCATAGGATAGCCAAAACAATTTTGAAAAGGAATCCAATATAAGATTGATTATAACAAGACAAAGTTTGTAAAAAAAAATAGACAAATCAATGACTAGAGTAGAATATGAAGTCCACAAACAGCCTCACAATCATATGTTCAATTGATTCTCCTCAAAGAAGGCAAATATTTTAATGGAAAAAGGAAAGTTCATTAATAAGTAATAATTAAGTATTTGGATAACTTTATAAAAATTAACCCACCTCTACATCATCCTATACTCAGAAATTAATTTAAGATAGGACATAGATGTCACTGTAAAAGCGAATGCCATTCACTTTCCAGCAAAGCAGAGAGGCATGTCTTTACAGCCTTCAGCTAGGCAACACGTTTACAGAAAAGGGGCAACGGGCTAGTAACTGACAGCTTATATTCCACCAAACTTAAAGCCTGATGCTTATCAAAAGATACTTTGAAATGATTAGGCCACAGTAAGGGAAAATTAAATGTTCTCTCGTTTACAGGATCTAGCACATTTCTACCATATAACAGTGTGCAGTTCTCAATAGGACAAAGGACAAAATCATGTATTTCACACAAATATTAAGACATATAACTGACCAATAAGCACTTGAAAGGATTCTCAACATCATCAGATATCAGAAAAATGAGTATTAACACAGTGAGACAGCACACCCATTGCTAAGCATGACTGGTGACAGTCTGGGACAATGAGATTCCCACACTCAGTGTATGTGCCTGAGGTGAGCTGGAGGTGAAGGCCGATTTCTGGAGGCCATGACACAGCAGAATCTTAGAGCAAGAGCCCTAGGGAAGGAGAAGAAGCAGGGAGGGCCAGAGAACTCTACATAAAGCAATGCAGGAACAGACTAACACATCTCAGACCTATGCTGAACAGAAGGAGCCAGTCTATCTGCCTACATTTTCAGGAAGCTCTGCAGCAGGTGAGCTCAGGTACAGACACACAGTGAGAGCTGCAGGGCACAAGGGCAGGCAGGTATGGAAAAGTGGCTCCCAGAAACTTCTTGGACAACAGACACTTTCTCCAATGTGATTAAAGTCTGTGTTATACAGTGTGCCCTCTGCCAAAACTCACCAAAGCATACCAAAATTTACACATTTCAGTATATGCAAAATGAGCCCTATGTTTTTTATTTTAACTTTTAATTAAATTTTTAAGTGAAAAGAAAAAGACAAAAGCAAATTAGGGGAAGCAGTATGTGACTGCAAACTTTAGTTTATGTTAAAGATAACAAAAATAATAGCACATACTATCACTATATATAAAGAGTGCATTTTGACACCTAGAAAGAAGAACATAATAATATATTTTTATGTTTATGTATTTGTGTGTGTATGTGTGTGAGTTTTAGAACAGAATATACTATATCATGCATGTGGAGGTCAGAGAACAGCTTTTGGTAGTTTGATAGTATGTTTTCTCCTTCCATCCTGTGGACCCCAGGGATCGAACTTAGGCCATCAGGCTTGGTGGCAAGTGTCCTAACCCACTGAGCCTGTTCGCTGGCCCAAAAATATAATTTTTAATAGGAAATGCAATGCATTTTGCTTTCTTCATTTTACCATAAAAGGACAGCTCTTTCCAAAGGAATCTTCCTTGTTTGGAAATCTGCCTGTATAGCTCGAAGGCCAGGTATGGCTGGAAGGGATGCTCTAGATTAGGTGAAGGGCAATAAGGTCACAAGGTGACACAGTGTAGAAAGACCCTTTAGGTCAAGGGATCGGAAATGGCTCAGGTAAAATGGGACTCCCCTGTCCAGCAAGATTTCTAGAAAGGACTCTGACTGGGCTACAGCCGTGGCTCCTCTAGCACACCTGAGGTTCAGTCCCAGCACACACATACACAAAACCCATTCTATCTGACTGTAACAGAACATTTTTATTTAAAACACTTATATTTATTAATACTTAACAAATATATATAAAACACCTATATCTTATAACCTAAAACCTATAATCTAAAGCCTATAATCTACCTAAGAACACCCTAATACCCACCTAACGACACCTAACAAACACTATTTTAACTTTATTAAAAGGATATTAATATTCTTAGCATAGGTCCATGCAGGTGACTTGGTTTATGGCAGTCCCAGCAGGTAGTCCCAGACTTTCAATCTTAAAAGTTCATTGGGCCTTACTTTGCCAGTTCACAAGGCCAATTTATTTCAACCACCAAATTGTGGCAGGTTTATAAAGTCAGTCAGTTCCAAACACCAAATTGAGGCCAGCTTTTTCCATAGGCTTCAAGGCCTAAAGCGTCTCTGAGTGACTTCCGAACTCTGCCTGTTTTTCTGCTAGCCTTAATAGGCTGGATTACGACAAAGGGTCTTTCTCTGGCTAACTTGTAATGAAAAGTCTCTCTCTCTTGGACTCTGCCTTTCAGTCTATGACTATTGCAGCCTAATGGCTTGAATATGCCATACCTTGCTGTGCATTTTTTTCCAGTGTGTCTTCTCAGCCTGTGAGGGCAAGAGGAATAGAGCACCATGCAGAGCTTATATATCACATTATCTTGTGATCCTTGGCGATCTCAAGGGTTCATAAGTTTTCTTGCAAAGTCCAACAGTCACATTGCTTCTCACAGCAGCCAACATCATCTGGGTGGCTTGTTTGGTTTCTTAGCAATGTCCCTTCAACAGGGCATATACTCTGGCCTCAACTTGGCTTTGTCCATTTCAGCAGGTTAAAGGGATGTTATAAAGGGACATCAAGCTCCTCCTTATGTGCTTCCAGATGCTAATCTGAACTGCCTACTAATTCACTGAAGAGGCCTAACTTCTACCACAATCTGACCCTACTTTTCTTTTGCTCAAAAATCATCATCATTGCTCATCCTGGGGAGACAGATTCCCTGTTCCCCCCTAATACACCTTAGATCCTATCCTAAAACAAACCTGAGAGGACTCCACCAGAAGAAGAAAGAAACAGCTCATCTAGGGACTGGGCTCCTGGGTGACAGTGGTAATTCCCTCATTTTCTTTCTGACTCCTACATTCCCGCTGTAGCTGAAGAAGCTAGAGATACCAACAGATGTTGACAAATACCCCAACAAAAGCCTGCTGTCTGTAGCCAAAGGACCAGATAAGGGCAGTTTCACTACACCGTGTTTCGCTGTATGATTGTTCTAGCTCATGCAAGCCACACAGAGAAGGCTGTGTCCACGTTCCCAATAGCTCAACGGGATGAGTGGATAGTCTTCTATCCCCACAGGTTGTAGTGAGATCCTCATGAGTGGCCGTGCCTTCCACTTCCTGGCAGTGGAGAGGCCCTTTCCTCTCCCACAAAGGATACTTTAGAGAAGACCTGGTGAGAACTTAGCGTTAACACGAAAGTGACAAGGCCATGTGGGGAAAGTAATGAGGCCTTCCTGTATCTCCCTACCAGGGAGGAATCAATGAGTTGGAGTTGAACAACCCCTGACCTCACCTCCCTAGAAATAACCGGAAGACACTGTCCCTTGTATATTGTTTGAGCTTCCTTTCTGTTGCTGTGATTAAACATTCTGACTAAAGCAACTAAGGGTAAGAAAGGGTTTATTTAGATTACACTTTCAGGTCTGGTCCTTTATTGAGAGAAGTCAGGGGAGGAACATAAGTAGAAGCTTGAAGAACCTATGGAAGAACACTGATGCTTGCTGGCTGTTAGCTTGATTATGTTCATCAGCTACTTTCTTATACAACCCAGGAAGTGGTGCCACCTACAGTGGGATGGGCCCTCCTGCACAATTAACAATCAAGACAGTTCCCATGCCAACCTAATCTGGGCTATCCCTCAGTTGAGATCACCTTGTCAGATGATGCTAGACCAGTGGTTCTCAACTTGTGGGTCGCAACCCATTTGGGGGTTCAAATGGTCCTCTCATGGAAATCACCTACAACCACTGAAAAACACAGATATTTGTATTATGATTCATAAGAGCGGCAAGATTACAGTTATGAAGTATCAACCAAATAATTTTAAGGTTAGGGGTCACTACAACACCAGGAGCTGTTATTAAAGGGTTGCAGCATAAAGAAGGTTGAGAGCCATTGTTCTAGACTGTGTTGACAGTTAAAAGCTAATAGAACATTTATCAACAGAAACTTAGTAGAGAACTCAGAATTTTTATATCTATTACATGGTGATAAGGTAAGATAACTCCCATCCCTTTCCCTCACAGTGCTAGAAGCAACCAGCTTAAAAAAGCCTAAGCTGATCTAGGTTACTTTGTGACATAAAGCCTTAAACATCCAGGTTTCAATCACAAGTAACTCATCATACCCAAAACCAGAAGAATGTCAGGCTAAGTGAAGATGACAAACAATGAGACCGACATAGACATGAGAATTAATGGGTGGAGACTTAAGTAGTCACATGAAATGCTTCAGTGATTGGTTATGAGCATGCTGCTTAGAACACAAGGAACAATGCCTGCACACCTCCCAGGGAGGTGAAAATAGAAAATAGTGACACAACCAAATGCCATGCCCAAGCAAAGAAAACAAAATCACCGGGATCACTAACACATGACTACGGGAGTATAAAAATGTCACATCCACTCTAGAAAGGAAGTTTGGAAAATCCTGACCATATGATCTAGCAAGACTTCTTGGGCATTTACTCTGGAGAAATTAGAATTTATATTCACACAAAATCCAGTACACTGACGTTGAAAGTGGTTTTAGTATTATCTGCTAAAAAACTAGACTGGTTAGTTATACCCATAGTGTGAGTGTGAAATACTACTCAATAATTACAAACCAGGCTCTTGATATGTGAAATAACATAGATATATCTCCACAATATATTATTAAATTATGCACATGCACAAGGAGAAAGTTGATTCCGAGGTGTGTATGTTATGTGACCCAGCACTGAAAATATTATTATGCAAATGAAGAACAATTTGGTGCATGTGACCTGAGATTAAAGAGAGGGGAAAACAGGAATAGAGTAAGATCATAACAGAGCCTCATCAGGCTTCCCATGGTGATGGAAGCACACTGCATCCTCTCCATGTCAAGGTAACTGTATCCAAATGCTGCATGAGATGTTCTGAAGTTTTCAAGGTACTTTCAAAAAGGGAAAACAGGTAAAGAATTGTGAAACTGCTGTAAGTTATTCCTAACAGCTCCATATGAACTTGTAGTTCTTCCCCAAATAAAACATTTAATTAGGAAAGAAAATCAAAGAAATCACAGAATAGATTTCAAGTTAGAATCCAATAGGAGGGCTGGAGAGATGGCTCAGCCGTTAAAGGCTAGGCTCACAACCAAAAATATAAGAATCCAACAGGAGAATTTCATACAAGTCCCCAAAGCCACTTCCTCTGACTTTTACGCTGTTTTAGTTGGTATATATTCAGCAACTTGCTAAATTATCTCAGAATGAACATACTTATTTATCACACAGGTTAAGAAATGGAACATCTGCCTCCCAAAAGACTTCCAGAAAGTCCCCTATGCTCACACCTGGCTCAGCAGCAACCCATTAGCTTAACAGAATGGGTGCCCATGGCTATGATGTGAGCCACTAGCTGCCCAGGAAAGAAGGATGCAAGAGTCTCAGCTTCCTACAGATGTACTACCTCCTTCAGGTCAAACTTGTCCCTTTTCTGTCACCTTCACCGTGCTGTCCTCGTCTGGTTACTAAGTCCCAAACATTTGGAGTCTCCCAGAGAAGAGGAAACTCTAAGTTCCTTCTCTAAGATGGAAGAGCAGGTAGGGACAGGGGAAGGCACAGGGATGGGGCAGCAGTGCTGGAGAGACGGTTCCATGGTTAAGAGCATTTACTGCTTCTGCAAAGGACCTAGGTTCAGTTCCCAGCACCCACATCTGGCAGCTAACAACTGCCTGTAACTCCAGTTCTGGAGGATCTCATGCCCTCTACTGGCCTCTCCAGGTGTAGCATGAACATTGTGCAATAAGCCCATGCAGGCACATACACATACCTGTACATAAAAATAAATGAATAGATATTAAAAATAATAATTGAAGGGACTAGGCGATTTATCTTCAGAAAATGAAAAGCAACCACAAGTAGATTTGCTTTTATAAGTATATTAACTTATTCCAAAATGGATACACTGGGAATTATTTGTTTTCATTTCAAGGGAAATCCATTGCATTTTACAGGATTCATAATAAGATCATTGCCCATAACTGTGGCTGGTGGGATCCATCTCCTGAAAGGTCTTTTTAGTATAGCACAATTAGTCTTTTTTTTCTCTCTCATTATTTATTTATTTTTGATTTTTTTTTAAGACAGGGTTTCTCTGTGTAGCTCTGGCTATCCTGTGTAACAGTAGAATTTTATTTATTAAGCACATATTTATTAATACTTAACAATTACCTATAAAGTTCCTAAATCCTAAAACCCAAACCCTAACTCAAAAATCCTAGCACCTAAAACTTCTTAATACCTACAAAACAACCATTTAACATTAACCTAAAGTTTCTTAAAAGGATATTTTCCTCTGGGCGTGAATCCTTATGGATGGCTGGTCTTTAATCTTTCAGTCTTAAAGTCTCTGAATTTCGTTTGTCAGATCCTAAGACAGTTTATCAAGCAGAAATTGTCTTTGTGGTCTTAGAGACCAATTATTTATCAGATGAAAAGTCTCCCAGGTTCATCATTCAGATGCCTCAGGCCTGCAAGGGTCCTGCGTCAGCGTTCTGTCTGATCTGAAGCTCCTGGGCTCCAAGGGGAGACAACTCCCTGCCTAGACACCCCAGAATCTCAGGGAGAATCCATCCCCAGACCTGAAACAGGTCAATACAAGAGGGTGAAGACTTCCAGTGAGACTGATGCGAGTTTCTCTGCCAGACTAGGAGGAGGTGAGACAGGAAGAGGAGCGAAGCGCTCTGTCTATGTGAATCTTGACTTAAATATCTTCACCTGTCCTAATGAATTGGCAACATGGTTTTCGGTAGAAGCTTTCGAGCATTTCCAAGTCATGCCCCTGAGCTCCGTCCCTTCAAAGCTTTTTGCAGAGGGCCAAGAAGCAAAATGAGATTGTGTGATCTGGGGGTGGGTGCCTCAGGGCATCTCTCCTCCCACAGTCCTATGATCAAATAAGTCATCCGACCTTGGCAGGTTCCCAAGGACATGTCACTTTGGAAGTAAGTCTTTTATCTTAAAGTCCAGGCTTTTGCCATTCCAAGTTCCTTATGTTATTAAATGCTATCACCCCACCCCACCACAATCCTGAAACTCATTCTATAGACCAGGCTGGCCTTGAACTCACAAATTTGGCCTGCCTCTGCCTCCTGAGTGCTGGGATTAAAGGCATGCGCCACCATGCCCACCCATTACAGGAAGTTTCAAACTGCCATGTGGGTGCTGAGATTTGAATCCGAGTCCTTTGGAAGACCAGGAAATGCTCTTAACCATTGAGCCATCTCTCCAACCCCACAATCAGTCTGAGGTACAAATTTCAACCATCAGAAATGTGTGAATCCTGGGTTGAGGGCGTGAACCCTCACAGAGAAGAGTGTCCCAATTGCCCAGCACATGAGGCACCTCCCTGAGGGCTTAGACTGATGGCCCAGGCATCTGCAAAACAACTCATCTCCACTGCAGTTACCACACACTGCTCTTGAACGAAGAAAACAGAACGATCCTGGTTCACTTCCCAGATACACAAAGCTCTACCATGGGCATGATGTCTGACCAGGTAGCTGTCAGGTGAAAATCAGGACTGGTGGTTGGGTATGACCTCATGGTCTTCTGTTACTATTTAAACCGAAGAAACCAAACCCCACAGGTATTTTCTTAATCTCAGCTGAAGGACTCCCTTTATCAGTTCAAGCTTGTATTTCATGCCAAGGTGCACACAGGGGACAGGAGAGGAAGGGAGGAGACATCCCCAGCCCTTAGCAGTGATCTTTGGCGTTAACAGCCTTCTCATCTCTCTGTTTCAAGGCCTTAGGTCCTAGGAATAGGATAGGATAGCTGGCTAGGATAGAAGCTGTAGTTGCTCCCTGCTGTCTCCCAGAGGGGCGCCAGCAGTCTCACAGAAATGACAGTGGCTTCAGCCCCATTCTGGCTATCCTTTCCATTCCAACAAGATTTTAAGCCTTTCTAGTTACAAGTCCAGTGAGACCATTCCAAAGCAACGCCATCCCAACATCACTTCCAACTCCTTGACCTTGGCCCCTAGGCAGGACCTGTCTCTCCTTTCCCTAGCAGACTAGCTCTCACTGCCTTTTGCCTTTGGCGGAGATGTCACAGCAGGGTTTCTGTATCTCAGCACTTGCCAGAAGCCACACCAGATGGGCTTAAACTGGGGAGCAGGCATCTTTGCTCATACTTCCTACAAAGAAAAATGAGTGTGAGCAGTAACCAAGGCTTTAGGGCCAAGGAGCCCTGCCTTAGTTTCCTACTCCTGTGGGCATTTTCAACACCCACTGCTTGAACCCCCAGCTCATGCTGCACTGGATCTTGCTGTCTGAACACATGCTGAGCCACCTTTGGCAAAGGGAAACGGATGGTAAATCTAAGTGTTCTTCAGAAAGACTACCCTGTGGAGCATGGAAAACAGCCAAGGAATCCTCTACAGGAAGTGGAATCTTCAGGTGCCCCCTCATGACTTTGAGTGTGGGCCACACATTCTCTTGGAAGCCAAGCCTGAGGAGAAGAGTCAAAATCCCAGCACCATCTTTCCGGCTTACAGTGCTTCCCCTACCTAATTCTTTTCTGTTGTGGTTTTTTTTTTTTTTTTGTTTTGTTTTTTAATGCTCCAAGCCTTTCAGCTACTGGAAAGTATTTGCACTTATAGTCTATAAACATAGTTCAAAATCAATGTGTAACTTGAGTGAATGAATACACAGATATAAATATATAAAAACCATGTAAGATACAAATGTAACAAATGAACATCACCCATCTCCTGAATTCAAATAGCAGCCCAGAGATCCTTGCTTTAGGGACATGGTCACACTTCTGCACATTCTTACTCCAAGCCATATCTAAGAATAAAGCGCATGCCAGTGGCACTGGAAACAACTGGAAGGGGCCATCAATCATCAGTCTTGAATGCTTTTCCTCCTCAGCAACTCAAGTATTCGACTGACTGAACTGAAACCGAAACTCTGGCCCTAGGGGTCATTCTAGTAGGACCAGAGACAGCCAAGAGCCCAGATCACACAACACCAGCAGACTGGACACGGTTCTCATCCACTCTGGGAGAAAATGAATCATCCCTTCCTGCAGGGCAGACCAAGGCTGCCAGGTTCGCTCTTATTTCTCTTACCAGCAAAGCAAAGCAAGACCTGGGCTCTGCCTGGCACATATGTGGGTAAAAGAAAGGAAACAGCCTAAGTGTCTTGGGAGGAAGACTCAGGTGGGCTTAGCTCCAGCAGAGACATGTCCTAACTTATAATAGAACAGCATTTGGGTGGAATAGTGCAATGCGCTTGAACGTAGGAGTAGGGGTGCCAAATTTTCTTGGACATAGTCCCGGCTGGTATTTCTCTTCTCATTTCATGAATGAGTTTTTGGTGTCTGATGATTTCCCATGGCCACTGAGAGGTGCAGGACTGTCCCTCCTCTCCCTGGGCCTGGGTTTCCCAAGCCTCCTGTGATTCCTGGCAAGTCCTTTATCATTCGTGAATCATTGACATTTGTGTTTCGAGTTCAGCAGGAAATAACACAATTCAACATCTCGCTAAGCGTTGTGTCCACCACCCTGGAGAGGGTCCTCTTTTGATCTGTAGCCCACAGCTACCTTGTGGTTCTCTTAACACACACACCAATGTGAAGCTTCCTTGGGTGTTGACTTTGGAATGCGATCTGACCGAACAGCCACTTGCATCTGATTCTTCTCTGTCCATCCTCAAGGAGGGTCACAGTCGCAGAGCTTATGGCAACTGACTGTGCAGGGCAGCTGTGCTCGGTCAGGTGGGTGGGGGATGACACTATTCCATTCACAGCTTAAGTCTACCTCAAAGGGTGATGTGAATGGAGACTCAGGGCTAATCAAAGTGAACTTTGGGGCTGCAAAGATGGTTCAGTGTATGTGTAGTAACAAACTATAAGTACACGGGTGCACATGTGAAGGCCAGTTTTGACTATTTTCCTCAATTGTTCCCTACCCTTTTTTTTTTTTGAGGCAGAGTCTCTCTGTAATAAGACCTGGCTGTCCTGGACTCAATTTGTAGACCAGGCTGGCCTTGGACTCACAGAGATCCACCTGCCTCTGCCTCCCAAGTGCTGGGATTAAAAGCGTGTGATACCATGCTCGGCTATTACAGATAGCTGTGAACTGTCATGTGGGTGCTGGGATTTGAACCTAGGCCCTTTGGAAGAGTGGTCAGGGCTCTTAACTACTGAGCCATCTCTCCAGCCCCCCCCCCCCCAACCCTGTTTTTTAAGACAGGGTCCTCACTAAGCTCTTTGACCAGCTAGATTGGATGGCCAGCAAACTCCATAGTTACCACCTACCTCTGCCCCTCCTCCAGTAGGACAGGCATAGATAACCAGTGCCACCATACCCAGCTTCTTACATGTGATCTGAGCTCAGGTCCCACTACTTAGATGGGAGGTACTGAATGAGTCATCCCCCTAGCCCTGTGTGCTGAGGTAGAATCTTGGATTTTTTTTTTTTTTAAACTTCTCTGGTTGTTACTTTTACTCACTTATTAAATGGGGATTCTATCAGCCTTACATACCTTGAAGGCCTTTGTGAGAATGAACAGAACTTTTTTTTTAAGTACAAATATGTGCATTTCTAGCTACTGATAGATCATAGCTGCACTGTGACTGCTGGGTGCTCTGGATGGCCTCAGTGTCTGGAATGAGTCCAGGCTCGCTGCTCTGACCCATGCTTTGTTGTTGTGTTGGTAAACTTCCTAACTTAGAACGATTATATATTTCTAGAAAAGAGCCAGAGACTATCCAAGAGTTCCCTTACGCCCTTTACATGGGGCACCTCGTGCTAATGTCTGATACAGCTCTGGTCCATGGTAAAAACTAAAAAGCAACATTAGAAGATGGCTATTAACTAAACTGCAGTTGTCATCTGGGTCTCACTGGTTCTTCTATTGAAGTCCTTTTTGGCTCCAGCAATTGGTCCTCATTCATACATGGCAGTCTGTCCTTAAGTCTGATTGATCCCTTCTGGTCTGAAAGGGTTTCCATCCTTCCTTGTCTTTGATTCCTTCCCCATTTCAGGGCACACTGGTCATATTGTGGAAACCACTTTTCACTTTGGCTTTGCCTGGTGTTTTTTTTTCTCATGATTAGACAGACTAGAGTCACGGGTTTCAGGGAAGAAAGAGTGCTTTCTTAGCACATGGTGTCAGAGGCACGTGCTATGAACACATCCTCTATTAGTGAGAGTAACACTACTCCCTTCCTTACAATTAAATCTGTCAGGCTTCTTCTCTGCATACTCTATGAAATGTCTATTTTATTTTTAATTATGTGTGTGTGTGAGTGTGTCTGTGTGTGGGTATGTGCACATCAAGAGCAGTGCCCTTAGAGGACAGAAGAGGACATCAGATTCCTCTGGAACTGGAGATCCAGACCTTTGGGAGTCCTCTCTCCAGCACCAGCTGTTTTTACTTTTTGTCTGAGCCCTAGCCATTTTCCAAGACTTATTGCTCCTTTTCTCAACAAGTGGTTGGGAGCCAAGAACGGACTCAGGTGTGTTTGCTGGTGCCTTACTGGCACCATTTTCCAGCAAGCACATTCATAAAGAGGCTTGGAGGTGGGAAGATACAGGTTTCTCTAGATTTGGGCTGGTTATGTTTTCAGTCTGATCCCAAGTTTCCTCATAAGTGAGTGAAGAAAAACAAAAACCATATTCACAGGGCTGTAGGACTGTGTGGAACAACACCAAGGAGGCTGGCTGTTTCTTGAGAGTAGATGTTGTTGTTTGCCCACACTAACTTTTTTGATGCATATTATCAAAATATTTGGGAAAATTGTGGCAACCATGTTCAAAGCATCACTGACAAAAACAATAAAAGCAAGTTTAAGAAGAAAAGGAATCTGGAGAAATAAGAAAGAAAATTGCATTTCCCCTGCAGCCATGTGCCATTTCCAGCAAATCTGAACTTTCATTTTGTCAGTGGGACAGTGGCTGAGGACAGGCAGGACCTGGCACAACAAGCTGGGACCCAGGTGATGTAGTTCCTCCTGAGTTGTGTGAATCTTTCGAAGAAACCTCAAGCAAGGCGAATATTCAGTTTAAGACTGGCCTTTTCAGAGTGTCTTGCAAGGTGAAGTAACTCCATTGACTATATAGACTATACAGAGCACTGCTCAAAGACACTGAGCACCACACACGGTCTAGACAGCTAGACGCACAGCCGACATACAGGAAAAGGAAACAAAAGTGTAAAGACATAAGAACCTGGAATTGTTAGCTAAAGGCTACAAAACAACACTATTTTAGTGTGTAGAGAAATAAAGGGCAATGTTAAATATATTTGGGGAGTAGACACCAAAAAGTGCCCCAAGGAACACAATAAAGAAACCAGGGACCTGTTCAGATTTAAAAAAAAAAAAAAAAAAAAAAAAGCCTAACACCTGAAATAAAATCCAGGGGAGAGGGATGGGTTAGTCCAAAAGAGGACCACACCTGGAGAGTCAGGGAACTTGAAATACCGCAGGACACACCTAGGCCACTTTCAGGAGCACAGAGAACCCCTGTCCATCTCATATGGATTTGTCAGAACCCTCCTACTGGTCATCTTCAATGGACCGAGGACCCCAAACCTATTGGTGAAGAAAAGCTCAATAACCCTGAGGTTCCTGCAAAGAGGTATGGTGGAGATGGGGAATGATGTAGCTGTGCCAACCTCCTCATTCTCTCCCTTTTGAGAACCTTGCATGTTCCAAGTGGGCAGCAAAGAAATCCAACTAGGATGCCTTTGAACAACCCCATCTGGCCTTCCAGAGAAAGGTAGTTCTGAGGAAGCTGGCCCCTTGCTGCTCATCTTCCAGGGTGCTGTGAGGATCCTACAGTTAACAAGTGTGGAATCACATTGTACTACAAGAATACAAAAGCACTTTCGTGTCTTACATAAAAATTGGTCTTTACTCAGCCTTCCTCTGCTATATATTTTTTTCTAATTCTACATTACTGGTGGCATAGATTCAAATACTCCCTTATATAATATTTTTAATTAAAAAATAAGCACTGTGTTTACATCATCCCACCCCTCTCTCTCCCCACTCCAACTCCTCCCATGGCCCTGCACTCCTTCTCAAACTCATGACCTCTTTTTAAAATTATTATTACATATATACATACATGCATACACTTATACATATATAAAACACCTACCGAGTCAACTTAGTGTTGCATCTATGTACATATGTTTAGGGGTGATAGCTTAGGACTAGATAACCAACCATGAGCTTGTCCCTGAAGAAAACTGATCCTCTCTCTCTCATAGCAGCCATTGATTGCCTATAACTCTTCATCTAGGGATGGGGCCTCGCGAGATTTCCCCCACCCATGTTGGCATGCTAACTGTTGTTGTGAAGCAAGTCTTGTTCTGGTGACCATATTGTTGAGATTTCGTAGATACAGCTTTCTTTCCTGTCGTTTCTAGAAGACACTGTTGAGCAGTGTCCTGGTTCTCTGGCTCTTACCATATTTCTATCTTCTCTTCTGTGTGTAGTATTTTTTAACATGAAGCCCAGAGTGAGCACTGCCTTTATGACATGTCCCCACCAAAGACAGCTGCCGTCTATTCATTGCTCCTCTTGCTCTTCAAGCATGCTTTCAGAGTTTATGTATCAGAGGGCATGGCTCAGCTGCTAAGGCACTAACTTCTCTTCCAGAGGATGAATATTCAAGTCCCAACACTCACAGGGTGGCTCATTACTGTCTGAAATGTCAGTTCCAAGGTACTCAATGCCATTTTCTGCCCACTGTGGGCACTGCACCACACGGAGTAAGACACATACTCAGACAAATGCTCATAATACAAGGTAAAAATGAACGACACGGGTGTTGTCTTCAGCAATAGGGCCCAACCATCAGGTTGTGAAGCACAATCTATAGCCTTGGAAGTAACCTGTGATGTTTGGGGGTTCCATGGGACCCCTCTGGCCAATAACTCAACAAGACGTGACCCATTCTTAGCACGAGGTTTTACTTGGTGTCATAAGTAAATTTTGTTGGGGTATTGTCCTCCTCATTACATGGTGACTCCATCTGGATTCCTTTCCTGTAAGTATGTATTTTAGGCAGCCTCTACAGGAGTAGGTTTTCATATGGTTCTTCAGTGGCATTTAGTATTAGTTGTTCCTCCCCAACTTCCCAAGTTTACTCTGCTCTCCATCTCCCTTCCCACTTATTCCTCCTGTTCTAGTTTTCCACAACACTGTGCTCTCTTTCTCCCTCCTTAGGGGATCCACCATAGAAACATCCTCTTGGAGTAGATGGGACTAACACAGAGACCCACAACCAGACAGTGTAAAGAGAATGAGAGTCTTTGGAACACTTGGTCCTACGTGGGACATCTTTATTAAGCTCCCTTTGACACTCAGGGATCTATGTGGAAGAAGGGGTGAGAAGACTGTAAGGGACATCATTCTGCAGATGACAGGACTGATGCACATGTGACCTCACAGAGACTGTGGGATCATGCACAAGACCCACACAGGTTCAAACCAGTGGGCTCCCAGCACTGGGAAGGGGGAAGTGGCCCCACCCTTAATGAAGAAGCTGCTTGCAACTGATAGCTGCTAGGGACACTCAGTTTTCTCCAATTGAGTGTCAGTGGGCATATTAACCACATTGTTTGTGTTTTTAAAAGTCTGTATTGGGATTCTCACTATAACAAGCCCCTCTGAATACTACTCAGGGTGAGTGTTCCACCTCTTTGTGCTTCTGAAGATGAGGTATGCTAGGAACAGGCTTTGCTGCTGCTGCTGCTGCTGCACACATTCTCTATCCTTAGAGCAATGATTTGGAATGGGTTGATGGCCCCACCTTATATCCAGGAGCCTTGGCTTGTGGTAGAAGTTAGTTCTCTCTAGTGTATTAGTATGCAGATAAAGGCAGCACATAAAGGAGAAGCTTGGCATCCATTGCACTTGGGGCTGAGATGGGTGGAGCCCATCTCAATTGAAGCCACAGCTCTGTGAGAAACAGGAAATGCCTTGTTGAAGTGTCCTGGCTAAGAAACCGCACAAGCTGCAGATGATGTTGTTGCCGTGAGAAGCCACAGGTGGAACACTCGGCCTGAGTAGTATTCAGAGGGGCTTGTTATAGTGAGAATCCCAATTCAGACTTTTAAAAACACAAACAATGTGGTTTACATGCCACTGACACTCTATTGGAGATATTGCGAGAGATCTTGTGGGCCCTCCGGACCGCCAAGGATCTCTAGACTATGCTGTATGTAAACCAGAGAGCTCCATGTGGCTCTCTTTTCCTCTTGCCCTCAAGGACTTAGAAAACAATGCACACTGAAGAAGTGCATATCAAAGTATGCCATGCATCAGCATTTAGGCCGTAATAGCCTGAGGCACATCCTATAAACCAGCCTAAGAAGGCTGGCAGAAAAGGCATGGCATAGAATCTCCTGAGAAAGAGTTCTTAAATCTGGACACTAAAGACATCCATTCAGGGCCCTGAGAGTGTCAGGAGATGAGTGAGGTGGGCGGTGTTCAGAGGCTGCAGAGGAACACTAGGCCATGAAGCATACACGGGCTGAGGAGACTAAACAAATGAGTTTCAGCTGATGGAGGAAACCAACCTCAAGTTTATCAGTTAAAAGAAGCTGGCCTTATAAGTCCTCACAATCTAGTAGTTGAAATAAACTGACCATACAAACTGGCAAAGGTAGGCCCAATGGACGCTAAGCTTAAAAGGGACTGTCTCCTGTGACTACCAGACTGCTAAAATCAAGTTTTCCTGCGTGGACCTATGCTAAGAATATTAATATCCTTTTAAGAAAATTAAGACAGGGTTGGTTAGATTTTCTTAGATATTTAGTGTTTATATGTATTAGGTTTTAGGTATCAGGTATTAGGATATAGGTATTTTATAAATGTTTGTTAAGTATTAATAAATATAAGTGTTTTAAATAAAAAAAATTCTGTTACAGTAGCTGTCCTTCTATTATCTCTACTGAGAGAAAAATACCACAGGACTTTCTTCTGAATATGAAGAATGAGTTAATATGCTTTGGAAGGAATAGAAAAATTATTACTACCCATCCCTGCCAAGATAAGGAGAACATATGTTCCTGTCTCTGCTTTCAGTATCAGGAAGTTCACGCACAGTGTTAGTCCTTGTCACTTAATAGTATCGTAACCGACTGTGAAACTATGCACACAAAGTCCTAGAGGCCAGAAGTCAGTGCTCAGAAACTGGTGACAGAATGGCAGGGCCATTTTCTAGCAAAGCAAGGAGCCAAAGGCTGCTAAGTGGGATACTCTCAGCACTGGAGACACTTACCTGAGCCCTAATCCACACGCTGGCCGTGGGGGTCAGGTACTTATGTTCTAAGTACCAGCCCCGCTCCTGGAACACCAGCTTTGTTCCATACAACAGACAAAACTGAAGAGGGAGAGACAAAAAAGAGGCAAATGTTAGAAAAACAGAGACTGTAAGAATTCAGAGGTGACATCACATCACATTTTCTAAAACCAAAAAGTCCTTTATTAAAATGGCCTTGTTTTGGACACAAAGTATATGCTTTATTTTTTTTTTAATTTTCCAATGAACCTTGAAAGCAAATATACAAGTAGAGTAGACAGGATAATGAGGTCCCCCAAACCAATTACATTCAAGAAATATTATCACACAACCAACCTTGGTACACATGCAACTTCCCACATATCCTCCTCACCCAGGTGAGTTAGAAGGCCATACAGAACAGATTGTGAAATGCACGCGTAGTTCTATTTACTTCCCTTCTCATTCATGAAAAAATACTCAGCAATGCCATCTTGATATTTTTCCATTGAGCATCATTTCATTAAGCTTTCACAAAAATAGCATGTCTCATTTACATCTTGCCTCAGCATGGTGTTTTTTGTTTTTTTTTTTTTTTGTTACATTTCTGAAACCGAGCACCCAGAGTGACATCACAGGCAGCCACGAAGCAAAAATAAACTAGTTTTTCCAGAGGCAGAGTGGCTTTTTATTTAACTACTCATCCATTAAACTCAACCATTTAATGTTCCATAATTTCCAATCACACAGAAAGTAGGCGAGTGCTGCACGGGGGCCTTCGTGTCTCCACCCCAGCCTCGGCAATTAGACCTCTGGCATTGTCATTTCATCTCCACTCCCACTCAGGTCCCCTCTGTGGTAATGTGGCACCAAGCCCAGCCCTACCACTTCATCCACAAACACACCTCACCTTTGGATCTCTAAATAAGGTTAATGGCTTTTGTGACAATTGTCTTAAGTGGGGTCACAGCTCAGTGACAGGGTACCAGCATTCCATGTGGAGGAGCTCAGTTTGGATTCCCACCACCCACTTAAAAAAAAAAAAAAAAGCTAAGTTTGGTAGAGAATGCCTGTGAACCTAAAGCTGGGAAGTAAAGATGGGATTCACCGCCAGCCTGTTTAGCCAACCAGTAAACTCCAGGTTCAGTGAAAGACTCTGTCTCAAAAAGTAAGAAGGAAACCAATTAAAGAAGATGCCCACTGTCGACCTCTGTCCTCCCATATGTGCATGCGTGGGTGAGTATATCGTCATGCATGGGTGCACACACATGTGTATATACACAGTATATGTGTGGGCAAGAAGTGGTACAGGGCATAAGGGACAGTGGAGTTCCTCCTTACAGCTGGAAACTCTGGCTAGAGAGTCAGGTGGGAAGATGCACACAAAGGGCAGCTACTACAGTCTGAAAGAGCAGTGGGGACAGAGGTACTTTAAAAAGCATCGAGGACCTCAGCCAAGGTGACTCCCCCTCAGGGAGAGTAAGAAGGAGACAGGAAAATCCTAACAATGCACTATCCCCCTCTGGTCTCCAGCTGTTATCTGAACCCAACAGAGCTGAGAGGGCAAGGATCTGCCATGATTTGAACATGTTTGCCTGAGGACCTTTGTTGGAGACATAATCCTCGAGTTCACGTGTTAACAGTACTTGGAGGTGGAAACTTTGGAAGGAAATGCAGGTCAAATGAGGTCCCGAGGAGGAGACCAACTGACAGCTTTTACAGGAAGAGAGGACAGAACCAGAACCCTTGTCCCGTGCCATGCTCTCTGCCATGTTAGGATGCAGCAAGTAGCCAGCCCCTCACCAGACATTGAGCAGATGGTAGAGCCATACTTTTGGAACTTTCCAGCCTCTGTACAGCTGTGAGCCAAATAAATTCCTATTCTTCATGAAGTATCCATTTGGGGCATTTTGTTACAGCAACAGGAAAGAAACTAAGGAAGATTGCATCCAAGGAAAGCTAAGTGAGTCAATTTCCCAGGGACATAGCAGGATGGAGAAGAAAGTAGAACTGGAGAAAAGATAGCCATCACAAGTCCTGGCATTGACTGTGATCATCAGCCTCCCGTCCAGTCCTTACCAGTTCAAGTCAAAGTCCTCTGAATCGCAGAAAGCTACTGACAAGCCAGCGTCTGCCTGCACAATGTGCACTGCCATCTGTACCAGACTCAACAAGGTGAGCCGCTTACTGGCTGTCTGCTCTTTTCGTTAGGCTCTTGGCTTGCCTTCCTGCTGACACTGTGAGCCAACTTTCAAATTTTGACTTGTTTCACGAATATAGTTTAGACTCTGAAGAGGCTGCCCTCTCTGCTTGTCCCTGTAAACAGGGTGAATGCTGGTTCTTCATGGTTACCGGAATCACATCTAGGTAGAGGAGCCAAGGGCCTACCTTCAGTCCCTTTTGTGTTAGCTCTTCAGGGACTCTTAGTGCTGGAAGAGTCATTTACATTAAGTTCTTCTTAGTTCGGGTATTGGGACTATGAATGAGCTCAGACAAACTCCAAGAGATACAGACATTTCCTGCCTGGTTCTGTCTAGGGTCCAACAAAGGGACTGCCTGGGACTGTCTCTAGTGATGTGTACTATATACTATTAATCCTATAAGACAACTTCTGTTGCCTTAAAAAAAAACAAATCAGGAGTCTGTGACAACTCCTAAATATAGATACTTTCATACTTCTATAAATTATCTGCACACCCAACCCTCCATGGTGTGTGTGAGTGTGTGTGTGGTGTATGCACCCATGCATGTACATACAGAGGCTGTGGCTGGGGGAAGGTGTCCCTCTCTGTCACTGTTTACACTATTCTCGTGACACAGGGTTTCTCACTGAGCCTGAAGTGAGGCTGGTAGCCAGCAGGTCCTAGTGATCTGCCTGTCTACGCCCTTGTGGCTTTTCACATGGGGACTTACACCTAGATCCTCATGCTTGCACTGTAAGTGCTCTTAACCACTGAGTCATCTCTCTAGCCCTCCTTTTTGTCTTTTTGTTTATTTTTCTTTTTGAAGCAGGGTTTCGCTGTGTACCCCCGGCTAGCCTAGAACTCAGTACATAGACCAGACTGGCTTCATGTTCATACAAATCTGCCTGCTTCTGCCTCCCAAGAGCTGCCCTGGCCTTTTTGTCTTTAATATAATCAGTGTTAACTGTTACTTTCCTCTAACTACACAAACTTAGGGTTTTAAAAAAAAAGATTTTTTTTATGTGTATGTGCGTGTCTGTCACATTGTATGAAGGTACTCATAGAGACCAGAAGAGAGTGACAGATCCCTTAGAACTGTGTAGAAAAAAACAAATGGAAGGTAATCACAGGCAGTTTGGGATTAGGTGAGCTGGGTTAACTTAGAGTAGATAATTGAGAGTCTGCCCAGCTAAGGGCTAAGCATTAAAACATGAAAAGGTCTTGGTGTGTTTAATTACTGGGGAAAAGACTGTGGCAGCTTATAGGCCCGCAGTCCAAGCAGTCACAGGCCGTCAGACTTCCAGACTCCCGGACTCCCCTCGAACTCAGGCGAATCTTCTACCAAGCTGCTGGCTTTATTGCTGGCACCTTCCCCCTCGCTGCCCACCTGCTCTTGCCTGTGCCGTGACAACTTTCTCTCTCGGCCAATGGGAAGACAGTCTTGATGTCTCCTCTTTCTGCTCAGAAGCACTGGTGACCTGTGCTGCTCGCACACACCCCCGAGTCCCTCCTCTGCAGAGCTCAGGCCCTGCCTGTCCCTCACTGCCCCTGTACCTCCTCCTGAGGCCCCATCTCCATTCAGGACCCAGCCTTCCATCCTCCAAGTCCCATGCCCTCCATAGGTGTCATGCCATCTCCAGGCCCGATACCTTCAGGGGGCCCATTCCCCTCAGCAGGCCCCATCCCCACAGTAGGCTCAATGTCCTCAGCCGGTCCTATGCCGCCCACAGGCCCGGTGCCTTCTTGCTCTGGACCTCCAGCAACAGCCAACCACTTAGGCCTCTCTGTCCCAGGCCTAGGGTCTGTTCCACTTTGGCTCCTTCCTGGTCCTGAAAACCACCGTGCAGGCTCCAATAAGGACCCTGTCCTTGCTCCTACTGGGACACCTCCACCTAGCATACCCCCAGATGAAACTTTTAGGGGGAGAGTCCCCAGGCTAGCCTTTGTCCACTATGATAAGGAGGAGGTATCTTATGTGGAGATCTCTTTGGAAAGTGACTCTGATGACAGCGTGGTTATCGTGCCTGAGGGGCTTCCATCCCTGCCACCTCCACCACCGCCCGGCTAGCTCAGTCAGTAGAACATGAGACTCTTAATTTCAGGGTTGTGGGTTTGAGCCCCACTTTGGGCACCATATGTAGAAAAAAATTAATTAAATTACATTGGTCACCATTTGTAGAAATAATCAATTAAATTGTTTAACTAGTATTTAGATTATGATGAATTGTTTGGGTGGGTGTTAATCTTTAAGCAGCCATTATAAATGAGCACACAGACATCATATGGATTTTAACAAGTCTTAGCCTGAATTGAGCAATCTTGGCCCATCTAAGCTAGCTCTTCTTTTTTTTTCCCTTTATTTTTTATTTCTTCAAGTTACATCTCAATCGCAGTCCCCTCCCTATTCCCCCTCCAGTCCCACCTTCCCACCCTCAACCCCCCCATCCTCTTCCCTTTTTTTTTCTTTTAAGTTTAAGGTATATCTTATTTCCCCCTACAGT
>CAJQZJ010014957.1:5846480-5906903 GCA_907164525.1 Lophiomys imhausi
ACTGTAGGGGGAAATAAGATATACCTTAAACTTAAAAGAAAAAAAAAAGGGAAGAGGATGGGGGGGTTGAGGGTGGGAGGGTAGGACTGGAGGGGGAATAGGGAGGGGACTACGATTGAGATGTAACTTGAAGAAATAAAAAATAAAGGAAAAAAAAGAATATTGTATGTTACTGAGAATCACACAAAATGGAATACTTGGCTAGAATAGTCTTACCAAGACTAAAGAAATAGAATCCATCATTTAAAAGTTTTTGAAAAATAATCATGAAACACAGTGATCTTGTTGGTGAGTTACACATTATCTAATAAAGAATAAAACCAAATGCATATAATGTCTTCCAGAAAATGGAAGAACACAGAACCCTGACATCTTCATTATTAGGTCTTCTAATCCTGTGGTAAAGACCATGTCCAAAAGGAACGTGGGGATAAAATAATTTATTTCTTCTTAAAAACTCTCAAGTCATCCCAGTGCACTTACCTTGGAGGAGCGGTTCTCAACCATGAGTGAGATTCGCACTTGGCAATTTCTGTAGATATTTTTCTCATCAAAATTGAGGAATTCTGTGCCTCTCGTGGGAAAGGTTGGGGATATCACCAAATATCCTACAGTGGACAGGAATACTTCTCCCCCACCCCAAATACTGAGGCTGCATGTGCCTGAGTATGTATACACATCTCTGCTACTGTAACAAGTACCTGATTTTACCAACTGATAAGAAAATAAAATTAATTTGGGCTCACAGTTTTGAACTCTTTAGTCTAGAGATATTACTCTTAGGCCTCTGGTGGGAAGTATATGATATACCAAAATATGCTGAGATATAAAAGAGAAAGAAAGAGACTAGGGTCACACCTATCCTTTCTAGGACATGCTCATTGAGAGGAAAACCTCTCAATGAGTCTCATCTCTTAAACCGTGAATGTGGGCATTAAATCTTTAACACATGGGGGACATTTATGATCCAAAGAACCACCAGAGTTGAGAAATACTGTCTTAGAGAAATAAAGGCCTGTGTTCACATAACACCCCACACATGAATATTTACAGCAACCAAACATCCTTCAATGGGTGAACACACAAATGGTAGGTCCATACAATAGAATGTGACTCAACAACAAAAAATAATTAAGCATTGATGGCCACAACAACGAGGCCAGATCTCAAAGTCATCATGTGAATATAAAAAGTTTACGGCTGAGGATTTCCATTTGTATGTTCTCAACAAGAGAAAACGAGTGTCAAGACTAGATCATTGGATTCCAGGGGGCATTAGAAAGTGGAAATCTTAAGACCCAGCCATACCACTTCTGGGTATACATCCAAATGATTCCTCACCAAACCACAAGGAAGTTTCCCCATCTATGTTCATAGCAGCCTTATTTGTAATAGCTAGAAACTGGAAACAACCCAGATGTCCCTCAACTGAAGAATGGATTAAAAAACTGTGGTACATCTACAAAATGGAATACTACTCAGCCATCAGAAACAATGAAATCATGCAATTTGCAGCCAAATGGATGGAACTAGAGAAGCTCATCCTGAGTGAGCTAACCCAGACTCAGAAGGATGCACATGGCATCTATTCATGTACAATTGGATTTTAGCAATATAGTACAGGATAATTATACTACAACCAATGCGCCAAAGGGAACAGGAACATAGACTTTGTTTCCTGTCAATGAGACACTTTGCCCTAGTGGAGCTGCCTTGTAGGCCCCCAGTGTATGAGGAGGCTCTTGGCCCTCATATGACTGCTGAACTGGGGTGGGGGATTGTTATGTAGGGACACTCCACTCCAGAGGAGTGGGATGGAAAGGATGGAGGTAGAGGGTGGGAGGGAGGGACTGGGATGAGGGGTGGAAAGAGGACACTGTGGTGGAGATGTAACATGAAGTAATAAATAAATATTAAAAAAGAAAGTGGAAACAAGAATTATAAAACTCATAACAGTAGACTATTTCTAAGAATGGTTAAATTGTGTTGTGTCCTGGTTGTGAGAGGACACAAATCCATGTATGTAAAAATTCACAGTTCTGCACATTCCTGAACAAAATCAAGAGGCTTCATAGTAACTTAAAAAATATTTTTAAAAATTAAACTCCAAGCTGGGCAATGGTGCCACACGCCTTTAATCCCAGCACTTGGGAGGCAGAGGCAGGCAGATCTCTGTGAGTTCAAGGTCAGTGTGGTTCTCAGAACAAGTTTCAGAACAACCAGGGCTACACAGATAAACACCATCTTGAAAAAAGAACAACCAGCAAAAAAATTAAACTCCAAATCTGATATTTCAGTCTATAACAGACCACCTGTGAGCCCATTAGATTAGAGTGGGAAGCGGGAAAGCTGAGACAGAAAGATCACCATTAACTCTGACTCCACCTGAGCTGTGTAGCAACTTCCAAGCCAGCCCGGGTACAGAGCGAGGCCTTGTCTCAAAACAAAACAAAATATCATCGTGATTTGAAAACTTTCCCTCAGATGCAGACATTCTGACACTGCAGAGCAAAGCGTTACTTGCCTGTTGGCCTGTTCACATGGCTGCAAACATGCCTATGGTGCTACCAACTGTTGAAAAGTTTAACAATACAATTATGGGTGTTTTGTGGTGCTTGATGATGAAGAACATGCTTTGTGTGGGGGTACCAATCTGAGTGCTAACCAGATTGCATATCATTTGTTAGTGTCTTTCCTCTTAGGAAAGTGGTTGACAGTGAAACCCTTGTGCCAGCCACAGCCGCATTGGCTCTACCTTTTGGATGTTTCAGAGTCTGGAGGGTTTCTCAGACCACACCCTTTTGCTCAACAACTTGGAATGAATGAGTATTATACAGCTTCTGCATCTCATTTAATGCCCAAGCCCCTCTTTTTTTGAAATGGCAAACTCTATGCTGAAATGTCCACATTTTCAGGAAGTCTCTGTATTCAAATCTTGTCTAAGGATCCCTCCATTAGCAGGGCTTCTTGCCTCCTGGGTTCTCACAACTACATGTTTTTCCCCTCCATTACACAATCTGGTGCTGGTGTAATTATCTGGTCATGTGACTCACTCCTTGACCACAACATGATCAAAATGCTCATGCATCTTGGAGTGCCCCCCCACTGTGCCCAGGCCAGTATCTGGGCCCCATGTGCATTTGTGAAACCAATGAGTTCAGAGAGCCTTGGTTCCCAGGAGCCTAGGCCCACCGGGACCCACAATAGAAAGATGTGAGGGGGCTGCCTGCGATTTATGACAAGCTGGTGGCCTAAATACACAGCCCAAGCTGCATAATAAGCTGGGAGACGGAGCAAACAGGCCGAGTTGGCCTGTGGTGTCAGAGAAGATGAACAAAGCTTATTAAGACACAGGAAGAGCAGCGTGAGTGTAGAACAGCTTCTCCCAGCAGCAACCCAGTTCTCTCACAGTGATGAAGTGGTCTGCCTCTGGCCTCAGCCTTTAGCCGCTTGGGATCCCTGTTATTGCCTTGTAAAATTGATGGGCAATGGTGCGATCTCCTGGTTTAAGGAATTTCTGTCAGCATTAGCAAGAAAATACCAGCTTTGCGATTTCTAAGGGCATCCCTTACATCAGGAAAGTGACTTAAATTGGGCCAGACTGAAGCAATGCCTACCTCTGAGCCACCTACTTCCCCCTTCTGTCCCCTCCAGGTCCCAGCTGTGAGCTCAGGTAAGGTAGTCTTAATCATATTTGACCCCCTAAGCAGGAAGCCGGTGCTGTGTCAATTTTACTTGTGATTTATTGACCATCTGAAGTTGTTCACAATTAAAATTTAGTTTCCAAACTATCTGGACATGTGTCCCCACTTAAAAATCACAACCTAGCCAGACATGGTGGCACACGCCTTTAAGCCCAGCACTCGGGAGGCAGAGGCAGGTGGATCTCTGTGAGTTCGAGGCCAGCCTGGTCTACAAAGCGAGTCCAGGACAGCCAGAGCTGTGACATAGAGAAACCCTGTCTTGAAACACAAAACAACAACAACAAAAAAACCCAACCCGGTCAAACTCCTGAGTATTCTAAGAGTGGAAGGTGGGGAAGGAGTTTCATGTGGCTCTTCGGCTGGCTCTCTCCTTAGCATCATGTTCTGTAGTAGAGATGACTTCTCTCCAGGATGGGCCACATGCTGGTTTCATGTTGGATCAAACACACAGCAATTGACAAAAGCCAAGGACAGCCCCCAGAGCAACCTATTGTCTGCTTGACTGATTGGCCTGGACACAGAAGTGTTCTGGTCTCTAGATGACAGAAAATGAGAAGCACAGAAAATGAAATCAACAAATACAAAGGGAGAAGAGAGAAGGCACTGAAGAAGGTGACAGAGGCCATCTTTTTATGACCTAGTGAAGAGTCAGGACATGGGGAGCCCAGTGCCCTGCTGCGTCTGAGCACTGTTGAGGGAAGGTCTAATATTGTTTCTGATACATTGAATTCAATGCTGAGATCTGGTTACCATCCCTTCTGAGGCATTCTCTTGATTGGTTAATAAAAGTCGCTTACGGCCAATTAGCTGGGCAGAAAGAGTATAGGGAGGCAGGACTTCCTCAGATCAGCACAGAAACTCAGCACACACACAGACTCTCGCCTTTTCCACTGGGAGACACAGAAGGAGACAGACGTCTGAAGAAGGCTGGAAGGTACTCACAGGCACATGATAGTTTGGGGTTAACTTAGAGTAGCTAATTGAGAGTCTGCCCAGCTAAGGGCTAAGCGTTAAAATATTAAAAGGTCTTGGTGTGTTTAATTATTGGGGAAAAGACTGCTGCGGCTAATAGGCCCTCAGTCCAAGCAGTCCCGGGCTGTTGGATTCCCAGACTCCCCTTGAGCCCAGGCAAATCTCCCGCCAAGCTGCCGGTAATTCTACGGGCCTAATATAACAACTTATATTAATTAACAGAGTTTAGGTTATAGGTGGTGTAGGCCACCTTTGGTCCCGGGGCTCTTTCTCCAGGATAAGTTAGGCAACCGGTTAAGGCACTCAGGCCAGGCTGCCTGCTCCTCTGCCAAGCCGCCGGCTACTCTGCTGGCCTAATATTACAGTTTATACTTACTAATAACTACATTAATTAATTAATTAATTTGCAGTTTTCAGAGCACCAAGTGA
Organism: Lophiomys imhausi; assembly: GCA_907164525.1. Taxonomy (NCBI): domain Eukaryota; kingdom Metazoa; phylum Chordata; class Mammalia; order Rodentia; family Muridae; genus Lophiomys; species Lophiomys imhausi. The sequence goes on from CAJQZJ010014957.1 coordinate 5,851,586, forward strand.
TGATGGCAGGGAAATGGTTCTCCTATAATCTGGGGTCACACAGCTGGACTGTGGATGCCAACTCTGGCAAACCCACTCTCCACCTTGTAGCGTTTATCATGCTGTATGGGAGTGAGCAAATTCAGCAAACCATTCATGCTAGGCTATACCCCCAGGGGCTCCTGCATAGCTTACTGTGCAGGCTGGTTGTGATAGCCTCGATCTGAAATGTCCCCCAAAGGCCTGAATTTTAGAGGTTTCATCTCCAATTTGAAACTTTTAAACTTTTAAGAGGTAGGGCATATAGGGTGCCTTCTGCTCATTGCCATGAACCCTTGAAGGGATATTGAGGAGCCGGGCTCTTCTGTCCATTCCAGCGTCCTGGCCCGGAGATGAATGGCTTTGCTCTACTACACAGCTTCCCAAACCAGGCACCCAAAAGCAGGACAACCACCCAATTGGACCAAAACCTCCGAAACCATGAGCCAAATTAGAATTTTAATCTCCCCCCTTTCATTTTGTGGTGTTGGGGATCAAACTGAGGGTCTCATGTGTGATAGGCAAGTATCCTATCACTGAGCTTTTTCCCAGCTCTCAAGATGCCAGGCCTGTACCGCTATAACCCCTAACCTTTTCTCTATATAAATTGCTTAGTTTGGGTATTTGTTACTGTCACAGAAAGCTGACTCACATATTGGCTGAGAAGCACACCCCTATTTCATGCATTGAAGCTGAGACTTGTGAATAAGCACTCAGCTCAGTCCAGCTCTTCTCCTTGAATTGTTTTAATCCAGAATCAGACTGATCCCAGCTTAATTTACTGTCACTCCTAATTCTCCACTATCTTTGGTTTCTCCCTCATCTTATTATGTCTATGAATGCCCAATTACTGAAGCATCATTTGTTGAAGAGCCTGTCTTTCTTCTGCTAGATTTGCTGTTGCCATTTCAACAAGCCAGGTGGCCCTATTTGTGTAATTATTTTTGCATTCTCCAGCATGGTGTGATCCATTGAGCCTCATGTACATGCGTCTACCAACAATGTACTCTTGATTACTCTAATTACAATAGTTGAAACTGTTTTGACTGATGCCTCCCACTTCATTTTCTTTTCAAGATCTTTTAGGCTCTTGTAATTATGTAAAGATTTCAGTATGATTTTGTACCCAGCAGTAAGAGATTTTTTTTAAAAAATAGGAATTATGCTAAACCTGTAGATCATGATAAAAAGAGCTTATATATTTACTGTGTAGAAGCTTCTAGCTGATGAGTTTCTCCATCTTTATAGATCTACTTTGACTTAATTCATCAGCATTTCAAATCAGTTCCACATATTCAAGCCCCACTCATATGTTGATAGATTTAATATAATGTATTTGTATCTTGGGTTTTTTTTTGATACTGTACATGATGTTTTAAAAAATTCAGTGTCTATCATTTGAACAAAACGGCTGCCTACAAATTGGGAAAAAAATCTTCACCAACCCCACATCTGACAGAGGTTTAATATCCAAAATTTACAAAGAACTCAAGAAATTAAATGCCAAGAAACCAAATAATCCAATCAAAAAATGGGAAACAGAGCTAAACAGAGAATTCACAAAGGAGGAATCCCTAATGGCTGAGAGACACTTGAAGAAATGTTCAGCATCCTTAATCATCAGAGAAATGCAACTCAAGACGACTCTGAGATTCCATCTCACACCTGTCAGAATGACTAACATCAAAAGCTCAAATGACAGCACATTCTGTCGAGGTTGTGGAGAAAGGGGAACACTCCTCCATTGCTGACTTGTGCAACCACTATGGAGGTCAGTCTGGCGATATCTTAGAAAACTTGGAATAGCTCTGCCTCAGGACCCAGACATACCACTTCTGGGTATACATCCAAATGATTCCTCACCAAACCACAAGGACATTTCCTCATCTATGTTCACAGCAGCCTTATTTGTAATAGCTAGAAACTGGAAACAACCCAGATGTCCCTCAACCGAGGAATGGATAAAAAACAAAACAAAACAAACAAACAAAAAAAATGTGGTACATCTATCTACACAATGGAATATTACTCAGCTATCAGAAACAACAAAATCATGTAATTTGCAGCCAAATGGATGGAACTAGAGAAACTCATCCTGAGTGAGCTAACCCGGACTCAGAAGGATGCACATGGCATCTATTCACTTATAATTGGATTTTAGCCATATAGTGCAGGATAACTATACTACAACGGACGCACCAAAGGGAACATGGACATAGACTTTGTTACCTGTCCATGAGACACTTGCCCTAGTGGTGCTGCCTTGTAGGCCCCCAGTGTATGAGGAAGCTCTTGGCCCTCATATGACTGCTGAACTGGGGCAGGGGACTGTTATGTAGGGACACTCCACTCCAGAGGAGTGGGATGAAAGGGATAGGGGGTAGAGGGTAGGAGGGCGGGACTGAGAAGGGTGGAAAGAGGACACTGTGATGGAGATGTAACCTGAAGTAATAAATAAACATAAAAAAATGTTCCATAAAAATTCAGTGTCCATGTGTTCATTACCAGTGTTCAAAAATAATATCAATATTCTTTAATACAGACACCTTGTACCTATAGCTTTGGTGGACTCCATTTTTAGTTCTAGGAACTAATTTCTTTCTTCCCCGTCCCCTGTTTCTTTTTTGAGATCCACTACAGGTATGTCTAACCATCTGACATTGTGACACAACATTGCCATCTACAAAGTTCATACTTGAGAAGGATGTAATCAATTTATACAAAAAAACCATGAAATTTTAAGTAAGTTTACTGTTTTGTGTTGAGTACATTCATAGCTATTCCATTCCACATGTAGCATGTGGCTGCCAGTTGGACATAACTGCTAGGATTTTATTTTTTAACAGATAAGCAAGGCTGTCACATGAAAGTCAATGTTTGCTTTTCTTCTTTCTTGTCCAGGGGATATAGCTTGTATTCTCCTGTTTCTTGCCTTATTGAACTGGTTTCCAGAACCAGCCTCAAAGTCACTCTCTTTAGAGATCGCCTCCTTCTCAGACTTTTTAGTAAGCAGGCCTCCTTCTTCTCTTATTCCTCCTCCACTTCCTCCTCTTCTTCCTCTTCCTCCTCCTCCTCTTTCTCTTCTTCCTTATCCTCTTCCTCTTCCTCCTTCTCTTCCTCCTCTTCTTCCTCCTCTTCCTCCTTCCATTTCTTCGCCCTTCTCTATGCTGCTGCTGCAGTGTATAGTAGCCTTTTCCAGATTTTGAGTAATCTTTCTATTCTGTTTTCAGCAACTCTTGGGTATGATGCTTCCTGAGAACCCAGAGGACTCCATCCATGCACTCCATGCCTCAGGCTCAGGGTTCCCAGCTTGTCTGTCTTCTAATGTCTATTTTTAGGAGACTTCTTAAATTTATCAGAAATAATAGGCATGAGGAGGTCTTATTTTTCATACAATCTGGGTCTTTTACTTTGAAAGGCAGGCCAGTCTTGTTCACATAATTGCCCAGAGTCTTGGCACTTAGTGCTTTCTGCTCTGTGGAAGCCCTTTCAGACTGTAATATATTAATCAGACCACCGTGGATGGACTGTTTCTAGCTGTCCTTGGGACAAAAAAGGTAGAAAGATTTTCCCAAAGTTGGCAAGATTCCATCAGGGGACTGAGAAGGAACAACAATTGCTGAGCTGGTGCCTTCATGTGGACCATTTCCCCCTCATATTTTAGTCTAAAAATAATCTACTTTCTTTCCTTCCTTTGACCTTCCCTTCTTCCCTATTTTTTCTTCTCCTTGCTGGCAGAAGAAAGGACAAGACCTAACTAGTCCTCCCTTCCCACCACACACTATAATTGATGTCCTGGTGGGTCTTTTTTTTTTCTTTAATGGACATTTAAACATTATCAAGCCAACCAGATGTAAACCAATCAAATTCAAGCAACTAAAATATAGTAAGGACAAAAGGAAGAATTCATGAACTCTCAAACAATTCCTGTTATTACTCAGGGTGCAGATGTGACTGGTGGAGTGCTCCCTCCTGCAGGTGCTGGGGTTTGTCACCTTGTCAGCCCCCCCCCCCCCATGTGACTTTTCCCACAACGTTAGCACTGATGTCCCCTTAGCAGTCTTCTGGGAAATGTATGTTCTTCTAGACACAAGGCAACTGTGTGACTGTCTGCTAGGCTGGATCCGCACGTAATACAGAAACCCTCGGATGGATTTCCCCACCCTGGGACTGGGTGCAGAAGGGAGTTCTCCTGTGCACTTCAGAAGCTAATCCCCATTTTACTGGTGAAATGGCAAGTGTCAGCCGGCCTCTCTTCCCTCATTACATGCTCTGTCTCATAGAGCCAAGTGCTACTCTCAGCTTCCTGCATGTGATTCCCACCAAACGCTTCTCATTTTTTGTTCCAAGTGATTGGCTTCCCTTTGCCCTGTCTTCTAGAGTTGCAGCTTGAAAGGAAATCTGCTCTGTACATCTGTGCATGAAGGAAATGGGGGACACAGCACGCCAGGGGGGCCTAGCTCATCGCAGGCCCTGTGCCTGGCATGCATGGGTAGGTCCCCAGAGAGCTGAGCCTGCCATGCTTGGAGGAACAGCTAGCTGCATTTTCAAACATGAGGATTTCTGCCATCTAGATGCTTTTCTGCTTAGCTATTTATTTAGATGTTTGACTACAGAGTGTCAAGGGGAAGAACTGGTAAGATGTCCTCACAACTTCACAATTGCTGTCATCTGGGTGTGCGTTGGCTGGGTGACAAAGCACATGGACAGCCTGAGCCTGATGGTACTCATACCAGAATGGCATTGGCCCCTTTCTCCTAAGAAGAGAGCTTTGTGAGAAGTCAGTTGGAGCATAGAATCCCACAGCAGAGCAGATTCCTCATTATAAGACAAGGGACCTCTACCTTTCTCCTCAAAGTGCTCTGGCCTCTCCCTTTCCTCCCCTGGCTTCTGGCTTACAGACTACACTCTCAAAACAATTCTAGGGTGACTATTCATGGCAGTTTCTGTTAGATTCTGTCCCAGAACACCTGTCTTGATATCCACTCAAGAAAACCAGATTTTCCTGGCCAAGGAAAGAACACTAAATGCTGTCTAAAGTCACCTCTGGGTCAGGTGTGGAAATGTGCAGATCAGGACAGAATGCCCAGGATACCCTCCTCCAAGGAGGTGGCTTTCAGGATCCCTGTTCTGGCATCAGCTGTCAAGGCTCACATCAGTGCACTTAAACTACTCTATAAATGGAAAACTCAGAACATACCTTGTCATGTCAACAACACGAGTAAGTGCTGTGGAAGCCACACAGCTAAATTTAATTCTTGCAGAGATACAGAGACTTAGTTCTAATGTCACCTCCTCTTCCCCTAGATTCATGTTGATTTGAAGTCCACCTGAGTGTTCTCCTATTATCAAATATCCTCGTCATGTTGACTTACTCCAGCATGTTTGCATATTTGGGGTACAGTGATGTCTCTAATTAGTCACCAAGGGCTATATAAAAGTAGCTGATATATTACTGACATTTTCACCCCCAGGGCCTAGCTCAGCGCATGACACACAGCAGGTACTCACAAATGCTTTAAAAGTGGGATTGTAGCAAGTATGTGCAACAGCCAGGAGAATAACTCTTCTGCTGATCTTCCACCATAATTCCTCAAGTTTGAAAGTCCTGTGAGCTGAAAGGTTAGTTCTCTGTACCAGAGATAACTTCCAAAATTAGAATTGCATTGGGATGAGATTTGGAGGCATGGCTTAGCAGACCCCCAGAGAAGTTTGTTACACTCACTTGTGAGAGGTCTTCTAGGTATGATGAATGGGGTGGGGGAGGCAGTGTCAAGTGTCATAGAGATACAAGAAGAAGAGAAAAGAAATTATTTCCAGGCGTCAATGTCTGACATTGATTTCTATGCCACCAGTATCTGTTTACTTTCTGAAACACATAAGCACGCAAAGGAGCCAGACATCAAACCTTACCAGCCACATAACAGAAACTCAGTCAACTTCTGTTGCATAACGTTTCTTAGGATTGTTGTGATCACTCATGCACTCTTGTCTGTGTGGGCTTTGGTGGCAAGGGGCGGAGAAGATCATGGGAACAGAACAGTGGCTGAAGGCTGGGTTCCACCATCACAGTCCCTGACACTGGTCATTGCCACTCACAGGATTCAGAACACAGACCGGTACTATTCACCCTGGCCTGGATTTGGAAATGCAGTCAAGCTTGAAAGCCCATTTCTTCCTGTGTAGGAGGCTCAATCCCATGACCGGCCCCAGATGACTGACATGCCTTGGGCATGTGTCGGGCATGCATCCTGTTTGACAGCCCCTAAAGAGTCCCGGTGTGAGAGGAAAGGGAAACCTTTGCCAACTGGAGACCCAGAGACCCTCAAAGACACAGAACTGAGGTGGAGTCTTGGGGGTTGAAAAGGGTCATCTGCAGAAGAAAGGACTTCATGTTTGGCCCAGCACTTGAGGAGAGGTGTTTGCAATTAACCATTGGTTGCTGGGTTCGGCTCTTAAACTGGCTACCTCCTACACACATTGAGAAAAGGAAAGAGGGAAAAACCCACCTCGCCCACTTGACAGGCACAAATTGCTGCTTGCCTGAAGCCTGTCAGGGCGGGACAGTCCCATCTGAAAGCTCTGCTCAGAGGGTTAGTTGCCTTGGCGAGTACCCTTTGGGAACCAAAGGTCTCTTCTAAGCACAAAGGGACACAAAGGGCACCTGTGTGGAGGATCAGCACCGTGCCCCACACTGGAGGCTCAGTCACTCTTTGGCCAGGCAGTGTGGGGGGATGGGGAACTTTGAGAGCAGTGAAGCAGAAAGAATCTTTGTGACAATGACAATTTAAGAAGCACTAGACAACCAGCTTGCTGGGTGATTCTGAACTTTCTGGAGGGGGGCAGAGCAGTGGAGCCATCACGTGGAAAATTCCCTTTCTCCTCAGCACAGCCCTTTCCAAGAGAATGCATGGGCATTGTATTCCTGGTGAAAGCCCTTATTCCTGAAAGGACCCTAGGAGAAAATGTCTGCTTGGTAAATGTGGAAGGCTGATGGGCCAGCTGGTGTCTGCTGCTAGGAGATGTCTAGTCTGAAGAAAGGCTCCAGTGTCTCTGGTCTCTTAGAACAGTAGTAAATGGAAAACAGTTGCATCTGGCCAGACTTAGTGGCAAGAGAATATGTGAGAGGGAGGCCCTCTTTCCACATCTGCCCAGGTTCCTCTTTGTACCTGGGGCAGCACTAATGCCTTGTGGGCGGTGTAATGCTAAGGAAGCTTCCAGAAGCATCTGGCCCTACAAACTCACCACAATCTCTGTGGATTTGCTCAGCCCAGGCCTCACACCTGACAGCTGTGCCCATCCTCCTCAGCAGGCCCTGCATATACTGCCAGGTGGACGGGAAACGGGAGAGAAGTTCATCGTGTCTCCTTAAGGCAAAGTATCACCATCCCTCCATGAGACACCTCCCCTCCAGCCATCTTTCCAGAGAACTGGCCAACACTCTGTGGTTGCTAGTTCATGGGCAGCACTACCGAAGGTCTGCATTTTGGGAGCAGAGGTGCAAGGCCCAGCCGCCTACCTGTTGGTTTCTTTATTTACTTATTCTCACAGGCAGCTTGGTTCCTGTTACTGTTTCCTATGGGCCATGTGATGTGATGTCAGGTTCTGCCTACAGAAAGGTCTGTCTTCAACCTCCCTCACAAGGTGTCCTGGCTGAGGTCTTAGGAAGGGAAACTGAGCCAGGCCCAAGCTGGAGACTTTATTCCGAGCACTCACTTCACCTCACTGGTGAGGCAGTGTCTTGCTTGAGGGATGGCATAAGCCAAGCTCCCTCAGCACTACCTCTTGTCTCCTGAACTGGGGAGCAGTGGCAGCTCCCAGGAAGGGCCACTGTCTCACAAGAATGCTACTTACTTTTTCCAGCTTATTTATGGAGGCCTGGTTTCCTGGAAGATAGATGAAGGACTTGAGAGGTTTTAGCCCCAGGGTGGCTCCTGAATTCTCAGATGGAAAGAGAATGCTACCTATCAGGTGCGTAAGAAACTGCATGAGGAGCAAGTGAGCAAGTGAGGTGACTGTCCCACTAGAGCATGATGGTCCACATGCAAATGGTCACCAAGAGACTGACCATCTACAGTGTGTCACCCTACAAAGACGTGTAGGGCTTAAAAGTGTCAGGACAAACCTGGTGGAAATGGGGAGCAAAGAGCGTTTCCAAGAACGGAGAGAGAAGCTGGAGAGGCAAGGTAGAACTATTAGATTGAGAGAGGGTACTAGTTACTTCCACAAAGCCGTGACTGAAATACCCAACAGAAACAACTGAAGAGAGCAAAGGCTTATGCCTCGTGGTTCCCAGAGGTTTCAGTTCACCATGGTGCGGAAAGTATGGCAGAACTCGTGGCAGTGGGAGAGTGCAATGGAGCCTCCTCACATCATGGGGGCCCAAGAAGCAGAGAGTGGACAGAGTCAGGTTTAAGCCATAGCAAGGAGGGATTTGGGGCTTGACTGAGGAAGATGAGGGCCCAAATGCCCTGGCTTGTCTAGGTCAATGCTTGTCATCTAAGTCAAACTTCCAATGGTGGTCCCTTTCACTTGAAAGAAAAGAAAACAAAAACCCACATTTGGATGAAAAAGTGTGAAATTATCCTTTCCCAAAGGAGGAATGGAGTTTGATGCAGAAATGAGTCTAGAAAATAAGACATAGGACATGAAGCAGCTGAGCTTACTAGACAGAGCCTGAGAGAGGTGGGAAGGACCATGTGGATTCCCGCTGAAGCACACTTAGTATCATAGGCCAGAGCTGTGTTCAGCCACTCATCTGCAGGGGGTGGATAGGTTCATCCACTTCCCTCCTCTCTTTATCAGAAGGAGAAACTAGGCTAAGAGAGATGAACACGGACTGCCCGAGGACTCTGACTGCTCCCTGGCAGAGTGCAGGCTGAAGCTTACTGCTGAAGGTCAAGACCAGGAACATTTTCCTGGGACATAGGAGGTGATGGATGACCCTGAATGCTATCCTAGAATACGAATAGACATGTGGGGGCCTGGTGGCAGCTTCAGGACAGAGAAAAGCTACCCACCACCCCACTGTTGAGGCCAATGGAGGAGGAAGGTTGTGATAGGAGACTAAAGCTGGAACTGAGTTGAGTGTAGACGTGCTCAGATGTGAGGCTGGAGCCTGGGTGAGACCTGGAGGCCCAGGAAGTGGTAGGTGGAGCCAGGGGTAGGCAGGCTTTCAAGGATGTGACTACCAGGGACTAGAATGACTAATGTAGTCAAGACCCTAAACTAATGAAGGGACAGGTAAGGAAGAGGAGGTAATAAAATAGCAAATGAGGATATGTAAGTGACTTATGAGATCTATTTTCTCTCTTGAGATAGTAGTGGGAAATGGCACCAATCCCCTCCCACCTCTGTCTCTCCACTCAATACCTCATTCCCAGTCCTTTCGAGGCTGAAGCTGTAGGAGCAGTCCTAAACATATCACTACTAGCCTTGAACCTGGCCTATGGGGAAAACTGTGTCACAGAGAAGTCATTCTCCTCCGTCTTATGGCATCCTCAAATATCTAAGAAAGCCCAAAATGTGTCAGAATGAAACAGCAGAAGCCAGAGCTTTTGTCCATGATCAGAATAAAAAGGAGGAAGAGAATGCTATGACTCGTAAGTGGTACAGCTAGTTAGCGGGCAGTAGGACTGAGAGTCCTGATTGGTCTCACAGTGACACTCTGCATTTGGCTTGAACTATCGTGTTCTAGTATAAACATAAACAGCTGCTCTTCCTCATTGTTCTGGCAGGTGATGGAGTTCCTTACACATCTGACAGAAACCCGTAAGACAGAGGAGAATGTGTTGACAAGCCAAGGACAGAACTCCAAGTCAGTCAGAACAGTGTGTCTTGTGACTCCATCAAAGTGTGGCTTCCTGTATGTACTCTCAAGGTACTGGAGAAGGGGGGCAATGGGAGCAGGGCTTATCTGTCAGTCCCCTTACCCTAGTGACCGCACTAGGGAGAGGCCAAAGGAGCTAGAGGTCTTGACTTTCTGGGCCTTCTTGCTTATTCTGGTCTGGACAAAAGTTCTGGCTTCTGCCATCTTGAGTTCCACTGTTTCTGTTTCTTCTAGGGATAGCTATATGCTTCTCTGCGCTCATCCTTTCTATCTTCTTGGAGGTCCAGGTATGGAACACATTCACAGGTTAGACTATAGCACCTGTCTTCTGGTTTCGGAAATGTTTGGCATAGTAGGAATCAACCACACGCATGGAAATGTAATATCATCTTTGGTCCATCTTCCTATGTGTGTGTGTGTGTGTATGTGTGTGTGTGTGTGTGTGTTTTGAAACTCCTGAACTATCACAAATTACACAGTCAAATTTCCCACATTTGGAGAAATTATAATGGTCAGCATATCCCAAGTGCAGTGAAGGGAACATCACCTTCTTGGTCACAGTCTTCCCCTGAGAGGTAAGTATTTGTGGTTTTGTTGTTGTTGAGGTTTTGTTTTTGTTTTGGCCCCCAACAAATTATCAAAAGGTGAACTCAAATTCTGAAATCTATAAAGGGGAAAAATGAATAGGAAGTGTTAAATTAGGATGGGAGAAGATGGGGATAGGGTAGAGAAGGGAATATGGGGAAGGAGAAATAACACTAGGGACATTTCAAAGAATTCATATAGAAACCTACTACTGTAGAAACTTCATATACATATTCACATTCATAAAATGAGTTAAAATAGAGTTAGTCTAACAATGTAGGTGACAATGTCCCTACTAGACACACAGTCTAACAAATAAAAATCCCAGCGCCAAGAATGGGTTACCTTTTTTTGGAGTTGTTGGCCAGTGAGGTCCCAGGGACCTCAAATATTACAGACTATCGTCAACACTTTTGATCATACTCCAGAATATGACAGTAAGACTCTATTGCTAGAGAGACCAGCCAGAGCTATGAACATGAGCAAGGAGAAATCAAGCTGGTACTAACCTGGGAGCTTCATCCTTACTGGTTAGATTTCATCATTCTGAAAGGTTTTATACAGACTATTGGAGGAGAAAAGTAATCATCAATGTTATCCAGCTGTGAATCTTGTGAACTACAGTAACAATTAGCTTGGCAAGACATGCAATAGTGGCATGAACATCATGTAAGTAACCAACAATTTTCTGATTGGATTTAAGCCCTGCTTCATATGTTGAAACCCATACTTGGCCTGATAATGGGCCAAGAGTCTACAGCTACACAGGTCACAGGCAGTAGGTGAGAATCTACTGTTGTTATTCTTCTAAATGGACAGAGCATTAAATTGACACATAGGTCAATGTATCTTCAACCTTCATCAGAGAAGCTTCTATTTCTCAATTAACATGATTAACATAGAAACTCGCAGCTGCCCAAGGTGCAGTGTGGAATGCTGAGCCCTGAACGGAACATTTGTATCTTGCTTCCTTCTTTCAAGGCTCAGAGATCACTGTAGGAGAGGCTACAGAAAGATTGTAAGAGCCAGAGAGTGGATGACAACAACAAAACAGTGTCTTCTGGACACAGCAGGACACAGCTGCACATACGAACTCACAGTGGTTGTGACAGCATGCAGAGACCTGTATGAAACCAGACCAAATCCCAGCATGGGGTGGGGGGTTGGGCACAGAGTCCCACTCCAAGCCAAGGAACTATTGGCAATTGATAGCTACTGGGAAAGGGAGAGTCAGTTGTTTGTCTAAGGGTGTTGCCCCTGGTAAGTTGCCCACATTCTAGTGTAAGGCCACACATCCAGGAATATTTGGGCAGCACAAATTCGACTTGATGGATTTTGTGGGGGCCAGAAACTAGTGTGGGTAAGGAAGGGGGATGGATCTTGGAGGAGTTGGGGGAGGGAGATGAATATGATAAAAATACATTGTTGAAATTCTCAACTACACACACACACACACACACAAAGTTTACTACATATGAACTCCAAAATACACTAATGTGAACATAGAATGGACAACTGATTAAGAGTGTTCAAAATGACCTACTGACCTACTGTTCCCCTACATTCTTTTACACATATCCACAAAAAAACCTACATACTACTGTCACACCCACATGGTGGTCTCTCATGGGTGACATGAAAGAAACCTCAATCTCTTGAGAAGAAAATCACAAAGTAGTTTTGGTAGATATGCCCTGAGCACACATTTTAGTTCAGTGAAACTTCTTTGATAGGGCCTACTCAGATATCTTGAAGATACTGTAAAAACACCCACAGACATCTCTCTCAGTTACTGTGGTCATACAGTCTGAAGAAACATCAGGGGAAAACACAAAAGACAAAGAGGTGCACACATTCCAGAACATCTTGGGAAGGCTCAAACTTCTCCCAAGTCCAAATGTTTGTTTCTAACCAAGTGGACTAGAGGAGTCAGCTGGTGTAGGGATGAGAAGCATCAGGAGGCAGCTTGGGAGGAGAGACCTTCAGGCCTTCTGTTTTCACCTACTTGTCTTAGACCAGAAGAAATCTAGAGAGGGACTCAGACACATAACCACAAGGGCAATTAGAAGTAGACCTGGTGGTGTGGGCTCCTGAGCTTAGTGGCTCTGTTCTCTGAACCACACTGCCTCTGAAATGTCTACATAAGCTTCAGTGTGGCTTGCTAGCAAGACGGAGTGGGGCTTAGGAGTCTCTTCCCCTGAGCAGGGGTCAGGGTGATCAGGAAAGGAGAAAGAGGGGTGTCAAAGAGCAGGTGGTAGAAGGTGCTGGACAGAATTAGAAGAAGAGGACAAAGGCTGTGTGTCTTGAAGAGTGAATGAGAGGTGGCTAAAGATAAGAATCTGTGACCCAAGGTTGCTTCAATGTCACAGGTAACCAACCAGTATCTGGAAGGATAGGCTGAGGAACGGAGCTCAGAGCAGGGAATGAAACCAGTGTGGGAGACCTCAGGCTAGCAAGAAAGCTCATGTGCTTGAATGTGTCATGCCAAGTCACTCACACACCCTGAACTCGGATGAACCAGGGCTCCCAAACCAACTCAGCACTTGGAATCAGCAGGCCTTCTTTATTATAAGATAAACATCATTGAAAGTTTTTTTTAATATAACAAACAAACAAAAACAAAGGTTAGACAGACCAAAAATATCACACCTTAGGCAAATGAGTTGAAAATCCCTTACAGTGACATCTTATCCCCCCCACCCCACTCATTTCTCAAGTCAGAAGACACCTGGTAAAGAAACCGTATTTAGGTAAAGAAATGCAACTCCTAGTACACACGGTTTCCTGATGGCACAGAATGGAAATGACATCATGGAAACACTGGTGTTCGAGGTCAGTCTGCACATTTCCAGGTGAGAACAGGAGGCTTACTCATCAGTGGAAATGTGCGTGCATCTCTACACTCGTGAGCCTCTGCTATCTGCTGCTTGCTACCTTCAGACGGTTTTTATTAAAATCGCACAGGGTGCTTGCATGGCCTCTTTAAGCTCTCCTCCATGCACGCCCTAAATATAGGCTATACTGCACCTCTGTCCATGCCATCTGGGAAGGAATAAAATGATTGTTCCCAAGAAGAAAAGGGGTTTGTTTTTGACTCAAGGACAAAGAACCTGTGACATGAGTTGACTGTCTCAGCAGTTGACACAAGTGGTCTGTCTAATTTGTGTGGCATTCCCTCTAGTGACGAAAAGGAAGGAGGATGGGGCCAACTGAGAAGGTGTGGGATCCTTTGTCTTAATTAAAAAGTATAGTTGGAGACATGGAATTTGGCCAAGACTCATAAATCTGCTAAAAGAATCGAGACTGTCAGGTAAGCTTAAATAAAACCAACCAAGTCCGCTGAGAATCACGTAGGCTCCCTGCTAGTTGCAGACACCCACTTTCCTGTCACTTCTGTGTTGCACAGACTGTGGTTGTGCTCATTAACCAGCCACCCTCCCACCAACCACTGACAAGCATATCCCCACGGAGCACAAAATTCAGAAATGATAAATTTACTCCCGCTTGTGAAAAACAGAACTCTCCTCTGGGCAATCAAAGTGCTAGGAGGCTTTGAGGAAATAGAGCTTAGCTGATAACCTACCTTCATTAGCAAAGCCTGGTCCTCCCTGTTGGGACAGCGCCTCACTGCCAGCGAGAACTGCTCTAGTGCAACTGGAAGGAAAGAGACAGAAAGGTGAGTGGCCTCTCTGGAGACTGCCAGTACAGCCCTGTGGAGGACAGCCTTTTGGTTATGGCAGAAACAAATGGCATTCTGGCCCTTTTGCTTGCTTGGGGACATATAGAGTTCCCTGCCCCCTCACTTCATGGGCTGAAATCTGTCAGTGACTTCCCCACAGTCAGCTGGGGAGATCACCAGGCCACCACAGTCAGCCAGGCTCCACAGGAAGCACCAGAAAATCCTGGGTTCAGCCACTGCATGAGCCACCCTGAGAGAACACTCAATCCCTGTTCCAGTGACACCATGAAGAGAATCCCAACAGCCTTTGGTTGTCGACCTTCAACTGCCCTCTTCCACGGTGATTTCTACGGCATTAATTCACTGTGTGGGGGAAACATGATATGGCACCAGATATTAACCCAAGCTAGTCCCAGACTCCCCCAAATATATTTAGTCATCTTTCTTCAACCAACCTTCTCCAGCAGAATGGTTCAGGGAAGCACAGGATGGTTTACAGAAATGCTTTAATGAGTATTTAAATTAGCCTTACTAGTTCTGGGCATGTTAGAGTTTCTATAAAGTATCTTCCTCTTCTCCCTATCCAGGGCTAGTATGCTATCTCTGGACTTCAATCCTCTTCTATTGACAGGGACTCACACTTTTGCTGTCTAACCTGTCTAGATTGTCCTCTTCCTGCTGGATTCAGAGCTGGTTTCACACTACATTCCCCTAACCACTGCTCTGTTGGCAGTTATCTCCATGGAAGTCCTGCATACAAACACTGCAGGCTGTCCCATCCAACTGGGCAAAGCAACAGACTACTCCAGGTTCTATCCCAACCTGCACAAACCCTGCAAAGCTTGCCAGAGATTGATGGCTTAACTCTAAAATGCTTTGTCCCAAGGTGCTATTTTGGAAGATTCTGGAAATGTTTGCAGTTCTGTCTAGCTAGTGGAAGCAGACCATTAGGGTTGGTTTTGAAGATAATTCCTGGTCCTGCCTCCCCACCCTACTCTCTGATTCTTGGTCTGTTGTGGTGAGAATGGCTTTTGCTACACACAGACCTGGCCTGCCATTTCTTCCCTGCTGTGATGGACTGCGACCCTTTGCTACAGTAAGCAGATGTTGAATTCAGGTGGAATAGCTTCTTGCTCTAAAGGTCAGTGCTTTGTGTAGGTGTTGGAGTGAGAAAATGGAGGGAGACTTGAAACTCTGGAACATATGGCCATCTTAGTTCTATGGTAGGAGGCAAGGCCTGATTCTGTTCTCATGACTTACATGCTTCT
The DNA here is from genome assembly GCA_907164525.1 of Lophiomys imhausi. NCBI lineage: Eukaryota > Metazoa > Chordata > Mammalia > Rodentia > Muridae > Lophiomys > Lophiomys imhausi. The sequence continues at coordinate 5,866,965 of CAJQZJ010014957.1, forward strand.
TGCAAGAGGAGAGAGAAGGGCAAACTGAGGTCACCTGCTCACAGTTGCCTTTGGTCATGTGCTATGAGGACTTCAGGAATCTCTGAGGCCTAGGATAGAAGCTAACTCCATAAAACAGCTCTTTGAGGCGGTTATCAGAAAAAACTCAACTACGCGCCCATGGCCCAGGATGGGTTGGTGCACAATTAAATTTATCTCAACCTGGGCTGAAGAACAATAAAATAAGGGCAAGGCAGGACCTTGGGGTATTCCCTGCAGCAGGGAACTTCTTTACACATGGAGCTGCAGTCAGTTTGAATGATCATGCCATACCATTTTGTTGACTGACTTATTTATGATCCTCAAGTTCATAGTAAGAGCTGCTGAGAGCCATTGCTACAAGTTTTCTGTGTGGTCCTCTTGGATACAGGGGAACATTCATATAACAATATTCATATATAGATATAAAATCTTTGGGTATTTCTTGATAGCCAGACTTCCAATTAAGAGAGAATTTTGGAGTGATTTTGAGGTAGGTAGATAGGTAGGTGTGTGTGTGTGTGTGTGTGTGTGATGAATATAATCCATTTGTTATCTATGGATATACGTAACTATGTATCTATATGTATCTATATGTAACTATATCTCACAAGACAGCTTCATCTGTTATTTAGATTGATCTAAAAATCATATCCCTATCAAGGATCCAATATCCACTCTGCCTGTTCGAGGTTTTAAGTGTCAACAGAGGAAGGTGAAATACTGGTAAAAAAAAAAACAAAAACAACTCACTTTAGGGGTGGAGAGAGAGCTTATCAGTTCAAAGCCCTAGCTGCTGTTGTAGACAACCCAGCATCCATACCTGAAGATTCACAACCACCTGTAACACCAGCTCCAGGGATCTGACGCCTTTTTACTCCTCAGGCACTTTATATATACACTCACACAGAAACGCACACATACACTCACATAGAAACCCATATACACACGAAAAGTAAAAACTAAAAAAAAATTCTTAAAACTTCACTTTAAATTATTTTGTGGTTTTTCTCCTATTTAACACCCTTTGCCATTTTAGGCAGATATTAAAATGTGCTAAATTATCATATATGACAGTGAATGCTTCTCTCTCTCTTTTTCCTTCAGTTCTCAGGTTTCTGAGCAAAAGCCATCCTTTTCCAGTCAACAGAGCAGTATGTTTTCTCAGCAAATAAACCCCTGTAAGTCATCAGCAGGGAGAGAGGTAAATTCATGTAGAGAAGTCACAGCACTATTTTTCCTCTCAGCATTTGGGATCTACGATAAGTTAAAAATGAAGTTTTTATCTCTGGTGATTTATCAACCTCGGGATCTCACGAACGATAAACAGATGCTCTAAAGAAAGAATACATCATCTTAATGTTTCATTTTGACACTTGGGGTGTCTAGAAAGCACATATCTCCAGCAGCTCGTCTCTAAAAACATAATAGTTTCCATGATTTACACATTTAATATTTGTTTTAAGACATACTGAACTGAGAACATGTCAGAAGGGGCCACTGAAGACAATGGTCAGACTCGAAACACACAGATTATTTATAGATAAAAACTCAAGGGCTGAAAGAAAATCTGGTTGTCAACAGACAGTTGCTTTTGCAATTTTTTTTCCTCTGTAGTTCATTTTGGTTTTTGTGTGGGTGGCTCATGTGAACTCAAAGGTTATTTGCTAAATGTTTTTGGAGACTAGAATATGCTGCCCTTTAAAACTCATGTTTAAGTGTGTGTTCCTTGAAAATATATCTAACTTTACAGTGTGCTATGTAGTAATGTTTTTTTAAATATAACATCATATCTAGAATTACCATGGTAAGATAAGAGTTTCTGCACATCTGTTTTTATTGATGGTATAGAAAGTCTTAATCTATTTTTAAAAGATTTTAAATGTATTGTATATGCATTTGTACATGCATGTGTGCCTGTGTGTGTGTGTGCGTGTGTGTGTGTGTGTGTGTGTGTGTGTGTGTGTGCATACATGAGTGTATACATGCACATTGTAAGCAGAGGTTGATGTCAAGTGTCTTCTCCTATTGCTTAGCACCTTATTTTTTTGGCCCTAAACTTAGAGCTCACTGATTAAGGTAGACTGGCCAAGAAACTCCAGGAATTCTTGCCTGCCTTCTGAAGGTGGAAACACAGCAATCTATTTTGCTTTGCTCTTTTACATTTCTCTCCATCAACACAGGTACTAAGGAGATATTATTTAGAGATGACTTGGTGTTCCCTCCCTTTTTCCTCCTCTGCCCTCCTTACATATTTGCTTATATTCAGCTCAGAATGTTGACATGGGTCTTTGCAGTCTACTGTACAAGGAATAATTTTTAAATCACATGGTGAGAAACAAAGGGATAGAAGCATAGTTCAAAACCAGGGAGGGCAATTTTCTGTTGTCTTTTTCAGTGGTTCTGAGAATCCAGACTATCATGTGACCCAGATGTACCACGCCTCGGCATGTGTGGGAAGGACTCCATAGCTACGTGCTCTATTCACAATAGCTAGGAAGTGAAAACAACCTAAATGTCTTTCAGTAGGTGAATGGATAATGAAAAATGTACATATATGCTACAGAATAGTATTCAGTGGTAAAGATAAATGAAATTATGAATTTTGGAGGCACATGGATGGAACTAGAAAAGAACATATTCAGCAAGGTAACCCATACCCAGACAGACAAACATCGCATGCTCTCTCTCATCTGGAGCTCCTAGGTCCAACTCTTCAGAGGTACATGTATAGCCTGAAGTAACTGCAAAATCCAGGAAAAATAATAAAGGACCATTGCTATGGTAGGGGTTGGGGGAGCAATAAAGAGGAGAATAGCAGAGTGCATGTGATCTGGTCAGGAATATAGAAAAGGGGGGTTTCTAATTAAGAGGGCTAGGAAGGTAAAAACAGAAGGAACATAAAATAGCAGTAAAGATGTCAAAAGAAAAAAGACAAAAGGAATCATACTAACTATATACAATACACCGAGTCTATGTGTGTGTGTGTATGTGTGTGTGTGTGTGTGTGTGTGTGTGTGTGTGTGTGTGTAATATACATATAAAGTTCAAATGAAAATTTCCCACCAGGCCTGATAATGTTCTCTCCAGAGCCAAAGACCATCTAACAGAAACCCCACATCAGGCATGAGAAGCCCTCTTTTTAGTTGTTGGTCAGGGTTGTCCAAGAGATCCCCGAAATATTACAGACTATTGCTATTGCTCTTGGTTGCCCCAAGGGGTGAAATGTAAGTCCCTATTAATGTTGACACCAGGCACTTTAGACACAAGGCCCAGATGTCCCTGAGCTGGAACTGACCTGAAATTCTCTACCCTGAGGATTATCACTCATGATATCAGAAAACACCATGAAAGCTACCAACGGAAGAAGCAACAACAGACCTATCCAGGTTTAACACCTATGAAACATAACAACAATCAGCATAGCATGATACATCCAAGAGTACCATGGTGACACACATACTTTGGCAGTAACCAACAGCTCCCTAAATGGACTTAAGAACCACTCAACAAGAGGAAAACCATGTCTGTTTCTAAAAACCAGCTAACTACCCAAGGCCAGTGAAGTCAATGATTTTGGAGGACACCTTCTACCACCACTTTACTAAACCAGCACAATTCCTAACTACATCCTAAATATTTGTCTTTCTACCCACAGGAAAGTGTAGTCTTCACCTTCATCAGGGAAACTTTCTTTACAACAGAGACCATTACAGAAAACCACAACCAGTTATAATGTAGAGTTCTTTTGAAATGATATTTAGTGTGTGTGTGTGTGTGTGTGTGTGTGTGTGTGTGTGTGTGTGTGTGTGTGTGTGTGTCCATATGTATCTGTGTGCCACATACATGGAGGTGCCTCTGGAAGCTAAAAGAAGGCATTGGATCCCCTGGGACTGGAGTTATAGGTAGTTATAAGCTGACATGTGAGTGTTGGGTGAGGGCTGAATCAGGGCCTTCTGCGAGAGCAGAGAACTATCTCTCCAGCCCTTAATCATGTTCCTTTTGAAGAGCACAAAGTACTGCATGTTCTCATTTAAAATGAATTCCATGTATGGGGATACAGGGTTTGTCCTGGGCCTTCACCCTCATGGCTCTCCCTGTTGAGCATGTACAGTGAGACAGTGGGTTCTTGCTCTTTTCTACCACATTACCACATTCTGAGTTTTTCTGATTTCAACTGGGAGAGATCCAGAGGCCTGGGACTTCTTGAGCTCTTTCAGAGTGTGTAACTATTCCCCCAAACAGCTATTGTAGACTCTGTAGAATGTGAACCCTCCATCCCAGAAGCATCTTTTGCTCACAGAATACATTCATGGTTCTGAGCTGAATGCCTGACTGGGAGAGAGAAGACAAAGCTAGTGCATTCCTTTCCTTCCTGGAGCCTCCAAGAGACTTGATCTGCAGAGATCTGTCACATCTGCCCCTTCTCAGCATGCAAAATCCCTGGCCATCCCCACCATTCATGCATTTGTTGGGGAGAGATACAAAGAATGGTAGCAAGGACTCCCTCCCTCGAGCCACTTTTATCTCCTTGGTGTGATGGTTAGTGTTCATAGTCAACTAGACAAAATCTAGCACTCTCTGGGAGAGGGGCCTCTCGGGGTGCCTCTGCAGAATAATCTTAATTATGGCAATTGAGATGGGAAAATCTCCCACTGTGACTAGGGCCCTGGACTGTAGAGACAAATCGGTGAGCCCTCCATCCCCAGTAGCAGCTTGTGTTCACTCCTAACTGTAGATGTGATGCAACCTGCTGCTTCAAGCTCCTGCTGCCTCACCTTGGACACAGTGATGGGCTGTGCTCTTGAACTGTGAGCCAGAATAAGTCTTTCTCCATTAAGTTGTCTTTTGTCTGGGTATTTTATAAACAGCAAGATGAGAAGGAACTAAGATGCATGGAATCTGCATAGGCCACTATGGTAAAGTATATGCTACAAATTGATGGGGACCAGTGACAAGAGAAGGGATCATTGTTACAGCTGGCACAGGGTCTCTCCACCCTTCAATCTCTACTAGCAGGAATAACACATTGCACAAACCCACCATTCAAACAGTAAGATGAGTTCACTTGAAACCTCTGGTTCTATCAAAGGACATACTTGTCCTTCGGCTTAAATGGCTGAGAGTGGCATGGGGGTGACACTTAACAGCTGTAAAGGGTGACAAGTTCCTAGACTCATACAGGATTTCCAGTTTAAGAGGTGACATTCATTGTTTCCATATTGTTAAAAGACATTCAAGGAGGTGGTAAATTTATTTTCATAATTTCATAGAAAATGGATTCAAACTTAAGCTAAATAAGACAAATGCAATTTTGTCCAAAAACTATAGCCCCAATCACAACTGGGAGGAAAGTGCTAACCCCTCAAAGAATATCGGAATCAGCACTAATGGGCAAAACACGACACGCTGTTTTAAATAATGCATGTGATCATGTTTTTATTAACAAAGAAAGCCTCATTTCAAAACACACACGTCCTTGAAAGGAATCTGAAATTAATTCTCAGTAGGCAGAACTCCACGGCATTCTGTGTTCTAATTATAATTACAACCTGCCCTTAATGCGGACATTCAAAATTATCAGGCGCTTTATTAAGAGGCAGTAGAGGGGCTTCCTGCTGCATGAAGCTCACCAGCATTGAGAAACGTCACAGAAGGTTCCACACACAGCTGGGAAGTGTGGGTAGTGCCATTTCTTTAATGAGCTCCTACTTTCTTTTTTTTTTGCCAGGAATGGGCACACCCTTAGGGGCTCAGATACCATGAGGTTCAGAACTGCTCTTTCTAGGGCAAGATAAATATGCACATCACAGAAAAATATCAATTTATCACTGTAATGGTTACATCCCTCCATAGAACCCACTGGAGACTGCTTAACATTTTTATCTCAAGCCTAGTTTTCCCTAGTCTTCATGTGACAAACTGATGCCAGAAGGCTTTTTCTCCCCATTTGTTCCTAATAAAACTGGCTCAATTCTGAGTTCATTTCCATCTGGGGAGATGTTAAGGTCTGAGCTTTAACAGACTGATTCCCCCTCTTCCCTTCTGTGTGTTCTCCTTTCAAAAGTGTTACAGGCAACATCTGTGCAGGTCAGCAAAGACCCCTGGGCTTTTTGAGCTCCTCTCCCTTCCCCTGGAGACCTCTGCTGGAGGGCAGCAGGAGAATGCAGCAACACTTGGGCTAGATGTTGCTGGCTGCCACAGGCTCAGCGCGCTTCTACCCTTAGGACCTGCTACGTGTCCGTCTTTGCACTGCATGGCTTGTTCTGTTTTTGTGTGTGGTGTATGCAGAGGCCAGAGGAGGATGTTCAGTTCTCTGTTTCATTCTCAACTTTATTCCCTTAAGACAGGGTCTCCTATTGAACCTGGAGATGGGCTAGTAGCCTGCAAGCCCCAGTGGTCCTCTCTGGTCCTTGACCACCAAAGTGCTGGGGTTGCAGGGACATCATGCAGCCACACTTGGCTGCATACATCCTCACATGTGTGCCGAAAGCATTCTTACCCACAGAGCCATCACCCTGGTCCCTATACCTTTGCACTGCAGATAGAGTTTTCTATTACAAAGTATTCCTGGGCTCCCTAAATACTGTCATTGAGTTAATTTTTCTTCTTTACACATCCAAGAACTTTGTATCTGGTCTTAAACCTGAGGGTAATTTTCTGAAAACAATCACTTTAAAAAAATTAGCCAACTGACAGTTCAAAATGGATTGGATTTCTTTTGTGCTGAGGTGACAGCAAATCTTTGATGTTTCTTCCTAGCATTCAGACCTCAAACACTCCCACTTAACTTGTTTAACTTCCTCTTAAGGGACAAGATTGACTTGAGTTACAGAAACTAAAGTTTTGGTTTTTTTTTTTTATAGAATAGTGATCAACAACATTTTCCTTTTCATTACGTAGAATGAGTCAGGCAGTTAGACAAGGACTTCAGAAGATACTCTGGATTAATCTTTGCCATAGTCTCACAGTTTCTGTAAATGAGACTCAGAGGGGTCAGATGACTCACTTGTAGCCACGGAGCTGGTGGAAGGAAAGCCAGAACATGAACCCAGACAACCAGTGGCTCAGGCATATGTCCTTAGCCCTCACACCATGCTCAGTTGTTCTTGCAACATGCAGGGTCACCGGAAGACTCACGGTCCTGCTTCTAAGGTGAATCATGCAGCTCCAGATGGAAAGCTAGCAGCTATTCAGAGGTGGGATCCTGTTTGAGAAGTGGGAGTCAAAGACCCCATGCCTTCCCCTTAGAACCAGGTTTTGGCATGGACATTATCTGTGGTCAGTACACAGGGGCCCAGAGAGAAGATCCCCAGCACCCAGGCCTTAGTACCTCCAAGAATGAGGCCAGTGAACGTTGCTTGCTGTGGATAGGGTCTAGGACATACTTGCCTTCAACTAAGGTATGGGGTGAGGGTGCTTTGTGTTCCAATGTGTTTCAGCCTAATCAACAAATATGGAACACAAACAAACAAAAACCCCAATAAAAGAAGGTGGTTTATACACATTTCTTAAGCAAATGAGGCTGGAGTCACAGTTACCAAGACAATACAGGGACATAGGCAGCGTGTGACCTACAGGATCACTGGCAGCTGACAGTGGATTCTCAGATCTGCCTCCAGCCTCGAAGGCACGAACCATGCAGATGGTGTGATCTGCTGCACACTCTCAGTTACCACTCACTTCCATGTGGAGTTCTGGCCGTGGGAGGGATGACTTGCTGCCGATCCCATTACACTGTTGGGTTTTGACTTGATGAATTAACCGGCATTCTGGCTTATACAAGTCATTTCTAAGTTCAGTTACTAGGAATCAGTTTCCCCACAGCCAACACAATTCAGGGTATACAGATATAATTTCTGGACCTCCAAATGAGGGAACCCAATCTTGTCTCACAATAATTTGCAGAGATGAATGTTTCCCCAAATTCCCCATTCTCTCTGTCCTTCTTGATCCTCCTCCTTGTCCCAAGGAGCAGAAGGTAGAATTCAATCAGAATCAGGGCTGCTTATGTGGTGCTGGTTACTTCAGGGTTAGGTCAGTGTGTGAAGGCCACCCTAAGGTGGCCCTCCTGTAGACCACCTGCTCCCTTTCCCCATGAAGAACCTGTGTTCCTGGCATATCCTCATTTCAGCCTGTGCTCACTAGCCCTGAGTTAGGAGGCTCTCTCTAGCATCTAGCATTCCCAGAGCTGGACCTCAGAGAGAGGGAAGAAGCCAGGCTCCATCCAAGGTGAAACCATTCCCTCTGGTTCAGCTCTGAGTGATGATGCTAGGCATCCCTGACGCTACTGTGACATGACACAGAATCCCACGGCACACTCTGTTCTTTCTGGAATGTGCTGCCTGGAGAGAGTGGTGGGCAGGCTGGGAAGTTTGGTCAAACATATTCATTCCTGGGTTATTAGCCATAATACCTGCCCTGTCTCTTAGCAGACCCACTGAGACATTCCCACTTAGTGCTTTGCACAAGAAGCACCAGGAGCCAGGTCCCTGATGTGGTAGGGGACCAACCTGGCCTTGTTCTACATAATCATCAGCATCCCCATGTGATGGATGCCCCACGAAGCCAGCAGGCTTGGTGGGAGCCTGGACCTTCTCTTTTAGTACCTTTCCCTCACACAGTGAAATCATGTGAACAAAACAATTCTCAGTATTAAATAACATCTGTGACATGATGTCATAGATCCAAATACTTAATGTTTCCTTCTCTTGTGTTATTTTTAGTCTCAGACCAAGATGAATATTATTAGTCTCAGTGTTATTTTCATTCTGTACTGTATGGAAATGTTAGGGGGGCCTGTAGGACATTTAACATTATTCTAACTTCTACCTAGTACCCACCAATAACACTGCTCTCACCAAAAAATCCAAACACCTTCACACATGGCCAAACATTCACTTAAGGGAAAACTATCCTTGGTGGAGTACCAGGGACTTAGGAATTAATACACTCACCTAGTGTGAGGCCCAGGGTTAAGCAGTTATTACAGCCCTCAGAACTCTTCAGGAAATGGCTTTTTTTTTTTTTTTTTAATCAGGCTTGGTTTTTTCCTTTTTTTGTTGCTGTTGTTGTTAAGTATATGTAGCCTCTCCCCAGTTTATTTATTCAGGAATTCCAGATTTTGTTGGACAAAGAGCCTGGAGAGACTGATGTGTACAAACTAGCCCCTGTCTTGGTAGGTGGGTCCTGGTGGGCTTTCTGATCCTTATTATCTGGTTAACTTTCTTAATAAGCAGGGAGTTTAGTTACAACAAGTTTCAAGTCTCTTGAAGTTACTTGGGGTCCTAAATCCAGCAGGAGGCCCAGACTGGTGGCAAGACTTCCTTCCCTTCTGCAGAGTTGTGTTCCTCTGTGGCCTTCAGGACCCTGAGCCACCCAACCATGAACAATCCACAAGAGACAACTCACCTCTGTGAATGTGTGCCAGAGAGAGTGAGGTGACATGGTACATACAGGAGTTCCAGGCACTGAAGAAGTCTCCCTTCTTGGTCATCACCTGTCAAACAGATGGGGGGAGAATCTATGAATAATATTTGGAGAAGAGTGAACTTAAAATTTTTCTGCGTCTTTTGTTTTCTTGTTTTGGGGCTGTGTGTGTATGGGGGGATTGAAACTAGGGCATCATGCATACTAGGCAAGCACTCTAGCATGAACTGAATGGCACCACCCAGCACCACCCAGCACCACCCAGCACTACCCAGTTCTTTATATTCTGAGACAGAACCTCACTAAGTTGTCTCTGGTGGGTTTTAACTGGTGATCTTCCTGCCCCAGCCTCCAAGTAGCTAGACTTACAGGCTCTAATCAGCAGGCCCAGCAAATATCAAAACTATCAATACAACATTAACCATGGGCATTGTGAAAAGTCACCGAGAGGCTACACGACCTGTAAAAGCAACTTGTGAGTAGAATGAATGTCATGGATGGTGTCTAAGGAGTCCAGTCCCGATGTGTGTGCACGTGTGCATGCATGCATGCATATTAAGTCCTCATACATCACGCCTGATTCTTAAGAGGTAACACAAGTTCAAGGAGCGATTTGAGGTGTGCCTGGTGATACGGGTCTGTAATCTCAGTTGTTTAAGAGGCTGAGGCAAGTGGACTGCAAGTTCATGGCTAGCCTCAGCAACTTTTGGATAAGACCCTGTATCAAAGAAAGAAAAGAGAAAGGAAGGAAGGGAGGGAGGGAGGCAGGGAGGGAGGGAAGGGAGAGACAGAGAGAGAGAGAATAGAAAGAAGACAAGTAGTATGGCTGGTGTGTGTGTGAGGGTTAATCCTCAACACCACAGAACAAAAATAAGAAATAATTTGAGTGATCCAGGCACATATACAATGCCATGAGACTGTTTGCATAGGACTATTCACTTCCTAAAGATTTTTTTAAAATAACATTTTAATTAATTCTTTGAGAATTTCATACATTGTATTTGGCTAACATTCAACTCCTTTCTCCCTAACTCCTCCCTGGCCCACTCCCCCTTTCCTATCTACCTAACTTTATGTCTTTTTTTTTTTTAAAGTTCATCAAGTCAAACTTGCATTGCTCAAATTTTCTTGGGTGTGAGATCAACCCCTGGAGTGTCATCAGCCTACCAGGGGTCACCCCCTTAAAGGAAACTCTGCCTCCTCCAATAGCCATCAATTGCCAGTAGCTCCTCATCTAGGGGTGGAACTTTATGTCCCCCTCTCCATGCTGGGGTCCTGCCTGGCTTGAGCTTGTGTGGGTCTCCTGCACACCATCACAACCACTTCCAGTTCCTAAGTGCCAGGTCGTGTACAGAAAATACTGTTGCCTTCCAGTCGTCCACCACTGCTATCTCTTACAATCTCCTGTCCCCTCTTCTGCAACAATCTCAGAGATCTGGGAGGAGTGTGTGTGTGATACAGATGCTCCATTTGAAGCAGACAATTCTTTTCATACATAATTTTTTATTAAATCCTTGAGAATTTTCATATATATATTTACCCCCAGTTCATACACTAGCCCCTCCCAGACTTACTGACACGTCCCCACCCCCAACTTCCTGCCCTTTCCTTATTTTAATAACCAACCCAGTCCAGTTTGTGTTGCCCATCTACTCACGGGTGTGGGGCCATTCACTATAATGCAGTCAAGTTACCAGAAGCCATCCCCCTTAAAGGAAACTGATCCTCCTTCCCCCAGAAGCCTCTAACTGTCTACAGGTCCACAGTCAGGGGTGGGGCTCATGAGCCCTTTTCTCCTCCGTGCTGGAACTGAGGGGCTTGATCATGCTCCAGTCTGCCACAGGCAACCACAGCCGCCCTGCGTTCATGCAGCAGTCCTGCCATGCCAGAGGACAGTGTTTCATTCCAGTCCTCCCCACCTTCTGCCCCCTCCACTTTAACAACATCTCCTGAAACTTTGTGGGGGTAGGGGGAGTGGTACAGATGTTCCACTTGCAGCCGAGCATGCCACGGACATTTAGCCTCTGCATTTTGGCCAGTTCTGAGTTTCTGTGTTAAACATGAGCCGCTATGTGAAGGAATTTCTCTTATGAGGTGTGTGGGGGGTGCACTAATGTATAGGTACAGAGATATGAAGTTAGGGGACAGTTTGATGCTATGTCCATTCATCAAAATAACAGTAGTAAGATCACCCACAGGTGCCCGAAGAATTCTAAAGACCAAACTTCTGACGTTTTCTTTGTTCCTCCTTCTTTTTCTTTGTTTAAAAAAAAAAACAAACAAAAAACAAATGACTTGATATTAAGCTTTTAGTGATTTTTTTGTGTGTTCTCAAGGAACTAACTCTCAAATAGAAAGTTACACTTGGTGTCTCTACTTCCCATTTGTATCATCCCCAAGCTAATAGGTCTCTCAGTTGGAAAGTAACCAGCTTTGTGGTTGCTTTGCTTCTGTAGGGCCTGGAGCTCTCACTGTGTCAGATGCCTCCTGTAAGAATGCTTTGTGTGCTAGTGGGAAAAAAAATGGCTCTGCAGAAAGCCTTTGCCATGTATAATTCAATATGAGGACCTGGGGGCAGTGGGTACAGTCAGGAGAGCCGAGTCACATGACCCTCCAGCTCCACATCTAATAGGGCATTGTATGACAGTGGAAGCAAAGGACAGACAGTGTCAGCACTGATGTTCCCTGAATAGTATCTTTCTGGACTAGTGTCACTGTTCCAACTGAGAAGGCGCAGCAGAGGCAAGAACCAGAGACCAGTGCCTCTCTTGAGCACATTGTGGAATAGTCACAGATTCTGGAAGTTCCTGGAAGTTCCCAAACAAAGTCTGGAAACACTAATCATTATTTTACAGAATAATGCCAGGGGTGGGCTCTCCTGAAGATCCCATGGGAGGCAGAAGGAAAGAAGAAATCTCTGAACAGAAGGTCCTAATAGAATCGAGGGCGCTATTTAAAAGCAGTATGACACAGGGAGTAAGTTTTTCACTGCCCTGATCAACAGAAAAAAAGGGACAGATAACTGACTGAAAAAAGCCACTGGGGGCTTCTTTGTCTCCTCAAAGACCACAAGAGAGGGAAGAGGCAATCCAAGGGAGCAGCAGGTCCTCTCAGGCTCCCAGTGGCTCCTGAGACCTCTTCCCTGTGTGTTGCCCTCAGATGGGAGAATGTCACTGCCCATAGTTGTGACACCTTGTCTGGCAATGCAGGGGATTTTGAGGAGTATTTACCATATAAGCAAAGTCACAAAACAAAGGAAATCAACTCTCCCACCTAAAACACCTTGTGGGAGGTTTTAGGTGAAAGGACTTTTAAAATGACAGTTGTACTTCATCTTGGGCAGTAAACAGCTACTGAAAACCTGTGCTTAAAGGAGGCGCACCCAAACTGAGCCCTTAAAACGCACCAGGTAACAGGCACTGCTTTAAGCATGTAATTTCACTTGCTCTCTTATTTAATCTTCAGAAGCCTTCAGGTCAGGTATTTGCTGATATTTTTATTTTGAGAAGGCAGTGACCTAGACAAGCTGAACAATTCCCCCAACATTGCAAAGTGAAGATGGAACTGGGTTCAGAGACATCAAAGTTCTTGCTCCTACCAAGGGACTACACCACCTCCTGATGGACCTAGGGTGGGAAACTACCTGAAACCCTGCCCTTCCTGCTTGCACTGCTTATATTACCACGAGTGACCACACACCCGTAAACAACAGCTCATAACATAATCAAGATACAGAGTGGAAGACATGGAGAAATGTATTCCATGTGGTAAATGATCATACCTATTCTCCTTTCCCTTCTAGAAAATGACCTCAAATGGATTTGAGCCGCAATATAGCCAGTATAGATGACCTACCATAAAAGCACCCTCAGTTAACATCATATTAAATGATAAGAGAATAAATGCTCTTTCCCTCTGGAAAGGAAGGCAAAGCTGTCTGCCATCAGCATTTTACTTCATGTGGTGCTGGAGGAGCTATCCAGAGAAATAAGGCAAGAAAAAGAAATGAAAGGAATAAGCAAACCCTTTATATATATATATAAATACATGGTTGTGTATAAAGAAAATGTCAGGGAATACATAATAAAAATTCTAGACCTTTTATGTGGATTAGGCAGGGTCACAAGTTATAAGATTAATATTTAAAGTCAACCCTGTCTATATTCCACCAGTGAACAACTGGTGATATGTGAAATAAAAGCTCGTTTATAGAGCTGGAGAGATGGTTCCATGGTTAAGAGGACCTGCTACTCTTTCAAGGGATCCAAATACGAATTGCAGTACCCAAACTGGGAAGCCCACAACTACCTGTATTTCTAGCTCTGGGAAATCCAACACCCTTTTCTGGATGCCACAGGAAGTGCACGAATGTGGTATACACTTAAACACACATACACACACACATACACACACACACACACACACTTTAAAATATCATGGTAACATCAGAAACATGAAATACTTACGAAACATATGTAAAATCTATACATGAAACAAAAAATATTGCATAGAGAAATTTTACAAAGACCCCTAAATGAAAGGGGATGCTACTGTATTCACAGATGGGAAACCTTTATGTTGCTACAATGTCACTTCTCATTCTGATCTGCACAGTTAACACATGCCCATCAAAACTCCAGCAGACAGCCAGGTGTGGTGGCGCACGGCTTTAATCCCAGCACTCGGGAACTAGAGGGAGGCGGATCTCTGTGAGTTTGAGGCCAGCCTGGTCTACAAATCGAGTTCTAGGATAGCTAGTACTCTACACAGAGAAACCCTGTCTTGAAAAACAAAACTCCAATAGATTGTCAAATTTGGTAGAAACTTGTGAGATGGCTTCAAAAGCTGTAAGGACACCAGAAGACTTAGAACAGTCAAAGGCAATTTTGAGAAAGAAAAAAATGTGATCTGATTTAAAGACTTTGATAAGGCTATTGCTAATACAGTGGTACGTAATTGGGATAAAGATGGAAATACAGAAGAATGGATCAAGCTGGGGAGTCAAGAAATATGCCACACACCTACAGCCATCAAAGTAACTAAAGATGGGAAAGTGACGTTCTGAACAACTCTTACCAGGATAAGTGCACACCCACAAGCAAACCTAAACAAGCCTCATTCCATACTTCAAAATTTGTGCAAAAGTGATTTTCCAACCTAAATGCTATAGCTACATTCATAAGAATTTAGAAACCATAGGAAAATGTTAGCCACATTGGGTTAGACAAAATTCATAAACTTTGATATAAAAAGCTTTACTTTAATAAAAATTTTCCCTTGTAGCATGTTGCTAGAAAAGGTCAGGTAATAGATTAGTGGAAATGTTTGCAAACCATATATATGATGGACTCTTAACAAAGCTACCATAAGCATAGTGGTATATATATATATGGGCAGCAATACAAATGAGTGGAAAAGGAATAATGTATATAAAAACACACCACAAAAAGGGAAAACCCACTGAAACACATTGGCAAAACTTTTGAGCAGACACTTCACTCCTCTGTATCTGAAATGGAAAATAAACACACAAAGAGGGTTTGAGAAATGCAAATCAAGACCACAGTGGCATGCCATTTCACACCCACTATGGTGACAATGAGTAAGGCTGGCAATCTGACTGTGAGTGAGGAGGTCCAGCAGCCAGAGATCATCACTGGCAGGGAATACAAGGTGCTGTGGCCACTTTGGAAACAGTAGTTTTGCAGCCCCTTAAAAAAATTTAGCCAGTAGCCACTAGAGAAGCTAGTCATTCCTCTCTGAGGTATTTGCACAGGTGAATTAAAACAGTTGCCTATGAGAAGAGTTGTAAGAAAATGTTCATAATGTCCAAATAGTTATCAGTCCACATGTCCAGTCAAATACTTGGCAAACAGGTTGTATAGACCTTATAAAGAAATAATACTCTGCAGTGAAAAAGGAACAACCACACATACATCCTCACGGCCACATGACCTCAGAAGCTCTTTGTAAAGTGACAGAAGCCTGAAACAAAAGGCTTACTATTTGGGTTACAATAAATTATGCAAAATGAAGATGCAGAAAACGGCTCCATGAGTCTGTAGCAAAGAAAAGATCAGAGTTGTTCAGGAACTGTGTTTGGAAAAAACAGACTGACAGATGACAAAATGGCTTCCAAGGACCTGCTGGGGTGATGGGTGTATTTTGTGTCCAGACCTGGTAAAAGCCATTTGATCACAGGCATTTGTACAAACTCAGTGATCAAATACATGATTGGTAAATTTTAAAATATACAATATACAAGTTCCACATGCGTGTATATGCACATTTGTATATAGGAGATGGTTTTCTACAAACTTCTTCGGTCACTAGAGTTGGACACGCAGCCTCCAAGGCCAGCAAGAGCAGACTGTTGTCTACTAGGTACTGTTTCTGTGAAAGCTAACACTTTACTGAAAAGACCTTACCCAGGATGGCTCATACTTTCTTCTGTGCCCCTTCCATATCTCCAAGCCAGCCACCACGCTGCTGTGAGAACGGTGGGAAGCTGTGCTATATAGCTTCATTGGCTTCCGGAAACTTCTGTACGAAACGACCACACTCTCAGGGCCCTGAGATAACAGAGGTGGATGTTCTCACAGCTCTACAGGTTGGGCCCAAAGCCAAGGTATTAGCACGCCACCCAAAGATACTGTCTTGCCTTGCTCAGCCCCAGGTGGTGGCGGTCTCTAGTCTTCCTTGGCTTGTCACCGCATGGCTCTAATCTTGGTGGCCATTGCCACAAACCTCCTTCCCTGTGTCTGCCTGTGTACATCTCCCCTGAGGGTACCAGGTGTGCTGGAGTAAGCCCATGAATCCTGGGATGATTTCCTTTCTTATAACTTGGTTATAGCTACACAGACTCTTTTCCAATTAAATTAACATTCGTAAGTCCTGAAGATTAGGACTTAAACATACCCTTCTGTTGGAAACAGCTAAACTCACAACATGGGAGCAGAGAGGAAAGATAGCTTGAGTCTGGCCAGGCTTTGGCCCCAGAGCCACAGCAGGGCCCTGGCTGTCTGCCTCTGTCTTCCTGTTATGAGAGAATGAGAGCACATCTAGGTAAACCACTGTGGGCCAGCATTGTGGCTGATACTCTCCCTCTTCTGAGTGTTTCAAGGTTATCCTGGTCCCTTCCTGACCCAACCAGTGCGATTGTGGGTGTGTTGTGGCTGTTTCACACTGTAGTCAGGCTGACCTGGAACTCATTGTATGGCCAAAGCTGTCCTCGAACTTGTAGCAATCTTCCTGTTGCTTTTCTCCCAGACTGTTTCCAGCTCTAGCACTGAGCCTGGCCCAAGGGAATAGTAGATTGAATGAGTAGATGTTTGGCTCTTCCTTGTCAGGGTTTCCTGACCGGAACATCCTTGTTACGGTCTCAACTCCAGGCTTTCCCTCCCTATCTCCAAAAGCAACCCATTTTAAGGTTCCTACAGTGCTTTCTTCAGCAAGGCTGCAGCAAATCCCTGGCCTAGGTCATCCCCTAGCCCTTGAGCTCTGCGCCCACCATGTTCTTCAGCCAGGCAGATAAGCTCAGTGTTCTCTTGTCAGTTCCTCCAGATCTGTTCCTGGCTGGATCCTCAGGAGGCTCAGCACTGGCTCAGTCTGTTGGCATTTCTCTCTGCGAAGTGTCTAGCTTCTTGGGCTTACAGCTAATGATTCTCAGCTTACAAAGTTCTCCAGCCTAAAAAACTCCACTCTGCACAGTAAGCCAGTGCAATAAATCCTCTCTTTTAATAATATATACAGTTTATTGGTTCTGTTCCTCTGAAGAACCTTATTGGGTTTTTTTTTGGGGGGGCAGAATGTAATCACTTGAGAGGAAGGGTTTGTTCCTCTTCTCTTATCGTGTGGGTTTCTAGGGCTCAAATTCAGATCTTCAGGCTAAGCAGCAAGTGCTCTTACCCTCAGAGCTGTCACACTGACCACAGGAGAGCCCTATTACACAGACTAGATGCCCCAGAAAGGGCTGCTTCTGGTTCCAGGATGAGTGTGTGAGCTCCTGAGTGGATCCTGAAACCTCAGGAGATTAGGTACCAGGGTAGTTTTCATCTCAGGGCACTCCACTCTGCTAACTTGCTCTTTCCTCCCCATTGTGTAGCCCCTGCCTGTCCCTGGCTCTGTGCCAGAATCCTCCCTCCCTCAGAATGTGGTAACCTTACATGGAGTGCCCTGAGGTGCAGAGTTGGAATTCACTGTACGTGTTTCCAGAGAAACACAGAGTAGATGTCACAACGGTAGGAAGGGTCTGGAACACACTAAGCACATTGCGTGTGCCAAGCACAGGCATAAGGACATGTGTAAGAAAATGTCCTGATTTTATAGAGGAGGCTTCGAAGAATCCAGAAACTGTCCTGAAGTCACACCCTGGGACACAGGAGCATCTGGTTCCAAGGAGTATGTCTGGCACCTTTTCCTCAGTCCATCAGAGACATGGCTCAGACCCACATCATCACTCACATGGAAGTCTTCTGCGCTGCCCATAGCAGCAAAGGAACCATCTTGCCAACAGTGCCTGGGAAAGTGTGTACTCAATAAATGTGGACCCAAATCTGGGCAGGGTGCCTCACAACTGTAATCTCAGACGAAGCAGCAGGAAAGAAGATTGCTACAAGTTTGAGGACAGCCTTGGCCCTACAATGAGTTCCGGGCAGCCTGACTACAGAGCAAAACAGCAACAAAAGATGCACACAAGAACACGCACACCCAAACACACACATACATATCTACGTCTGTGCACTTGGTTCTCCTCTATTCAGATCTGTGTCGATTTCTATGACACATACTTCCCTCTCCGCTTTAGACAGGGTCTCATGTTTGCAAGGTCAACTTCAAACTTGCTAGGTAACACAACATGGCCTCGATCCTTCCTGCCCTTCTAGAGTACTGGGTTACAAGTGTGTGCCACCATGCTTGTTTGGTGCAGTGCTGGGAAATGGCTCAGCACCTTGCAAATGCTAGATAAGCACTCTACCAGATGAGTTTTATATGTCCAACACTTGTTCCAGATATTTCCACATGCAATTCTCTCCACCAGAATGTCTTCTTCCTGTTCCCTCCTCCTGGCTTCAAAAATTCACCTCCCCCTGGAAGCCTTCCAGTATCTTCTCTCCCAACACGTGGTGATCTTGGTACAGTATACTTCTACTCTGGCACCCAGCTGGCACATCCATCTTGGAAAGTCCTTGATGCTGGAGTTTGAGTTACTGCTCTGGCTGGCTGTGTGACCCCAGCGCTTAGCACAAGACTGGGTGTCTGGCCAGCACTTATGGCTACATGAAAGAATTGGCCACAGCAGATGGGTTCTGAGAGTAGAGGAAGACACAGAGGAAGGAAGCAGGGAACTAGAGTGAGTTCGGCAGAGAGGGCCAGCCTCTCCCATCATGGCAGTCATAGCTATGCTAGGGGTTTTACAACCCACACGCTCCCACAAACAGTACGAACAGGTCCTGAAGAGCAGATGGAGCTCCTCACCCCCAGTGGTGACATAACACTTACACCCACCCCCAGAGTCTAAGCAGTGAGAAGATGCATGTCTTAGACGTGACCTGCTTCAAAAGTGTTTCCCCATAGAGACTTAACTGAAGTTGTCAGAACATGAAATCAATATGGTCTTGGCAAAGGGCTTCTACAATACAATTGAATATACTACTTCCTAATTTCCCCTGCTTTCATGTCCAATGAAGAGTCTGCTTTTTATTACCGAGTCATCGGGGATAGAAAATGATTACAGGCAATGCATGCTCTTTGGTCATTTTGAAAGCTCAACTCCTGAAATGGATCTTGATAATTTCCAGTAACAGATTTGTATATAAATGTTTGTTTGCTGCCTGATCCCCTTCCTAACAGCATCCTCACTTTCAGAGTTCCTCTTTAGCTGCTCTCCTAGAGAGAGAAGTGGAAGAATACAATCCCAGGGTTCTAAATACATTATACAAGCACCGATGCGTGCATCTGGAGTCTGGTTAGCTAGATCAGGTTTCAGCAGCCTGCACTTCTCATCCAGCAGAAGACTGTGTCAGGGGACCCGATTGCCTTTAGTGACTGCTTCAAGCCCACGGAAGGCAGAGAGATGCACGTTTAATATGGGGAAGAAGTTGTGTCTTGAGATCTTTGTTTCACTGCCGCATGATCCTGTTGGGGGGCAGCTGGAGGAAGGAGGTGAGGAATAGGAGAAGGGTACCGTAAGTAGAAAACTGGGGGAATTGGGGATGAATTTGGAGAAGAGGCATCTGGAATGGAGTCACTAACCCTGCTGTAACTGGGGACTTCTTAGGGGTCTTCTTTGGTGATGCCACCCTGTTTCCAGGACACAAGCTGGACCCCCAGTGCACCTTTGCTCTTCATCAAATGACCCAATGCTCCTTCAACCAGCACTCTAATCTCTCCACTGCCATCTCAGCTGAGGCTCCCTGCTCTGGGCTGTTGGTGACTGTGGCCATCCATCACACAGGTCACCCTTTCAGCACTGACGGGAGGAGGATCTTCACAGGACAACTGTGTGACCAAGCCACAACCATCTCTTGAAGGGAGCGTAGAAGGTCCTTAGTGCCATGTGCAGGATGCATGAGGCAGTGGTTCACCAACCAGCACTGTCACCCTCCCTTGTTGGTCTCTCTAGCTTGTGGCCTGGAAATCTGTCTGGTTTGGTTCCCTGACCTCCCCAAGCCTTGCCTGAAAGGTCCAGCCTCACTTTGTGCATTGGGTTGCAAGGAAAGCACGTGTGTGCTCATTGCTCACGGCTTTACCTCCATTCTCTCTATCCTCTCTGTTGGGGTAGTGTTAAGCATTCTAAATGTTAATTGGCCCTGTTTGCTATCTGTTACTTACCTTGACTCTGATTGGTTAAATAAAATGCCGAGGCCTGAGATTGGACAAAGACAGAGAAAGGTGGGACTTCCTGGGATTAGAGCAGGAAGCCTGTGCTTTAGACAGAGAATTAAAAGATTCCAGCCAGGAGCAGCAGGAAGAAGGAGGCACACACCATGGGTTAGAAAAAGGAACCTCATTCCACATGGCCAGGAACATCAGCATATCGTGGAGAATGGCAGTCCAAGGGGACGTATGTATATATGGGGTCATATTTGGGTAATAGAATTAAGAGCTAGCTTAGATGGGCTAGGATTGCACAATTCAGGCCAAGGCTTGGTAAAATCCATGTGGTCTCTGTGTGCTCATTTCTAATGGTGGGATAAGGATTAAAGGCAGCCAAACAAATTAACAATAATCTAAATACTGGTAAACAATTTAATTAATTATTTCTACAAGTGGCACCCAATGTAGTTTAATTAATTTATTCTTTTTACACCTCTCCGTCTGTCTGGGACCCAGAACATAGTGTCCTTCTCTCTGCTTCATATCTTTCTGTGATATGGCATATCATACCCTCCCTCTCAGAGGATGGGGAGTATGTCCTTACAGCCCCACACTCTCTTCAGTGCCTGGTATATGTGAGCCCCTGTAAACAGCATTTTTCAAGAAGGAGAATAATTAAAATAAAAATAGAAACACCCACAGGTCCTTCTCGCTCATCCATTCTTACTTAAATATGCATCACTAGATTTCAACTAAGCATTAATGTATCTTTTGATGAACTAAAGAACTTATTTTCTTTTTCTTTCCATGTTGTTCAGGTCAGCCTCAAACTCTCAGGTACCATTATTACTACCACACTGGTCTCATACGATGCTGGGGAATCGAATCCAGGGTCTCATGCATGCTAGGCAAACACTTTACCTACTAAGCTACACACACACACAGCACACCA
This sequence comes from Lophiomys imhausi, assembly GCA_907164525.1. Lineage (NCBI taxonomy): Eukaryota > Metazoa > Chordata > Mammalia > Rodentia > Muridae > Lophiomys > Lophiomys imhausi. The sequence continues at coordinate 5,888,182 of CAJQZJ010014957.1, forward strand.
TGCCACATGCTGGAACCAGCGCTAACAGTTGTCCACGATGCTAGTAAGCAGAGGAAGAAGAGTAGCAGGAATATGAGCAGGCCCACAAAAGCTACCACGAAGGATTCTGAGTCAGCAAGGGGCCTTTTAGCCCACCTTTCAACCTCTAGAAGGTAGGAGTAAATTTGGGGTTAGCACTGTCTTCCAAGGGGGCAGGCCCCTGGATGGACAGTGTGACTCTGTTCTCTGGACTTAGACTGTGTACTTATGCCACGTGTCACCCCTGGGTTTGGCCTTAAGTGCTTGGTCCTCCATGATACCTGCTGCTTCAACCTGGCTGGTGGAAAGCAGACGTTTCCCTGCCTGCCGTTGGCTTAGCTGACATCCTTGCAGGCCAGAGGGTTGTTGCCCCCGCTACGCTGGTATCAAACCAGTGAGGGCATGTACAAGGGTCACTTTATCAGTTCCCTTCATCTAGTCCAGACTTACAGTGCCAGGCACTCACCAAGGACTGTGACCTCAGCTGACCACAAAGATCTGCCTACTGCCTTTAGCAGGGGTGACAGTGAAGTGAAGGGACAGGTGCATCCTTGTATGAGCCAGTTTATCTGTCCCTGTGCCAACCTTGGTCAGGGAGATCTCCAAGGAACTGCAGGACCATCAGTAATGGCCCCATCCTCATCAAATCACCAAAGGCCTGTTTCCTGAGATCTGGTCTCAAATCAAGATCCCGGTAGAATGTCCAGGATCTTTGGGCTCACCTATCCACCATCAGGGCTGGCCCTCTACAAGTTTATTTCTTGCAGTCTCATCTGTCACCATGCTGTCTAGATTCCATGCTGCTGGGTGGACTGGGGACTCACTGCTATTTTTTCTATGTGACGTTGAAAAGTGTCTAACACAAAGCCTGCCACACAATAGACTCTGGTGAATCCTCATTGACGCCATTAGTCATTGATTCGGATCTCAGTGTTTCCAACTTATGTAGAAAGATGGAGTAGCTTTTGTGTGTACAGACTGCTGGGATGCCCTGCTTGAGTAAGACTTCTAAACCCTGTCATTGAGCTTTTACCATGTGCATAGTTAGATGTGAAACACATATCAACCTTAAGTTTGTAGCTCCGTGATTTGTAAAGTGTTCGGAGAAGGTGCATGCGCATGTATGTGTTCATGTGAATGGATGTGGGGCTGGGGTCAACATCAGTATCTTCCTTAATTGCCCTCCACTTTGTTTCTAGAAGCAGACCCTCTCACTGAGCCTAGAGTGTTCCATCTGGAAAGACCAGCCGGCCAGAAAGCCCCAAAGATCCTTACTTCTGCATCCCCAGTGCAAAGACGATGGGTGTGAAAAACAGTGGATGCTGTGAATTAAACTCAGGTTCCTATGCTTACACAGCAGGCACTTTAATGACTGAGTCATTTCTCAAAAAAGAAAGAAAGAAAGAAAAAAGAAAATCAACACCCATCAGTGCTTTTTTTTTTAATGTGTGCACATACCCACTGGACCCATGCCAGTCAAGAGACAGCACTTCCCAGATCTGTCTGAGCTTCCTCCACATAACACCACACTCTCCCTCTCTGACTGCGACTACTGTACTATATCACTCTCAGCTACTTTTGTTCCTCCTTGACTGTCACCTAAATGGGACCATCTAGTATAAACACTTTCATATCACTAAGCATGTCTGTAAAATTCACACATGCTGGTTCACATGATTCACTACACAAAATCAACCACAATTTACTTGTCTAGTTTCATATCTATAAACATTTGGTTTCCAGTTTCCAACTCGGGGCTATTAATAAACCTGCTAGGAACACTCCTGTATAAGGCTATTTATGAACCACATAGCTTCATTTCTTGGCCACATCTCTAGGGACAGAATTTCTGGGTCATAGAATAAGTGTACATTCAACATTATAAGAGACTCCCAAACTATGGTGTGTGTGTGTGTGTGTGTGTGTGTGTGTGTTGAACCAGGACCCTTGTGTATGATAGGTGAACAAACGCTCTACCCCAAGACACATCCCCAGCTCCCATGTTTCCATCCTAGAATGTCTTAGTTACAAGACCCAGGGTTGCCCTTGCATCGCTGCTGGGGCTGAGCACGTCAGTGGGTGGGTGTTGGTTCTTCGCTGTGGTTTTGATTTCTAGCTCTCTATGACTAATAAGATCAGGCAAAGTTTCCCGAGCTCATTAGCTCTTCTTTTATCTTCTTTTATGAGGTGTCTTTTCAAGTCTCTTGTGCAAATTTTTCTTAGATTGTATCTTTTCATCATTGCACCGTGAGAGCTCTTCACACATTCTGGATAAAAGTCTTTGCCAGACACAGACACTGTAGGTAATTTCTCCAAGGTTCAGTGCTTGCCTCTGTCTTGATGGGTGTCTTTCAGACAGTAACGGCTTATCAATAGCTAATGTAAACGACAGGTGCTTTCTGTGCCTTCAGAGAAGCTTTGTTTACCCTGGCTTCCAGTGTATACTGGTGATACTTTCCTACTTTCTTTGGAAATCTTATAGTTTCCCTGTTTATATTCAATTCCATGATGGGTCTTTAATGAATGTTTGTGTATTGAGTAGGAAACAGATCACAGTCCGTTTCTTTCCCATTAGGAATCTACTTTACCTCGAGATTAACAATCCTTTTTTTCATCGTTGAATTTATTTCATGTTTGTCAGCCATTGAGTGAACAAATATGTGTGGATAAGTGGGCCTGGCAGTGTTATGGTGGTCTGTCTAACTTCGCGCGAACATTCCCGTGCTTGGAGTGGGACAGTCTCAGCACATGCTTTGAAATCACTTGGCACCAACCCTCCAGTAACTTCCACTTTTTCCAAAGCTCTGTGGGCTGCTTTGTATCATTTGCATTTCCATATAAACTGTCAAGGGAGCTTGTAAGTTTACAAACACACTTTGCAAGATTTTCACTGAAGTGACTATGTGGGAGGAGTTTGGACATCTTATGGCAATGTTAAGTCTCACATACTAAAGTGGTATGTTCCTCTCCATTATTTAGAATATTTCTTGACTTACTCTGTGTATATTTGTAGTGTTCTGTGCACAGATCTTTCATGCTCTGGAATTTTTACTGTTAAATATAAGTATCAGACATCCATCTTTGTTAGTGTACTCTCAACTGACTTTTATTTTCCAGTTGCTTATTGAGAGCATGTACAAATAAACTTTGTTTTGAATACTGAATTTTATATCTTACAGTCATGCACTTCTCTTTCAGTTCTGTAGAATTCTGTTTGGTAAGATCTCATTTTCTTAGTTTGTTTATTATTTTGTTTGAGTGTGTGTGTGTGTGTGTGTGTGTGTGTGTGTGTGTGTGTGTGAAAGAGGGAGAGAGAGAGAGAGAGGGAGGGAGGGAGGGGGAGTAGGACGGAGAGGGACAGGGAGAGGGACAGGGACAGGGACAGGGACAGGGACAGGGAGAGGGAGACTGAGAGACCGATGCAGGGGTGTGTCAAGCCATGCACTGAGTGATTCAAGAACAGTTTTGTGAAATTGGTTCCCTAACTACCTTTACAAAGCTCTAGGGATTGAACTCAGGTCTCCAGGTTTGTGTGGCAAGTTTATTTACCCAATGAGCCTTGTTGCTGGCTCCTTTAAATCTCCTACCAAAAAAAAAAAAAAAGGTTTATTTCACATGTGAATTAAGAAATTCAGGCAGCTTTATTTTTTCTGATATGACCTTTACATCTCCTTTCTTTCTCTTTCCCTCCTCTCCCCTGTTCTCCTTCCCTTTATCTCCCTCTCTCCCTTTCTCTCTGTCAGTCACAGGGGAGTTCCCTCTCTCCTGACAGTTATACCAGCAAGTCTCTGAAGTACAATGCCAAGTAGAGGTGCTAAAACTAGACACCCTTGCCTTGGCTCCCCCCTTTAGGAGAAGGCGTGCAATTTTCCACCATAGCATGATATTAGCTTTACATTTTCTATAGATATGCCCTTCTCAAATTGAGGAAAATTCTTTTCTACTCCTACTAAGATCTTCTTTTTTAAATCAGGAGTTTTGTCAAAATGTTTTCAGGGCTGGGTGTGGTGGTGCTCATCTTTAATCCCAGCACTCAGGAAGCAAAGGCCAGGGGATTTCTGTGAGTTCTAGGTCATCCTGGTCTACAAAGTGAGCTTCCTGCCTCAAAAACAATAATAAAAATGTTTTCAAAATATATTATCATACACATTGTCTCCTTTGCTTTTTTAGTATTATAGCTTTTATTAACTGATGTTTATATCATCGGCTAAAATTTAACATTAAGCCTATTTTACAGTCCTGGAATAAACACTCTCGGTTATAATATAATGTGCTTTTAAAATATATTACTGATGCTAGACATTGTGTTGCTGATATACATTTTCACTTATATTTATAAAGAATATTCACTTGTCATTTTTTTTCTTTGTTCTACACATACTGATCAGTCTTGTGTTGTGTTTAAAAGCAGGCTGCTATTGTGGTTGGGATGTGAACAATCCTCCATGGGCTCCCATTGAAGCCATGATCCTGAGCTTGGGGTGCAATTTTTGGGAAGGTGGTAACTTTTAGAGTTGGGCCTTTGAAAGAAGCAGGTCACTGGGGTGTACTTTGAATGGTATGTTGCCTGTGGCCTCTCCTTTCTCTTCTGCTTCCTGGCTGCTAAGGGTGAGTACCACACCCTTTACCACAGTGCTCTGACTCACCACAGGCTCAGAAGAGAATGCTAGCCAGAGTCAACTGAGGCCTCAGAAACTGTGCACCAAGTTCAACCTTTTTCTTGTTGTGTTGTGTTGTGTGTGTATGTGTCACAGTGGTACAGTACCGACCAGCAGAAATGCCATTATGAATGACAGGATTCAGCAATAAAATGATACAAACCTACAGCTTTTCTTTTATAGGAATATTTTTTAAACCAAGTTAATTTAATAAATACCTTTAGATCTTTTATTTTGTGTTAGCATTTGTTTGTTTTGTTTTAAAAGGGTCTTACTCTGTAGTCCTGGCTGTCCTGGAACTGCTCTGTAGACCAGGCTGACCAAAAATTCAGAGATCCACTTGCTCCTGCCTCCCAAATGCTGGGATTAAAGGCCACTGTGCCACCACTCCTGGTTCCTCTGGTTCACCCTCAGCACAGAAAAACAAAACAAAAACAAAAAACATGACGGACAAAATATCAAAATCTTATGGAGAAGGGGCAGAAAACACAAGAAAAGTTGAAGTGGCTCTCACACAGCTAAAGTTGCTCCTACACACAAGTGCAACATGGAGATAATGCCTACCACCCATCACCCATGAAACCAAAGAGAAGGAAAGGATGAGGGCAGGTTCCGTTCTGTGGATGGGACTATGAGGAAGTAGACGTGGATGATGTCACCCTCTCCCTGAGTGGAGTTTCAGCAATTATGAAATACTGAGCAGGGAACCAAATGTGTAAGGGCGGTGCAGTGAGCTGAGGCACAGCCACGAAGCAGATGTCTCTGCAGCACAAAACGAATGAGTGGTGGATTGCCCTGCACTCATACAGAGCATCTCGGGGACGCTATAAAGAGGAAGAAAAATCTAAGTCTGTAGTCGCTACCCCTCGTATTAAAAACGGGATTATGAACACACACACATGGTACACTTGCTGTGAGAAAGAAAATACAAGTATAAGGTAAGCAGGGGAGAAGGGAAGAGATGGAAACGGAATAGTGAGGATGGAAAAGGAGAGTGTCCAAGCTTTCCCTCATCAGGACACAACACTTGTGATGAACACGGGGTCTATTGTTTCTGCATCATGGTGAAAAAGGACATCCCGAAGCATCTTCACTTCATGGTAAGTGGAAAAGAAAGAGAGGGAGAGAGAGATTCTTCAAGTGTACAGCCCCAGTGACCCAGTTCCTCCAACTAAGACACCTCCTACTTTCCATCACTGACCAATAATCCCATCAAACGATGGATCCACCAATGAATCACTCCACTGACCATGTTTCAGTCCCCAGTCACCTCTCAAGAGCTGTCAGATGGGACTGGATAGTGGGTATTTTATTCTCAAACTATAACAGTAAAAAAAAAAAAAAAGTCAAAGAGATACAGTTTTCTGTACAGCAGTGAGGCTAGGGAAGTTCATAGGTTTTCATAGAGACCCTAAAAATAATAGGAATTTTAAAAGGAAAGAGGAAAGGAGAATCAGCCAAGATATAGGGGGAATGAAAGAATAATACAAATAGGAATGAGTCTGCTCATAAAAAGACAGCCACACAGAAGAGTAGAAGGAATGTCTAATTAAAAAATGTTGGGCCATGCGTGGTGGCGCATGCGTTTAATCCCAGAACTTGAGAGGCAGAGGCAGGTGGATTTCTGTGAGTTCATAGCTAGCCTGGTCTACAAAGCAAGTCCATGACAGCCAAGGATACACAAAGAAACCCTGTCTCGAAAAACAAAAAAAACAAAAAACAAAAAAAGAAATGTTGGAAATACTGTTTTGATTCTATGATGTAAGACTAATGTTACAGGGGAAAATACTGTATTCTAGTTAGAAAATGTGTAACTCACCAGAAGCATTCTGTTAAGTTCTTAACGTATATCCTGGGTACACACAAATAAGCAAGAAACAACAAATGGGAGAGAGACTTCAAAATAAACCCTATTGTTCATATTGAAGTCAGAGTTATCACTAAAAACTCACGATTTCTAATATACATGACTTAATATATGTTCATATTTATATTTATTCTATGGCTTTGAAGAGGAAGCAGAGGGAACTTGAGGACAAGACACTGAATTTTAGATATAATGATCTACAAAGCAGCCTGGGGTCCTTGGAGAAATGACTTGATACAGAGTGGCCAGTAACAAAGAGAGATAAAGCAGGAAGTAGGAAAATGCTCAAAGAGGAAGAAAGGAAAGAGAGAGAAAGAGAAGTGTGCATCAAAGGGACACAGAGACCAACTGAAACAAACTCATCATGGCCAAAATTTGAGACACTTTTTTCTTGATCAAAATCAAGAAAATAATCAACAGTATTGGATTATAGCTTAAAGCATGAAATAATTATTTATGAATCATTTTTATAATAAATAGGATTTCACTGAATGAGTAATTTGGGGAGAAGCTTTGGTTTCCAAGTAACACATGTAGGAATGAGAGAAAATAAACCCCTCCCTAGCCAAGAACTTAGCACAGTACTAATGGCTGCAAGGAAGAGCCCAACCCACCCCTGCTGTCTTCACAGTCCCACCTCTGGACATTCCCCAGTCCTCTTGTGGCCACTGGTGACTAACACTATGAAGAAACCATGGGCTATATTGATCCCAGGCTGACTGCCAGTAGTGAATGGGCCTGATTATATGCTATCAAGGATTCGTTCCAAGCTCCCATACTCCCATGGAAACAGCCACAACTACAATGTAATTATCAAGAGTGTAATTTCCTTTCTCTTCCCTCATCTTTATTTCTACATCCTCTTTACCTTTCCAGTCCCTTCTCAGAAAGATAGCTTAGGGTTCTGTGCACAAGAAAAAAAAGTATATTATGTGACTATTTCCTTCAAATGGAAACACTCCTTCCTGGAGGAAGGCTCAAAGGCATAGGAAGCAAGCACAACTTACAAGGGGCAGGAAGCTTCTATAATTTACAGCTCACAAGGTCTCTCCACGGGTTATATAAGCTGAAACACAAAGAGAGGAATCCTTCCAGTGGAGCTGTGCAAGGAACTCTAAATCATGACCTATTCTGAGGTAGGCTTTCCAGGGATGTACCTGCCTACAAGTCACCCATGCCTTTAAGTAACCCCTCACAGGCTGAGCTGTAAATTCTCCCTCACTGCCCCTGCAAAAAATCTCATTGATTGACTAGGCTAGACTTGGATGGAATCATTTCTTTGGTCTATCATGGTATTCTGTCTGGAGTGAACAGACAGTTGCTGTCTTTCCAGTAAAAGTCACGCACAGAGAGAGTTAAAAGTGAGGGAGAAGAGAACATGTGAGTCCTAATATTAACGAGTTTTGGGGTTGCTGTGGGTGGAGAAGAGAATGAGAGAGAAAAAGAACATACAACAGGGAGATTTTTTTCATGATATATTTTAGTCAGGGTTCTCTAGAGTAACAGAAACAAGGGGATACATGAATATGAATGTATGTGGGGGGGGAGGTGTCAGAATTTATTAAGTGGGCTTTAAGATAGTAATGACAGCCATGACAAAAAGGAAGAGCTACACAAATGCTTGGGAGGGCTGAAAGCTGGGAGGTGAGCACAGTATGCCTTAGAGTTTCCTGCCTTTCTCTTTCCAGAACTTTCTAGACCACCATCTACCCTTCCTGGGCCATGTCACCTCTTCCCTGTCTTGGGCATTCTCAAATCTAAACTTTCATCTCTCGCTGAGCAATGGGAATCTGTTTCACATTCCAGAATTTTTAAGCACTAATCAGCTGAGAGGAAGTTGCAGTTTTGTACAAAGTGGCCCTTGCAAACACATCTCCAAAGACTCAGAAAATTCCTCCCATCCGGTCATCTTCCCAGCCCAGCTAGACCACAAGGAAAAAGAAAAGGCATTGAGTTCAACATAAACTATGGATTCAGGACACTTAGCTTCTCATTGCATTTTCTGTCTCTAATGGCCTGTGTCTGGAGCAAAGATCTTGATATTTCTGTGCTAAGAAACTTTTAGGAAAGTACCTGCTTGTTCAGGTCACCATACTGGGTTTTCTGTTTGTTAATTGAAAATTTTTTATTATGTGAATTTCACATCATGAACTCTATTCCCTCTTACCTCCCACCTCCCCTCAGACCCACCTTCCAGCCTTGCAATTTGTCCCAGCATAAAAAAATAAAATCTCATTGTGGAAGCTGCAGTGCATCTCAATGTGTCCCACAATATTCCCTTTTGTCCACACATTTTGCTTGCAAATGTTCATTAAAATTACTCCTTGGTCTGGTACGAGGCCCCTGGTTTCTGATACTTTGTCAATACTGGAACCTTACTGGAACTCCTCTCAGATATGCTATAGCTGTTCTGTGTCATGGAGATCCTATAGTTTTGGGTTGTGGTACTGGCTTTTTCTTGTAGTCCAGAAGTTCATCCATGGGGTAGATGTTGGGGTAGGTCAACTCAAAGCTCTGGTTCTGGACCTGCAACCCCCACTTGCAGGTTAATTGTACTATGGAAAGGTACAGGGCCTGCTCTCCCCAGTGCTGCAGCATGTGAGGGTCAGGGACAGCTCTCCTGTTCTTGTGATCCCATCTGGGCCAGATCTCTTGTTGGCCAATTGTGGTGAGGGCAAGAGGGAGGAGAGGGGACCTCTCCCTAGCCAACACCACCACATAGCAGACAGAAGGCAGGGCTGGCTCTTCCACACTCAATCCCTCAGGGCTGGCTCACCTACAACCCTGTATCCAGGACCAACTGTAGTGTGCTACCCAGGCAAGGTGCAGGGCCTGCTCTCTCGAGTGCTGTAGCATGTGAGGAACAGAGATAGCTCTCCTGCTCTTGTGACCACATCTGGGCCAGATCTTACCACAGGGCTGGGTCTCCACAACCCCCACATCCAGGGCCAGGCAGAGTTCTAGTTTCTGGTTTGTTTCTTGTCCTGGGAGCCCATTAAGTGCTTGCCTGGTACTGGTCTGGTAGTCATCACAGGCTACCCCATGGTGCCATCATTGTGTTGGTACCCAGCTTGCTTTTTTTTTCCCAGTAATGTTAGGCTACTATTCATTCAGATGTTCATAGGTCAGAACACTAAATGTAGATATAGCCTCTCTCCTCTCTGCCACCTACTGATGCACATGTAACATAGCAGCCACATCTGCAATACTTCTAAGGGGAAGGCTTTTTGTTTTTAAAAAGATTTTAATTTTACTGTTAATCATGTGTGTGGGGGTGGAGGCCAGAAAAGGGCACTAAGTACCTTGGAGCTGGAGTTGCAGGCTGTTGTGAGCCACCTCATATGGGTGGTGGGAATGGAACCCAGGTCCTCTGAAAGAGCAGTATGGGATATGTTTTTGACCACTGAGCAATCTCTCTAGTCTGTTTGTTCTAAAACTTAACAAATAAGGCCTAGAAAGGTGGCTAGGCAGTTACCAGCATGTGTTGCTCTTATAGAGAACCCTTCAATTCCCAGCACCCACATCAGGTGAATAACAACCACCTCTAACTCCAGCTCCCAAGGGATTTGTTGCCTTTAGCCTCCACAGGTACCTATGCTCACATGCACCCCCCCTACAATCATACATAATTGAAAAGAATAAAAATAAATATTTTAAATTTAACAAACAGACTGAAGACCACCATTGTATCCTGTCTGTATTCCCAAATGGATACACTCAGCACTGGATTCTCTGTCTGGGCTGAGTGACAATAATTGTTTCCTACATCCATCAGCCACTACCTAACCAGTGTTCTTGAAGAGCCTCGATTGAGGGGTGTTCTGAATGCCCTTCTCCCAGGCATGTGGGATGCATGGGCCATCCAGTCACCAACATGGGCAGTTTGCCTTTTCTACAGATGAGAACTTAGATGAGATTCCCAACCCCACCTGATGGACATGAACAAAGGTATTGTCAGGTCTAAATTTGTAACTGCTGCCACTGTTTGCAGAAGCTCTGTGTATTATTACAATGTAAAGATCCACATTTAAAGTGTTCAGTCGAAGACTGAACACTCTGGTTGTGCATCGACAACAACAACAAAAACAGGAGTAACAGTAGTTGTCCAGATAGAAAGTGCTCATTGATTCTCCATCTACTTCCCCAAATAATGAAAACATCAAATATTTGTTTCCTAGTTAGTTTACTGCCTTGGATTTGATGATAATTCCTGATGCTTGCTTGCTACTACATCTTTCAACTAGGCCTTCTGGTGTGGTAGAGAGTAACCTGCATCAGCTTCCTTAAATCAATCTTTCCCACTCTTGGCCCTCACATGATTGACAAATTGAGGGAGTATGATATATGAGAGCCCACCTCATCTGAGGAGAAGAAGAATAGGGAGAAGAGGAATAGGAGGGAAGGAGGGAAGTAGGGAGGGAGGGATGGGCTAGGAGGGGAGGAGGGAAGAAACTATGTTCAAGAGGTAACTTGAAAAAACAAATTAATTTAAAAACAAAAGGGGTAACTAAACTTTAAAAATATAATAAAAATAAAATATAAAATTTTCAAATGATACTTTACCAAAGGCATACTTGCCTTACTGGCATGAAAGGAAAAATGGTCTTAATTTCAGGTTAGAATGTTAGACTGCAGGTTGCCACACAGCTCACAAGCTCTTGGATATAAGTTTGTAAGTTTTTTCTATATATAAAGAATAGTTTCATTGTTTAGTATTTAAAAAGCAGTTAAGAGGTTTAAAATGCTGTAAGTAAATTAAGGGTTACTACAGTTCAACCTGGTTTTCTAACCTAAGAGTTGAAGTAATTTGGAGCTAAGATAAAGTATTTGAGAAGGGCAGTGTTAGCCCATGCCTTTAACTCCAGCATAGACAGGAGGATCACTATAGAGTTAGTTACCTTTTAAATTCTAGAGTTACAATGAACAGGATAGTAATGGTTCATACCTTTAATTCCAACATACTGGAGACAGAAACATGCAGATCTCTGAGTTCAAGGCCAGCCTGACACAAAGCAAGCTCCAAATAGAGAAAAACTTAGATCCAGGAGTGGAGGTGCACACCTTTAATTCCACCAATTGGAAGGTATATGCCTTTGATCCCAATAATTGGAAGGCAGAGGCAGGCACATAGGATTAGCAATGATTTAAGTTTAAAAGCTGCTTGCAAAAGGCATGCTAAAATTCAAACTGAATTGTCCTTTGTGATCTCAAAATACATACACTTAAATGTATACTTAATTCCAAAACATCAAAATAATTTTTAAAATCTCAATTGAAAGATAATATTTTTATATTGTCAAAAAGTCCAATTTGCTCTAGGAAAGATATTACCTGGGAAAAAAAAAGTAGTGCTCCAGAGTTAGGATTAGGGCAGGGCTCTGTTCTTCTCTTTCCAGGAGACTAAAGGCATCCATCTAAGTAGTCCAGGGACAACTGGACAACTGAAACTTCTGAAGAAATGAGATCAGACACCAAATAAGACAAGTAGCTTAGATGATCCAGACTTGCAGACTTCCTCAATAGCTGTTTCCTAAAAAAAAAAATCTACAACCAGAGCAATGATGATTCAGCCCCACAGACTGTTCCATCCAGGACTTCAGTAAAGCCCTGAAGTTCAGTAAAGTCTTCTGACTACAAACTTCTTAGGACATATTAATAGCTGAGCACAAAAGGATTGAACATCAAATGTTACTATTAATGTGCTTAACCATTTTTCCATTCTTATTTGGGCCCCAAACAGGTTTCCTACATCCCAAATCAGCAGGAAGTAATTTTAAGAGAGTGATGTCCCATACCCAGAAGGTGGGGTGGGTAACTTTTCCCCTCTTTGATCATTTGATGCGTTATAGATGTTTGTTGTTATTTAGGGGGATTGGTTATAAGTTGTTAAATGGTCTTGTTAAATAGGTTTTGGAGGTTAGACTCAGGGATTTCTCTCTTTTTCTTTTTCTCTATTCTTTCTCTCCTATGTAGGGGGAAAGACTTGAAAAAAATGGGATATAGACATAATATAGGAATGATAAAGAAAAGAGGGCAGATTATTGAATATGCTCTTATATCTTGTATATTGATATAGAACTAAGATTATATTTGGCTACATTGGCATGTATCTTTGTATATTGATACAAAATTAAGGTTAATTCTTTTTAAGGTATTGTACCTATGTAATGCTTGAAAATGAAATATGAAGTTTTGGCCTTTTGATAGCAGCTGCCACAAAATGTTCAGGATAATTAAGAAATGCAAACTAATAGTCATTCAAACATGTCATTTTGTTAGGTACTAGCATAGTTTATCACAGATGTTTTCTAAAATTAATCAGAAATCAAGTTGCTAAGAGACAAGCAATTTTGCTTATCCAAATATACAGAGATAGATAGGTGATCTTCAAAAACCTCAAGAGTTCTGTAGAATATGGAATTCAAAGATGTTTTGTTAACTTTAGATTTTTTGATATTGAGACATGTCAGCTCCTGACAGCACCCCCAGCCAAGTAGATGATGAGCATCAAAGAATCTCCATTTGGAGATGGTTGCATTAGTGGCAAGCTTGTCAGTGGGCAAGAAAAATCTCTTGCTTCAACTATAGACAGAATGCTATCCAAAAAGGACAAAACTTGGAAGCAGGTAAGTCGACAGCCTAACTCTGCCAAGACAGGGTAGGCAAGTCCTTCATAATTGCTGCTTTACAATTAATGTCTGTCAGAGATACTGGGCCAAAAGACTGAAGATAGATGCTCTAATATACCGAGAGAAATTGGAGACTGTCCAGGCAGCCAGTTGTCTGTCAGTTCTTACTTTTGAAAGCTATTGGCTCTGCACTTCCTGTTTATTCAAATATATTTATCCTTCTCAGGTCTCTGATGTAGTTGAAGACTAGATAGTTATAGTCTCAAAGTTATATTTTAAGTTGTTTTGGAATTAAAAGGATGTTCTAGGTCTAAGAAGATGTTTTCAAGTTGGGTATAGAACTTTAAACTCATTGAGCTAGAGAGATAATAGAATATTAATATCAGTTTGTCAAATATGTATGAACTGGACATTGGGAATGTATGTTATACCTTATAATTTTCATAATTGTGGCCTAATTATTCTTATTGTTTGTATTTTATTTATTGTTATAAGAAAAGAGCCTTTTATTGGACTAAATGGGGGAGCTATTGGGGAGAAAAGGATATGCCTTAAATTAAAAAAAAAAAAGCAGATAGGAGGGTGAGGGAAGAGGGTAGGAGGGTGGGACCAGGAGGGGGAGGGGGGGACTATGATTGAGATGTAACCTGAAGAAATAAATAAAAGTAAAAATGAATAAATAAAAATAACATTAAAAAAATCAATCTTTCCCAGTGGATTCCTACACTCTCTAAAGTAGAAGCACTGTCTTAGGGTTTCTATCGCTGCCATGAAACACCATGACTAAAAAACAAGTTGAGGAGGAAAAGGTTTATTTGGTTTATACTTCCAGATCATAATCCATCATTGGAGGAAATCAGGACAGAAATTCAAGCAGGGAAGGAACTTGGAGCCAGGAGCTGGTACAGAGGCCATGAAGGAGTGCTGCTTACTAACTTGCTCAGCCTGGTCTCTTATAGAATCCAGGACTACCAGCCCAGGGATGACACCACCCACAAATGGGATGGGCCCTCCCCCATTGATCACTAATTGAGAAAATGCCTTACAGCTGGATCTTATGGAGGCATTTCCTCAACTGAGGCTCCTTTCTCTCTGATGACTCTAGCTTGTATCAAGTTGGCACCCAAAACCAACCAGTCCAGGCACATACTGTAAACTTAACAAACTACCTGTGTCTAGAGGAGTCACAGACCCTAGAGGAGAACCTAGTATTGCCATTTTCCTAAATCAAAAAGCTTCTAGCTGTATTCTAAATATTTATGCTTATACCCACAGATATGTGTTGCTCTATCCTCTTGTGGTAGTCTGAATAAGAATGGTCCTCATACGCTCATATGTCTGACTGCTTGCTCCCCAGATGGTGAAACTGTTTGGAAAGGATTAGGAGGTGTGGCCTTGCTGGAGACGGTGTATCATTGGAGGTGAGCTTTGAAGTTTCAAAAGGTCCACTCCATTCCCAGATCTCTGTCTGCCTCTCTCAGCCTCCTATTGATAAAGATGTGAGCTCTCAGCTGTTGGGGTAGTGTTAAGCATTCTAGCCAGCAGCAGGAAGAAGAAGGCATTCCAGCCAGGAGCAGCAGGAAGGAGGCACACACCATGGGTTAGAAAAAGGAACCTCGTTCCACATGGCCAGGAACATCGGCATGGCATGGAAAATGGCAGTCCAAGGGGATGTATGAATATATGGGATCATATTTGGGTAATAGAATTATGAGCTAGCATAGATGGGCTAAGATTCCTCAACTCAGGCCTAGGCTTGATAAAATTCATGCGGTCTCTGTGTGCTCATTTATAATGGTTGGTTAAGGAGCAGTCGCCGAACCAATTAACAATAACATAAATACTGGGTAAATACTTTAATTAGCCATATTTCTTTTTACACTCAGCTACTACTCCAGTGCTATGCCTGTCTGCCTGCTGCCATGATCTTTACCACGATGCTTATGGACTTTAACCTTCTCCAATTATAAGCCCCAAATTAAACATTTATTTAATAAGTTGTCTTGGTTATGGTGTTTTAGTGTGGTAATAGAAAAAGTAACTAAGACACCCTTCATCAGAGAAATTTCTTTTTGCAACAAATGGAGGCTACTAGAGAGGTCTACAACTGGTCAAAATGCAGAGAATGGGTGACCAGGGGATGCTCAGCCCCACATGGTGCACATTCAACACAACCTCTACATCTAAGGCTCAGGGAACATAGGAGCAGGGGTGACAGAAAGATTGTAAGCACCAGAGAACCAGAACTGCTAAAAGATAGTATATTCTAGACTTGACAGGGATGCTGCACCCATAAAATCTTAGCAATACGGTAGCCTAAACAAGACCTGCATAATGACAACATGAATGGGGAAATTCCTTATCCTGGATGAAGAGCTCCAGGCATTCAAAAGCATTTGAGAGAGAGAATCCATTTTTCCTGGATGCGGCATCTGATAGGTTATCTGATCCCAAGTGGCCAGCCCTAAACACACAACATACAGCAACATTAAATGTATTGTTACATCTTGTAGCAACAGCAGTTAATAAGAGAAGTCATGCAGCCAGAGATATTCAGAGAAACCCTGTCTCGAAAAACCAAAAAAAAAAAAAAAAGAGAAGTCATGAATATAAGAGAAGGTATAGAGGGGGAAAAGAATGGACGGAAATAATGTAAATATACTGTACTTATATTGAAATTCTCAAAAACGAAGAAATGACAAAAATAAAGGACAAAAAATAAAGTAGAGGTGCAGCTAATGTGAGGGAATGTTATATGATGAGAGGTAGATCACAAAGTACCTCTAGACCAACTAGGACTAGTTCACTTACCCAGAGTCTCATCTCTCTACCTACCCAGCTTCTGTCATGTACATTTGCAAGTAAAGTCTTTTTTCAAACATATTGATTACTGACAATCCATCTTCTTGTCTACAGGCTTTTCCCTGCAGAATGGCAGCTTTTTCATGACACAGTATTCTTAACATGACAAACCATTGCTCACTGGTTTATATTTTCCCCAACCAGTGGAGAAATGAGGCAGCAACTATGAGTGGCCTTTGTAACCCAAGTTTGAAAAACCAGAGAAACGAACCCCCAGGGGAAGCCAGGGGTGAGCTCTTCCTATAGCCAACTACTCTTGGGAGAGAGAAACACACTGTCAAATGATTGCGAAAGATGCTTCTGTTGTAGGACCCCACTGGTCACTGCAAGGTGGGAGGCAGAGTGGCAGTCCAGTGCACTGAGAAGGCTGGGCCAACATGTCTAACAGTGGAATGTGCTTTTGGAAAAAACAAAACAAAACACCAAGTTCTACCAAAAAACTAGGAAGACACACAGGTTCTTGAAGCCTTCTTGGCTTTGCCTTTGTATATGAAAGCTCTGAGCCAAATATTACAGTTGTTTTCCGGAGAATTCGGGATTCTACATGAACTTTCCCTCCTTTGACTCTAGACCAGCCTCTGCTTAGGTTGGATGTTCAAACTGCCCATAAGAAGCATTTTATTACAACACACAATTAACTTATGGAAGCAAACCAAGCTCATCTGTACCCAGCTGAGTAAAAAGCCTGAAGAAAGGTAAAACTAAAGTAATAGACCTCCATCTCCTTCTGTAGGGTCTGTCTTAATCTCGCCTCAGGCTAAAACTACATGTGCATTTTCCCCACGGCGGGAGTCCCTTTGACAATCTTGATAGTCTTTTTTCTGATTAGCCCTAGACACTGCCTGTGTGCTATGAATATTTAATCATATTGTCTGTAAACAGGTTACATGGAAACTAAGGTAATTAACATGAATGCAAGAGTTAGAGCTTCAATGGCTGTTTTGCATATTCAATGGTATTCTAGCCATGCAGTACATTTGCGTTGTCCTCAGCCTTATTATCCCAAATTACAGAAGAGGGTGCTGAAGTGTGGCAGTGGTGAGCCTTAACTGTTGGCTCCTAAAGTCCTTTCTGATTTTTTCAGCACATCCTTTGCCTAATGTTTATTTGATGTTTGGAAAACACTGCATGTGTGAAAGTTTTCTTCTCTCAAAATCAGAATAGACACGAATGAAAACGATTACTCCCCCTCTGGCAGAGAAGAATTGTAAATAGAAAATATTCCTGAATGCTTAGGAAGTCTCAGAGTATCTATACTACATAGGGAATAGAATTAGGAGCAGAAGAATCACCATGAAAACACACCTGCATGCGTGTAATGAGGGTATTTCTAGAAAGATCTAACTGAGAAGGGAAGATCTACCCTGAATGCAAGCAGCAGGATCCCACTGGCTGGGTCCCATGCTGACTATAAAAGAACTCGAACCAAGCATTCCCTGCGCACGCGATGTCACTAGCTGCCTCAAGCTCCTGCACTCATGCTTGAAACTGCTACGATGGATACTACCCTCAAACTGTGAGCCAAACAAACCCTTCCTTAAGTTATTTTTGTCAGATATTTTGTCTTAGCACTGAGAAGAGCAACTAATATACAGGCCTGGGCTTTTCACACATGAACATGTTTTTTAATACAAAGGAAATATTTTTCTATTGTGTCTGTGATTATTACTGTGGCTCCCTGTATTCTGGCATTTTGGGATTTCCCACTGGTTGAATTGTGATCATTTTCCATCAATGTCTATTTTCCTTTCTTGCAATCTCATCTTCAATTTTTTCTTCTATAGTGTTCAAAAGATGGTTCATGGGCTGCATTTTCTCCATTCTTAGTGCCGTGTCTTTGCCCTGGGTTATATCCTTCCCTCTCTGCTGCTCTCTCCGTGTCTGAAAAGTCCAGGGTGTATGGAGTGACTTAAACTCACCAGATTGTGCTGTTGTGGTCTGAAAGAATCTCACCTCATATCTCTCCCAGAAGATGGACTGATCTGTTCACCCCCAAGCCCAGCTTCCAGTTCTTACCCAGTGTGGCACTATTCCATGACTGTGAGTCCTGAGAGAATGTCTGTCTCTATATGCACTGCGTTCTCTTCATTTCTATCTCCTCTGTTTGACTAAATGACGTCACTATGTAATCGATACAAAAAGAGGTGGATTGAAAGAGAGTTCGAGGACTCCGTTCCTGTTCTTTCAGCACCTAGCTCCAGCATTGGAAGAGCAACTCTCTGGATCCTGGTTCTTCAGCCCTGAGCACTGACTCAAGGTAGAGAATGGATGTATAAAGCTCTCTGGGGTCCAATTGCCTTGGACCAAATGATAAAACATGCGGGGCTGGAGAGTTTCTTCAAACAAACCCCACTGGCACTGTGCATGACAGGTATTCCTTCTATCTATCGATGTTGGTATAATTTTTTTTACATATGTGTGTTTGTATGTGGGTACATGTATGTAGGTGTGTGTGAGTGAGTGGATGCCCATGCATATGGGTAAACATGCATGTGGAGACCAGAGATCAATATGAGGTGCTTTCCTCCATCCTGTCTCATTTCCGTTCTCTTATTTTTGAGACAGAGTCTCTCAGTGAACATGGAGCTCACCAACTGGAGCTCCAGCTCTTCTACTGAGGCTACAGGCATGTGCTAGCACAGTGTGTGTGTGTGTGTGTGTGTGTGTGTGTGTGTGTGTGTGTGTGTG
>CAJQZJ010014957.1:5906913-5931748 GCA_907164525.1 Lophiomys imhausi
GTGTGTGTGTGTGTGTGTGTGTGTGTGTGTGTGTGTGTGTGTGTGTGTGGTTGTATGGTGGCGTGGGATGGTGGTTCTGGGCATAAGAACTTAGGTCCTTATGCTTGCACAGTAAGTACTGTAGGAACTGAGCCATTTCCCACCTCCTGAATTATGTTTTCAGAGAAATCCATGGATTTCTTAACAGAAAATACAATGCACCTCAGACTAACACAATGCTAACTTTATACATGTTTGATGTACAGATTTTCTCCAGAGGACAATATTATTTTTTTTTCATTTCCATTGAAAATCACTACACTCTGCACCTGCCATGGTGCCAAATGATGCTTGCAGGTAGGATTCTAGAGCAGGACACAAAGGGTTAAGCAGTGAGATCACGCTTCCTTCCGGAGGGGGAGGCTGCCCCTGAGGACAGCCTCCAGAGCTCTAACCACTTCCCCAAGTTTCTGATTAAGCAGATTCATCTCCAACTAAATTTAGCACAGGGTTCAACTATGCCTTACACATTCTTCAAAAGGAAAAAAAAAACATAACAGTGTCCTTACCTTATAGTAAATTCTGGACACCAAACTATGCTGAAGAACCTTTTCTCGAAAATTCACTGCTTTCAGCAGAAAGGCAAGATGACCCACCATGTCAGGGTTAAAGGCCAGGAAGCTGGATAAAAAAAACCACAGTGACCATTGTTATTAGTATGTTTTTTTTTTAAATCACAACAGGGTTGGGAGAGGGTGGCACACGCCTTTAATCCCAGCACTTGGGAGGCAGAGGCAGGTGGATCTCTGAGTTCCAGGACAGCCAGGGCTACAGAGTGAGCTCCAGGACAGCAAAGGCTAAACACACACGCAAACACTGTCTTGAAAAACAAAAACAAAAATCACTTTAAAGAGAGCCCCAAAGACGATTTACAAGGGCTAGTGAGAGCTGGGGAGATGGATCAGCAGTGGTCAAGAGCACGCACTACTCTTCTGGTTCAGCTCCCAGCATTCAATTCACATCAGGTGGGTAACAACTGCCCAGAACTCCAGCTCCAAATCAGCCAATCCCTCTGGCTTCTGTTGTACTCACATGCATATATGCACACACAGACACACACACACACATACATATAACTTTAAAATATTTTAAAAAATAAAATTAAAGAGCCAGACAGATGACTCAATGAGTAAAAGCTCTTGACACACAAACCTAATGACTTGAGTTCAGTCCTTCCATCCTGTAGTGAAAGGAGAAAACCAGCTCCCAAAAGGTGTCCTCTAACCTCCACAGATGCACCATGGCACGTGTACACACACACACACACACACACACACACACAGACAAAATAGTGAAGATGATGATGATGATGTTGATGACCATTATTATAACAATATATATTTAAAAAACCAAACAGCACTTCCTTCCTCTAGGAAGGCATTATGAACACATCCCATCCCAACTGCCATCAGCATTATGTGTGCTCCTTTCAGTACTTTCTAGTGAGTTCTGGGCTCTGGTTTATTCTACATATTTACCCTTGTAGTATAGAAGCAACATGGCTTCCTGCTTTTTTCTACTGACTATGGCATCTTAAGTAAGGGTAATATTTTCTATGTAGCTTTTCTTTATTAACAGTTCTATAATTTCCATCAAGTGAAGCTTATGACAACATTCAACATTTTCAAGTTGTTGTTATCTAGTATTGAGTTATTACTGAGAGTTATCTATTCTGAGTTACTATCCTATGTGCAGATATCATCATAATTAATACATTGTTTAGGAAACTGAAGCTTAGGAGGATGCAGTCACCTACTGGGTGTCACACGGGGAGAACACCTTCAAGCCTTGGTGAGTTTTGTTTTGGGGTATGCTGGAGGGAAAAGGTGCCCCAGAGGACTGTAGGCAAGCACAGAGTGAATAGATTATTCTTTCCTCATCAGGTAGCCGTTGAAACCTTTCCCATCTAGCAGGTGGGGAAACTGAAGCATGAGCCATCAGTAGACTTTAGCACCAATAGTCAAAATGCCCCCCCTCCATGGGGATCTTCTCACACAAGTCTGACTTGGTGCTGATATTGTGTTTCCTCCCCCATGAGTCTCCCGAAAACCTACATCACAAGGCACAGGGGTGTTGGTGAAATGGGTCTGCAAGTGAGGATGCTGGCCATCAAACCTGCTGACCTGAGCTCAGTCCCTGGGATCTACATGGTGGAATGAGAGAACAGACACCTGTGTGTGTGTGTCCTCTGACCTCCACACACATGCAGTGATGTACACACACACACACACACACACACACACACACACAAATAATTAAATGTAATTTTTTTTTTTAAAGATTTATTTATTATGTATACAGTGTTCTGTCTACAGGTATATCTGCAGGCCAGAAGAGGGCACCAGATTTCATTATGGATGGTTGTGAGCCACCATGTGGTTGCTGGGAATTGAACTCATGACCTCTGGAAGAGCAGCCAGTGCTCTTAACCGCTGAGCCATCTCTCCAGCCCTAAATGTAATTTTTTAAAAGGTGTGTTCTACCAGTTTCCTTCTCTGTTGCTGTGTAAAAACACTGATCAAAAGCAACTTGGGGAGGAAGGACTTTATTTGGCTTCTACTCCCTGGTTACAATCCATTACTGAGGAAAGTCAGGGCTGGGACTCAAGGCAGGAACCTGGAGGCAGGAACTGAAGCAGAGGCCGTGGAGAAACATTGTTTATTGGCTTACTCCTCATAGCTTGCTCAGCCTGCTTTTTCATACAACCTAAAACCACATGCCCAGGGGTGGCAATATCCCCAGTGGAATGGGCCCCCCACATCAAACATTAATCAAGTAAATCACCCACAGACTTGCCATAGGCCAATCTCATGGAGGCCTTTTCTCAACTGAGGTTTCACTCTTCCCACATGGCCCTAGATCATTATGTCAAGTTGAGTAAAAAAGCTAACCAGTGCATATGAAGTTAGTTCATTCAAGGTTTTTCCATAGTTCACCTTTCCCTTTCCCTACATCCTGGGAAAGTGAATGATTAGAAGAATCAAATAACTCAAATTCCCACCAATGAAACCTTAAAACTAGATAGCTGCTGTTCACTCTAAGCAGAAAAGCACCCTTCATGAGTCACAACCGCAAAGTGCTGAATGAGCAGTTGCCTTCCTCGGAGATGGAAGGCAGGGAAGTGTGTTTATGTACTGGTTCCTGGGAAATTTCAATTACTATATATCAATGCTCATTCTGAACCTAGCTTCAGAAAGCTGAGTTCCTGACTCAGTCTAGTTCATAAAATGTATAAAGAACTTTATATGGGTTATTTTTTAAAAAAGCATGTCTTAGTCATCCAGCGGCTGTTCTATGAAGCCTGGAGCTGTGAGTGTTTGTATTGCAAACTGCCACTCTATCTTGGATGTTTATCACAGGTCATTGTCTATCCCGCTTAGGCTGTTCACTGTGTGTGCAGGACCTCACTCACACATCCGTGTCCCCAGTGAGTCCAAGAAAGTCACCCAAAGCAGAAAGCCTTAAAGCTTAAACCACTGCCAAAAGGGATCCTCGGATAACTGCCTGTTTTACAAGGAAGTCAGAATGACAGTAGAAGTAAATTAAATTTCAATTAGTTAAAAATTAAATGCAAAGGTGTATCATTGGTCATCAGAGAAATGCAAAATCTGGAGTGATGGGATGGAATGGGATGCCACACCCAGCATTCTGTCCAGAATTAAATATATTGGGTCAAGTGTTGCCAAGGACACGGAGGAACCAGAATGCTCATGTCAACTCATGAAAGTGTCAAATGGCCAAACTCACTCTGGAAAGCTCTCACAATTTCTCATAAAACGAGCACATGTTATGATCTAGCAATTCTATGTCTCCTACATGCCCAAGAGAAATCACGAGACACGTTCATAAAAAGGCTTATATACGAACACTCACAGCTGTCCTACTCACTGCAGTGAAAAAGTAGAAACATCCCAGGTGTCTACCCATTATAAGAGAATGGAAAACAAATCATAGTACATCCATAAAATTCCACTCAATAATAAAAAGGGGGAAAGTAATACATATGACACCATGAATAAATCTCAAAAAACATTATATTGAATTATTGAGGCAACCACAAAAGAGTATAAGACAGTATGTTCCCTTTACATGAAAGCCTAGAACTTGAAACTGTAGTTTTTGGTGGAGAAATAACAGAATAATGTGTATGCATTTGCCAAAATTCAACAGGTGTACATTCAAGAGATCTGCATGCTAGCACAAGAAAATTTTACATAAGAGGAAAAAGAATTGTCCCCACAGGTTGAATTTGAGTAAACACTATTATCTCAAAGTGTGCTAGTATCTGCAGTTCACTTTAATATGATCAGGAAAGAGCTGAACTGTTGGGTGATCCCATCATGGGATTCCAGTTAGTGATGCCCTGATTATATGGTAATCGTCCTATGAGCTCACAATAGAGCTGGAAATTTACCACTGCTATTGTTACCACGGCCATTATAAGATCATGGCACAAGAGCTGGGCATGGCGGCACATGGCTTTAAGACCAGCACTCAGAAGGCAGAGAAAAGTGTATCTCTCTGTTTGAGGCCAGTCTGGGCTGCAGAGCAGGGTTCCAAGACAACCAGGACTACAAAGAGAAACCCAATCAAAAGAAAGAATAAGAAAGAAAGAAAGAAAGAAAGAAAGAAAGAAAGAAAGAAAGAAAGAAAGAAAGAGAGAGAGAGGGAGGGAGGGAGGGAGGGAGGGAGGGAGGGAGGGAGGGAAGGAAGGAAGGAAGGAGGGAGGGAAGGAAGGAAGTCGCAGAACACCTCAGGACTTGTGGGATTTGTGTGTTTGTGCTGAGAACAGCTTTACTGTGCTGCCTGCCAGTCATATAAAAGTACAGTATAAGCAAATAAGTATAAAATTTAATGCTATATAATGATAATAAACAACTATATTATACTTTTATGTATTTACTATGCTATAATTTATCATTATTTTACCATATAATGTAAAAACAAAGCTGTTAAAATATTTACTGTTAAACAATGTGCACGTTCCACCAGTGATGGCCTCGCACACCCATGGTGGCACCATGTCCCGTGAAGAACACTGACCTTTACTGTCCAGATTTGTGACCTACACTCCACAATGTTCCCACCACAAAACAGCCTGAGGACTCACTTTTCAGAATTTGTCTCTGTTGTCAAGTGACACGTGACTGTACATGTGATAGGGATTTAGCATGTTCACAGCAGTAAGTAGCATGTTCACAGTACAGTCTCCATAGGAGGTGAATATATGAATGCTCACCCTCGAATCCCTCAAATTAGGTTGCATATCTGAAATGTTCACAGTCCGACATGGATAATGCTCTGCTTTGGGGCAGACTCTTGACTCTCTCCAATGTCCAGAGAACTCTGTGCAGCTTCTAGACTGAAGCTTAGGAGCAGTGAGGGGGGTAACAGTGGCAGACTCACCTGCAGGAAGGTAAGAGGCAGAGCTTCCTGGGACAGCCAGGTAGGGGCCCCTCTCAGACGCAGCTCCTTCCAGTGCTGTCCTCCCTGCCAGGCCACACTTGCACTGCCCCTCCCCCCAAATCTCATGGAGCTTTTGTGAACTGCGCCTGGCTCCTCTACAGTCCAAATGAACAATAGCCTTAGGTGACCCCACAATGGCTGCCTGCTTGGAGAAACTTCAGAGAAGTTTCTTTCTGTATGTTCCTCTCCCCCACCCCTCCCCCACACTCCTGGGTACTCCCCTGGACACTGTCATTAAGACTGGATTCACCCTGCTCCTTAGGAGTGTGAGTCCCATGGGAGCAGAGTCCAGCTTCTGCTGTGTCACAACTATGTGCAGAGCCGTGTCTGGAACACAGGGAGTGGTAGAAATGTGTTGGGGGCAACAGTTCTCCTGAAGAGAAAAACTGACATGTGAGGTTTAAGAGAATAAGCACTGACATATGGAAATATGGAATGAGTAAATCCTGGCTGTGGGAGAGAGTGGTGAACTGTTCCAAAGGTTGTTCTACTTTCTTCTCTATTCTGTGATGAGCCACCATGACCAAGACAACTTATAGAAGAGAGGTTATTTGGGGCTTCCAGTTTCAGGAGGTTAGAGTCTAGGACCATCATGGCAGGGAGCATGGCAGCAGGCAGGCAGGCATGGAGCTGGAGCAGTAGCTGAGAGCTCACATCTTGAGACACAACTACCAGGCAGAAAGAGCTGACTAGGAATGGCATAGGCTTTTAAAAGCTCAAAACCCACTCCCAGTGACACTTCCTCCAACAAGGCCACACCTCCTAATCCTTCCCAAACAGTTCCACAACTGGGGACCAAGCATTCAAACATATGATCCTAAGGGCCATTCACATTCAAACCACCACAGAGGTCAATAACTGAGACAAAATAATAATAATAAGTGGGCTAGCACTTTCCAAATGTTTACAGTTGGAATACTCCCTTGGCACATCTCAAATTTTATCCTTTAAATTTTGCAGGGGGATATGATATCAATTTGCACATGTTGAAAGCATGCCATGTTCCAGTTACAGAAACAAGTCTTTCTCTGCTATCTGGAAAAGGAATAAAAGAGTGGATGATTTGCAGCAGGCTGTGGACAAGGTTCAGAGAGGAAGAAACTGAAGTTGCTGGGAAATGGCAGTCCCCTTTCCATTCTTTGCTGGAAAACAGTCAAAATAGTGAGTTGAGGCCTCTGTAAAATTCTCAGTGGGGTTCAAAATGCTAAAAGAGAGTAGCTGGTTTCCTAAAGTGTGTGAGGACAAATTGAGACATAAAAAAGTAAGACAGACTTCATTAAAGCAACTCACTTTAAAATAAACTGCAGTTTGAATAGACAGAAAGTTAAGGATGAAGAGAGGCTGGCTACAGATCTGTACATTTTTACTTCATCCCAATAGTTATGAAAAGTACAATACATCATTTGTTATATATTCTGTTTTTAAATTAGATTTATTTATTTTCTACGTATGATATTTTGCCTACATGTATGAATGTGCATCATGTATATTATTAGCAACCTCAGAGGCCAGAAGAGGACACTGTAACTGGAGTTACAGATGGTTGTGATATACCACGTGGGTGCTGGGAATTGAATCCAGGTTCTCTGCAAGAGAAGCAAGTGCTCTTAACCGCTGAGCCATTTCTCCACCTTCCATGATTTTAGTCAAGATCATAAGATTGCATTTTCTAATAGATTTTTTTAATTAATTCAATATATTTAGGTTATAGAGAGCAATAATTAGTTTCTAAAGAAAAGTGATAATAAAAAAAATAATGTGAGTTCTCCTAAAGTGGAATTAAAAATAAAACATTTTGGGCATAAAACAATACAACAGAAAAGAGGTGTCTTGATTCCATTTCCTGTTCTGTGATAAAACACCTCAACACAAGTAAGTTCAGGGAGAAATGGTTTATCTGGTTCACAGGCCACAGTGCGTCACTTCTGGCAAGTCTGTCGGGAAGCTAGTCACATCATGTGCACAGCTAACAGCAGAGGGCAACGGCTTAAGTATGGTCACCAGTCCTCAGCCTGCTCTCCCTCTCCTGAAATCCAGGGCCCCAGCCCATGAAATGACACTGACCACGTGTCAGTGGATCTTTCCACTTCAGTTAACCCCAATAGGGCACTCTCACGCAGGCATGACTGCAGGTCTACCTAAGCTGGACAATTCCTGGTGAGATTTCTTTGCAGGTGATCCTACATTGTGTCAAGTTGACAAAGAAAACTTACCATCAGAGCAAGGCACCTTAGAGGAGTAACTAAGGGAACAGTGGCTATCTGAAAAACATGACTGGACCAGATTAAGCTCTGGTGAGACTGAACCACAGCAATAAAGCAAAGAGATGCCACAATAGACAAGTGTGGAAGGACAAAGGGACAATACCCAAAGGTGAAGCTGTTGGGTTAAATCTAGGTTTTAAATATTCTCTCAAGCTTAGATCACTTTCAAATCATTTATTGACTTCTTCCGCCAAATAAAAAGTTCTCCCCAAACAGTTCAATAATAAAACTATGACATAAGTCTAAAGCAGAGACATATAAAATAAGAAGCAACAATCTAGATGATTCAGTGGGTAAAAAACACCTATTGCCAAGACTGATGATCTAGGTACTATCCCCAGAATTCATATGGCAGAAGTCAAGAACTGACTCCTGCAAGTTGTACTCTGACCACCATACATGTGCTGTGACACACATGTACTTACATTCGCGTGCGTGTGCACACACACACACACACACACACACACACATACACTAAATAAATGTAAGAAATTTTACAAAGCATATCAAATTAGAGAATAAAGAAGAAATGTCACACAATTTCCATAGATGCAGAAAATTCATTTGATAAAATTTATAATGTAATTATAACAAATATGCACTAAAATAATAAATGGAAAATTTTAGGAAATTGTGTCTCTCAGAAAATATAATTCTTTTCTTAAATTTTATTATACTTATTAGTGTGCATGTATACATGTACATGTGTGCATCTCTGCATTTTACAGGTATATGCACATATGTGAGTCTGTGTGTACATGTGTGTTTGTGTATGAATGTGCATGTGTGCATGTGTGTGCCTGTGTGTACACATATGTGCACATATGTGCATACATGTTCGTGTGTGTGCAGGTGTACACGTGCATGTGTGTGCATGTGTGCATGTGTGCACATGTGTGCACATGTGTGTGCATGTGTTTGTGTGTGTGAGTATGTGTGCATGGATGTACATATGCATGTGTGTGTATGCAAGTGTGTGGATTGGAGGTGACAAGTCAACTTGTCCTCTAAACAACATTTGTTGTTTTTACTTCTTTATACAGAATTTAGTGGCCTTCAGCACACTCATATTATTATTATCACTATTGCTTAAAGATTTATCCTTATTTTTAATTATCCATATGTGTGTGTGTCAGTATGTGAGTATAAACATGTGAGTGCCATGCCCAAGGAGGCCATAAGAGGGTGTCAGATTCTCTAGAACTAGAGTTAAGATGCTTGTGAGCCTCATATAAAATAAAAGATGATGAGGTGGCTTTGGTGGTTTTGCTTGTTTCTTTGTTTGCTTGCTTGTTTGTTTGCTTTGAGAATGAATTTTTAAACTTGACTGCATGGTTCTCATGTGTGAATATTGTAGATGACAATGTGGTCCAAAAAAGCCAAAATCTACATGCTGATGGTAGCAATTATAGCATGAAAATTGTTTGGAGCCATCTAATAAAGTTAAACATTGGCCTACTCAATAATAGAGCAATTCCTCTCCTAGGCAACACACCCTAGGGGAGTGTTTTTTAAACAGATTATAAGTCAATAAGGAGTCATGAAATCAGTTTAAAGGATTGGGATCAATATCCTTTAATTTTCTTTTAAATACCAGAGACCATCGTGAGTATGGGACAAGTTAGGTTATTGCATGGAGTTGGCTACATTTGCAGCTGAGGTGGTGGGCTCACTCTATGGATGTCTGTGGCATTGTAGAATGCACATTTTGCCTCAAGTTGGAAAGCCCTACAAAGACCCTTCCCATGAAAACATGAACAAGGTGTTTTACCAATTTGCACAAAATATCAAAATATTAAACATAACTCAAATATCTATCAAAACTGGAAATTTGAATAATACAGTCAACCTGTGGCATCTACACATGCCACATTATTATGACTTATTGTGATGAAACTTCCTGGCTACTTACATAACTTAGGTAAGCCAAAGTAACAAAATCTCAGATGAAAACTAAAAATTACAGAATATATAAGCTCTTGAGCCTTTTTAATAGAGATTAGAGACAATATAAAAAAATAAAAATAAATAAGTAAATAAAAATAAAAACAATCCAGGCATAGATTCTCCAAATTGAACCAGCTAGGACCAAATCTCAGCCCTGCCACCCTACACCATGTAACTTTGAGGAAAGATACTTATTTTGTGCCTCAGTTTCTCCGCCTGTAAAATGGAAATAAGGACGTACTTCATGAAGTTTTAAGATTTGAACTCACATAATAAATAATAAAGAAGAAACTCGAGAGAAAGGGCAGACTCAGAAATATTTTAGGTCTTAGATTGGATGATAGGCACACAAGCACTAACCTCACATATTCACTATGTAAATATTTACAGATTCCCTGCTCTTGTATACATCAGATACTAAATTTGTCAAACAAGTGCAAGGCAGCTTGTGTCAAGGCTCTACAAACAGGCTCAGAGTCAAACCCTTAAGGAGGTGAGGATGACATCTTGGACGATATGTACC
Organism: Lophiomys imhausi; assembly: GCA_907164525.1. Classification (NCBI taxonomy): domain Eukaryota; kingdom Metazoa; phylum Chordata; class Mammalia; order Rodentia; family Muridae; genus Lophiomys; species Lophiomys imhausi. The sequence continues at coordinate 5,917,153 of CAJQZJ010014957.1, forward strand.
TGGTTCTCAGCTTGTCACCAGTCCTTGCAGTCCAACTCTGGATCAGACCCAAGAGTGAGTTTTTCTTATGCCGCTTATTATACTGAGCCAGCAGTTCCCGGGCCACAACCTGCAGAATTTATCATGTGTTAGTCACGTCTCACACACGTAAGACCTGTCAGTGTCCTCAAATGCTCCAGCCAGATTAAGTCCACTTGCCATTAGAAAACTTTCTGGGAACCTCCATGTCCTGTGATAAATATGTGGCATTTACCAGACCACTCTGATCCCTCCCCATGGCTGAACCCTAACTTTAAAGAACTGCTTTTCTGTCCACCTCTCACACTAGCCTTGAGACCAACCATCATGAAATCTGCTTGCTTCCACGGCCCAGACATCTCTGCTCCCTTTTCTGCCTTTGACATTTTTCTGGTTGAGTAAGCCTTTGGGGAATACTATTAAAATACTCAAGCAAAGCAATCTGTCAATATCCACCCCTCCTATGACTTGAAAGCTATAATTGTGTTTCAAAACACTGAACACTGTTGCAGATCTGTTCAAAGATATCTGCGGATCACCCACAAAAGAGGCTCAGCAGACAGTCAGCTCTAGGTGTGTGAGTGAGGTAACTGGGCCCAACCTGCCACTGACCAAGTCCTTGCAGCAAGTCTGAGCCCCCGAGGAAATTCACATGAATCACAAACCGTGATGCCTGAGCTCAGGGTGTGCGCTGACACAGTCACACACTAACACATGGCAGTCAGGGCACCAAGCCAATGGGCTCATCCATCTCTTTCCAGCTGTCAGTTTTAGAAGATTTTCTTCATTATTTCACATAGCAAACATGCTTTCTCTCTCTCTCTCTGTTTGTGTTTGTATGTGTGTATGTGTGTATATGTGTGTGTATGTGTGTACAACTTCGCTTTTTCTCATGGGTGCTGGGGATCAGGTTTCAGGTCTTCATGGTGGCATGACAAGCCCTTCACCCACTGAGCCATCTCTGAAGTCCCAAACCCAATATATACTTTTTCTTTTGTTTTTATTTTATTTAAGAAAGAATCTTACTAAGTTTCTCAGGCTGGCTCAGACCTACAACTCTCTAGCCCCTGATGACAGGACTGAACCCCAGGCCCTGCATTTTTGAAATGGCTTTACATGGATTATATGCATGTGATATAAGCTGTCATTCACAATAGTATCATAAGTGGCACTTTGATTTTCATTGTGACACAGGAATCTACTTATCTGCTTAATGTCTGTACAGTATTCTGTTTAAACAAATCATAACTAGTTAAACATTTCCATTTGGTAGAATATTTAGGTCATTTCCAATTGTATACTCTTATAATAAACTTGATATTGTTTAGTGGGGTGTGTATGTGTATGTGTGCTCAGGTGTAAGTAGGCACGTACACTCACCAGTGTGTGGGAGCGTGGAGGCCAGAAGTCAATGTCAGGTGTCTTCTATTTCTCTCCACCTTATTGTTTGTTTGTTTGCTTGCTTGCTTGCTTTTCAGTGGGGCTCCTTGTTGAACCTGGAGCTCACAGGTTTGAGTAGGCTGGCTGGCCAATGAACCCCTGGAATCTGCCTGTCTACAGTCCTCTGGTGCTAGACCCACACCCAACTTTTATATGGGGGATCTGAACATGGGTCCTTTGTACTTACCCAGCAGGCATTCTGCACACTGAACTATCTCCCCAGTCGTTAGTCTTCATATAACCATACTCAGATAGCTAGCACCTTCCCTTTTTTGATTACCAAGACTAAAATCCTCATGCAAATGAACACACAGGATTCTTGGAGAAAACCATACAGCTCTCGGGAGGGAGTGATGCTGAAAAGTCTCAGAGCATTTTGTGGTGGAGGAGTGGGGGAGCTTTGTTAGCACTGGTGTATACTTCCAGGTGTGCAGTGGACGGGACGACCTCAGCCAGCAGAGGACTACGCTACCTTCTACCACAGGCCATGTTTAAACATGGGTAGGCTGCTAAGAGCCCAGAATCTGACTAACTTACATCAAAGCTGCTGGATTCTCTGTTGCTAGATTCAGGAAAGATTAAGCCACCTGGTCAAGGACTGAAGGTAGAGGTGACACAGTGACTCAGCCACTCTCTCCTTTCCTACAGATGGCATTCTGGAGTGTTTCCAGCTGTAACTGGAGCTTAGGCCCGGGCTGTAGTCTGCATTTGAGGTGGCCATGGAGTGTGGAGACGCAGGCATTGCTATGTCTTACGAGATTTTTATTTTGCTTTAGTATGAACTGACTTCAGGGCCATCATCAAGATGGCTCAGTAGGCAAAGGTACTCATTGCCAGCCCTGACGACCTGAGTTCAGTTCCCTGCATGGTGGAAGGAGAAAGCCAGTTGCTACAAGTTGTCCTCTGACCTCCAAATTTTCTTGCATTAAGCGGAGGAGGCCCTGAGTCAGTAAAGTCTCGAATAAATGTGTGCTGCTGACTTAGGCATGACCATGCTAAGGACCTCACAGCCTCAGATCCGTGGGAAAATGGTAAGGACTTCCCCATCATGGTGGGGTTCAGCAAAATACAAACCCCATCCTTTGGGGTGTGACTGCAAGTGTTGATAGTGTGGGCAGAAAATAGCCACCATAGTTTCCCCCTACCCCACCATGTTTATGGCCTGAAGACTCCTCTGTAGAGATTGCCTCTCCTGAGATTAGCCAAAGCTGCCTCCTCGATCCAGCTGAGAATAAACCAGGACTCCTTGTTTACCTGGATGCAGTAAGCCTGCCTCCCTGTTCAGCTCTATACAATAATCACACTGTTCCTGGAGGTCAGTTTCTCAGTGGAGAGTCCAGTCCACTCAAACCCAGGATTTCTGTCTGTGTGTCTGTCTATTTCTTTATTCAGTCACAGCTCCTCCTCAGGTCAAGTCCCTGGAGCTGTACAAGGACATGGCATTTTTGTTTGGTTCCTTCAAGTATTGTCTTGAAACTTTAGATTTATCTCTTTAGGGGCTGGAGAGCTGGGTCAGCAGCAAAAAAGCACTGGCTGCTTTTCCAGAGGACATGGGTTTGATTCCCAGCACCCATATGGCTGATTCACAACCTTTTGTAACTCCAATTCTAGGGCATTCAACACCTCTTTTGGTTTCCTTGGGTACACACACAGAGACATACAAATAAATAAATGAATAAATAAATAAATAAAGAAAGAAAGAAAGAAAGAAAGAAAGCAAAACATTAAATAAAAACAAATAAGTATTTAAAAAAATAAAGTTGGGTCTTTAGATGGACTACATGGCCCAAGATTTTATCTTAGGGTCATAAAGGGGGTGAAATGCAACATAGAGCACAATGCATTAAGTCCAGCAGCTTATATAAAGTAAGTGTGAAAAATCAAACATTGCCAGCAGTGAGGGAAACAGCTAACTCTAACTGGAAATAAAATTAGAATGATCCAGCAGTCACGCTCAGTCCCACCAATGTGTCATCAAGACTAACATTTACAGTGTTTGTTCTTGCAAATCTATTTAATTTATGATTGTTCCAACTCAGTCTCCTCTAGTTCCAAAACCAACATTGTTCCACCTATTAATCAATTGCTGTTTCTGAATCCTGCCCACTGCAGGAATCCAGTTTTCCCTGGATTTCCTACAACCTCAGAACAGGGCATATGTTGGCTGCTGTGTAGTCTCCCTGCACAGTCTATCCTACCTGGGTACCAGGAGGGCAGACTGGGGAGTGGAGAAGGCATTTCTTGAATGAGTGAATGGGCAAGCTCCCTTCCTGTCTTCACCTCCCCTCTACAGTCCCTCAGTGACACCCCATAACTCTGTCCATGCTTAAAACCTCTCTGATTTAAGCAACTTAAATTGAGAATATTAAGTCACCCTAATTAGAATAAAATTAGAATGATATAATAATCAACTCTTTCCTGCTAAATTTAAGAGTCGAGAGAAACTCCCCCCTGGCTGTACCACAAAAGCAGCTGACCGACTTGGGGTTTCGGCCTCTTTTCTGGGTCATGACAAATCGGTATGCTCTTCAAATGGATTATTCTACACTACCGATGCCTCCCTGGCAAAAAGAGCCCAGGTGTCAGCTGACTTTCTTGTCTCTGCAGCAAGTATCCAACAAAACAACGTCATGGAAGGATCTTTTGGGCTTACAGTGTCATAACACAGAGGGCATAGTAGGGCAGGGCCTCAGGCATCATGGCGGCCAGAAAGCAGAGGCAGAGAGTGTCTCCCTAGCTGACTTTCTCCTTTCTCTGTCACTCCCTCTGGGATCCTGGTATAGTGAAGGGTCTCTTCTCAGGGTTAATATTCACAGCCACACCCAGGTGTGTTAATCTTTCAGATACTTCTCAAATCCAATCCTATAATATACTTTATCATATTTATACTATCTCTGCAACTTCTCATTTTAAAACCATCACAGATACACAAGAAGTTACAAAAGTAAAAGAGTCCAGAGAGCTTCCCTCCCACCATCTCCTAAATCCTCCTGAAAAGTGACCTCGTATATAACAACAGTGCTTCTCAAAACCAGGAACTTCTGCAACGTACTTATTCATCAGGATCTTATTTATAGTAGAGATTTCATTATTTAAACTATATTCTTTTGTGAAAATGAAAGTTTTAGTACAAGTAGTTACATCTTTATCCAAATCTGGTGGTGTCCTTCTACCAAATCTCCTTAAGGGAGGTTGTCATACAGTTGCTACCTGGGGATTGTTCTGTGGCTGCTTACACAGATCTCTGGTTCTAAACATAAGCAACCTGTTTTCTTTCATGCCTACCCAAGAATCCTTTCTTAGAACTTGGGAATGACTGAATAGTCAGAGAAGACATCGTTTTTTTTTCTTTAAAGACAAAAACAAAATAGGCCCCGCTACAGAAAGAATTAAGCTAATCTATAAGCCAACATTTAAGACTATGAGTGTGAGTATAGAAAGCTGACATCAGGGGGGCTGGAGAGATGGCTCAGTGGTTAAGGGCACTTGCTAGTGCTCTTCCAAAGGTCCTGAGTTAAATTCCTAGCAACCACATGGTGGCTCACAACCATCCACAATGTGATCTGATGCCCTCTTCTGGCTGCAGGTGTATGTTCAGATAGAGCAACTCATATACATAAAACAAATCTTTAAAAAAAAAAAAGAAAAGAAAAGAAAGCTGACATCAGAAACTCACATTTATCATAAATATCACGTGCATCCTGGAACATCGATTTATAACACCCATAAAAGTTTTGGGTTTTCTTTCTTTTTTTTTTTAATGTCAAATCGCTTTTCAAGGCATCTGTGAAGCAACTTTGCATTTCCACATGCTAAAGGTTTCACTGATTCTTGCCAGGTACAGTGAACTTGGATTAAAAAGTCAAACAGGGAGGTTTGCTGCCAAGGCAGAAATTAGAATAGAAAAATATGGCTCCAAGGAGAAACTTCTAGATAATCACCCTTGAGGGTGGAGTACAGGCAGTGGGGCTGAACTGGAGTCTGCTCTGTGTGCGGTGATGGACTCACACAACCTTGTAGTGCTTGTGGCTTCAGAGGACCAAATTGTGCTGCCAGCGCAAAATAAAAAGGAGTCCTTTACCAACGTCTAAAAGGCGACAAGAGAACAGAAACCAAGTGGGATCCTTCTGCACATGCCCTGTGCCACTGCCTAGGTGTCACCCCACAAAGCTGGACATGGCCCTAGGGGCTTCAGTTGGGATTGTCATGGAGAACACAGTATACCTTGTTAACATTGGGACACCCAAATATTGCAAAATATTGTCACGGATGCAAAAACGTTACTCGTCCTTACTCAAAACGCACATGGAACTGAATATCCTATACTTTTCTCTGATGTATAAGCAACACCGGGCTCCTAAAAGGCAGCTAGGGGTCACCTCACCTCAGTATGTGAAGGTCAGAATAGAGCAAGTAGGTGTGATTCTTTGTCGGACACCTTAGTGGTCTACTTCTCTTAGATGCCAGATAACCTACCCAGGCAAGACTTCTTTGAGGAGAACATTCAGAATCCTCTGGTGAGAAGACACAGGGTGCAGAGAGAGAATGGAAACAGCAGGAGGGAGAGGAGGAAGAAAGGGAAGGGAAGAAGGGAGCTGAGGAGAGACCAGTTACCGTTAATTGAAGTTAACATGTAAACTGACCTTCTGAGTAATTCCTGGCCCTTTGACATGTACTTGACTTTCCCAGGAGAGGGAAGTGGATGTTTAGGTCCAACAAACATGCACATTTCAATGGAATGTGAGTGAGGAGATTTTTGTTATTTTTAGCTACGTCTGGGCCCAATTTGCCTTATATCTTCTGTTTCTTCCTGATTAAATGAGTTGCATCTTAATGGTGTCCTTCCTTCAGCCTGTCACATTTATGAAACACCTATATGTGCATGGTACCTCCTGCTTGTGTTCAGTGGAGACTAGAGATGAATGAGGTGCATGTGTCTCTTGGGAGGTTCCATGTGAACTTGAGAGGTCAACATGTACACACAGGGCTGGTGACACCAGCAAGGCCATCACAGGGCCAGAAGCTTAAGGAAGGCAGAGAGGCTGCTGGGAAGACATCTTTGCTGTTTCCTGTTGGAGCTTCTGATGTAGACTCTGCAGTAATGATTTGATGCCTCCATGTGTGCAGGGCTGTGGGAAGTTCTGTGGGCAGTAGAGGACAGACCAACTTCCTCCTTAGTCTTCTCCTTCCTTCCCCTATACCCTCTTCAATTCCTTATGTACATTGGTCATAAAATCTGCCTCTGCATGTGGTTCATATCTTCTACTATTATAGCAGGGCCTCACACAGCACCCCTTCATGGGACTTGCTCAGACTGTTCTTTGCCAGAGAAAGGCTGGTGCATCAAAGTATGGTGAGCAGCCCAGCTCATTGTACAATAACCAAAGCCATCTTTGGTGTAGGAGACAGACAGGAAGCTTATATGCACAGGATGGCCACAATACAGCATAATTGCATTCATGCTGGGCACCCAGGAGTCTATGGCAGCAGAGTACAATGTACATACATACAATCCTATGTGTATTGTAGGTGATGCTCCCATTTTCTAGACGAAGGCCAAGCCAGAGGTTTTGCAATGTTAATTAAAGAGAGCCAGGCTGTCTAGCCTAAGTAAGCATCATCCCTCCAGTAACTCCTGCTCTGCAGCTTCCAATAGTCACTTCCAGTTCAGGGGACTTATGGTCACTAGAGTCCATCTCCTGGGAATATCATGGAGCCAAGGACAGGAACCTGTGAGGCTCAATCCTGGTCCTTTGCCTTCCCTGGGGTGGGGTGGGGGTGTCACAAACCTCTTCCATTAGTGACAAAAGCTAGTGTTTGGAGTAGAGACATCCAGGAGAATTATCAGTTTGGAAGCCAAGGGCCTATGCCTACTCTGTGGTTGGCTCTCATCCCTCCTGGTAAATAGACTTGGTTTGACACCACCATGCCAGCCACTTTACATTGAAAATACTATGCTCACCATTTGAAAAACTGGAAATTCTAGAAAGCCTGAACCCACATTCCCAAGAGCAGCTATCAGTGAGAGCTAAACAGTATCTGTGGGCCCGGGGAAGAGGAAAAAAAACCTCAGATTATCTAAATCTCCACCGCACTCTGAGCCCCCGGGGCCTACTGCAGTTATTAAAGGACCTGGCTCTGAAGGTAGAGAGTACTGCTTAGTTATCTTCCAATGATAACACTGGAATGTGTGGGTCACAGCAGCTGGAGAGAGGAGCCTGGCATGTGATCCCGCACCTCAGCCCTGCCAGTTCTGTTACTACCCTAAAGAATCCACTTTGTGTGACCAGCCAGTTCACCCTGTGCCATGGTGGCTAGCTCAGGAGCAGGCTAGCTCAAACAGCAGATGCAGTACCTCCATACCCCACAAATTTTCATTTTTGGTCCAAACCCTTTCCTATGGAAAGGCAGAAAATGTCCATCCTTATCTCCAGCCTTTTGCACAGCCAATGGGGGTGGGGAGGGAGAGATCTTCCTAAAGCTTTGTCCTTCTCCAGATTTGAGGTGGCTGATTTGAGACCAGGAAATGACCCAGGAACTACTACAGTGTCAGTTCAGTGAAGCTGACCTCTGGGAAGACGGTCAGGCCTTGAGGGAAGGTGGGATACAGACCTGGCCCTGAGGTCACCATGGAGAACGATAAGTATTCTGATGGTTTACCTACATTACCAAGAACAATGTACTGATTGATAGCCCACTAGAAACTGACTCAGACCAAACTCTCCAAAGCAAATGAGACCAACCCCCCCCCCCCCAAGTGTGGTTTCCTCATCCTCACCCCACCCCACCCCCATCGCAAGCTTCCCCTGCAGGCATGTCCCTCACTTCTCAGGTTCCCGTGTTCACGAAAGTGTTAGGCATCCTCCCACCCCCAGGTCCTGGCCATGACCACAGCTCCAACATTACTTGCGCGTAATTTTTATTCCTGAAAATAAAAAGCAAACGCAGTTTAAAATCTGTGACAAAATAAATAAACAAATGGCAAGGAGACTGCTGAAAACAAATCCTTTCAAGTTTTCTTCAAATTGAGTAATGTGGAAACCTTCCTGAAGGGGGGGGGGGACCCTGCAATGTTGACTTAGTTTGTTTCAAATTATGTTACTTAAACACGCTCAAATATAAAACTAGATATAAACACCTTATGTTTATAGACCCGTCCAACTATAAACGGTAAAATTAAATACAAGTCATGCTACAAACATGAATGAATCTCACATCAGCGGCCCCAACAGCAAGGGGCAAATGCACTGTGGCAGGAACTTGGCTCTCCTAGATGCCGCAGGACCCCACACACTTTGCTCCTGGCTCTGCTGGCTGGGGAAAAGGCCCCTCTCCTCACCCTCTATGTGGAACTATGAGCCCTTCCTACAGCAGCACACCATGCCGTTCCCCCTCCTTTGGCTTTTGCTCAGCACACTATTTCCCCCCCACTTAAATTGAGCCTACATCTTTTCTCCCCTCATTTTCTACAGATCAAGCTGCTGGGGCTTGATCCAGAGAGTTTACAAATCCTACAATCCTCCCTTATTCACAGTGACACTGTCTGAGGTTTCAGTTACTGGTTAAGTCGGCAGAAAACAGTAAGTCAAAAAATTCCAGAGACAGTGGTGAGTTTTGATAATAACTATTACAGTATATCGCTATCATTGTGCTATTATTATTTTTAGCCAATCTTACTGAACATAATGTATAAATGAAATGTGTGTGTCCAGGAACGAATAGTATAGCCAGGGTTTAGTACCCTATGGACTGACTACTCATGGTTTTAGGCATTGACTGAGTGTCTGGGGATGTTTACCCCATGGATCAGGGGAGGTCTCACGGGTGGGAGGGAACCACTACACAAAGACAAAGGCTGGAAGCTCATGTAAGTTCCTGGTTGCATGGTTGTTATTCTAACAGTTGACATATCCAACTTAGACTATTTCTGTTTAGATTATCATCAAAATTAAAATACACAATTAACGCATTCTTGTCAAGGACCCACGGCATCACTTGTACAGCAATGCTAAAACCAGCCTCACTGCAAAACTGTTAAAGTCTGTGTAGAAAATGAAGGGCTCTCTCTGGAGAGCAGAGAAGCAAAGATAAAAGAGTGGTTTGGATTTGGAAGGCTCCCTTTCTCCAAAACTGCACACATGGAGTGGTTGAAGGGAGATTTAAATATTTAGATGATGTAACATCTGGTTTTGAAAACTGAGTGCCAGCTTTGTGTACGGATCAATGGACTTGGAAAGAGAAAAGCAATGCCTATTCACACTATCTTGGTCAGCTTTTTAAAAATTGCTCCAAAGTCTTTCTAATTCCCAGAGAGGATGATGATTACAGTTGGAATTGCTTGGGATCAATCCTAGCCCTAAATAGATCTTGGAGATATCCTTCTATGTGTCTATCCCACCGCCGTAGCTCAGGCTCCATCACCTTTCTGGAGTCTGTAGCTTGGTCCCAGGCAGAGTTTTGGCTGCTGTCCTCCACCATGGCCCTCACAGCCTCTGTTAACCATCTCTCTGAAGCCTCTCTGGCTTCCTTTCACACACCTCTTATTTCACACTTCTTATCTACTCCTAATTTTTCTGCTGTTATTTGGGTAATTCTATTATGTCTTCCAACTGTAGGTCTTAGGGAAGGCTCTTGAACTATTTTCCCACCCCGCCTCCAGGTCTGTGGGAAAGCCTCCTGGCTTTCAAGGAGGCAGGCAGCTGATCTTCCAGGAAACAGGAGTTACGAACCACAGCAGTGGCCACCTAGCCCAGATCCTCTTGCCAAGCAGGTCTCAGCCCTTTAGACGGGCTACGTGACTGTGCTGATCTCACCTTCACTTCTGATTTGGGGGACATACTTACCCTAATGTTACGTCTCACAACATCTTCTGCTAGCCACTGACTCATCCCAAGCCAGAGGACTGGGGTCTGTGAGATTGCTTTCTGGTTTACTACAGTGTTTCCTCTAGAATAAAGGGGAACTCCAAAACTTCAGACCAAGGTACAGCCCTTACTGTCACTCCAGGGTGGCCTCAAGGATTTCATTCTAGTTCATTATGTCTTACTTATCTGGGGAAAAAATTTCAAATTCTTTCTGCTATGGGAGGAGGAGAAGAGTAAGGCTAACAGACAGACAGATGATAGACAGATATATGAGATGATAGATTATACATGCATGCATACATACATAGATACATACATACATAAATACATAAATGGTGATGATATATATAGACTTGTCTGTCACTTCTCATTCCTTTTCTTCCCTTCTCTACTTTTTAAGTGTCAAAGAGGAACTATATATTTTTTATTTTTCTTAATCTTAATCATTTTTGAGAATTTCTTATATAGATATCATATATGTGAAATACACACACATTTTATATATATATATATTAAATATATCGACCCCTTATTTCCCTCTCCAATTCCTCCCTATTTCCTCCAACATGTACCTTACCAACTTCATGTGTTTGTTTTCTGTGTTTTGTTTTTGTTTTTTGGATAACCCAATAAATCCAGTTAGTACTGCCCATATGTGCATGAATGGGGGCCGGCCACTGGAACATGGGAAACCTACCTGTAGCCACACCTTCAAAAGAGAATAATTCTTGCTTCCTCAGGCAGTATCCAACTGCCAAAAGTAGATCCCCCATAAGGGATGGGGCTGGAGATCACTCGTCTCCATCTAAACTGAAATTTTAGGTAGGTAGCCACAGCTACTGCAAGCTCATGATGGTGACAGTAATGTCATGTCCACTAAGGGACTAAAGTTCAAATATACTTGATTCTTTGTTTGTTTCGAGACAGGGTTTCTCTGTCTATCCTTGACTGTCCTGGACTCACTTTGTAGACCAGGCTGGCCTCAAACTCACAGAGATCTGCCTGCCTCTGCCTTCCGAGTGTTGGGATTAAAGGCATATGCCATCACGCCCGGCCTGTACTTGATTCTTAAACACTCAAAAACAGATAAACTAAAAGCATTATGTAAACAGTAAAAGGCTCCTATGCAGTGCTTTGCGTCCAATGTCTCACTCCAAAAATGACAATTCTTCGGGGTTTTTTTTGTTGTTGTTGTTTTTGTTTTGTTTTGAAACAAGGTTTTTTGTCTCTGGAACTTGGTATCCTGGAACTCGATTTGTACACCAGGCCAGCCTCGAACTCACAGTGATCCACCTGCCTTTGCCTCCCGCATGCTGGGATTAAAGGTGTGCACCACTATGCCCAAAAAATGACAATTCTTCGATAGTTGTCATCAAACCATCAGAAGCGTCTAGGAGTCAAGATCAAGTAGATTCTTTTGTGCTCATGAATGTGCTTCATTGCAGTCCCTTTGTCTTCGTGTCTTAATGTTTTTTTTCTCTCTCTCTTACTGGGTTCAAGAAGAAGCATATGTTTTCCCCATCACATTGCTAAGCTCTTCCTGCTTCTTACTCATGCTCTTTGTTGAACAGAAACCACTTCCTGTTCAAAGCCATCCCTCTGATCCCGCAGCTTTCCTGTTCTCACTTGGACTAAACGTGTCCTGGGCTTGCTGCATTACTGACTTTGGGTATTTCTTTACACAGAGTCGACTTGGGCTGGCTCCAGAAAGCCATTGTCTTGTAAGTTCTCGATCCCTATGTGCCCAGCTACCTACTTTTCTCATTTACCAAGCAGGCTGCTCTTTCTCCATTGTATTTGTATTTTCTGTCACCTTGTGGTATCTCTGTCAATTACAGATGGCTGGATTTATTTCTGGATTTCTGCCTTCTTGCCCTGACTTTATGCATGTGCCATGTTGTTTGTGTGACTTAGGAAATCAGCTGTACTGATGCGTTGTAGTGAAGATTTCTTGCATATGAATTTCAGATTTGTTTTGTTTTGTAGTTCTGTGGACTGCATTGATGGAGATTATTATGACTCTGTAAATCTCTTTGAGCTCTATGGACATCTTTTTTTTAGTATTCTCTCTTTTTTCCATTAATTAATTTATTTATTCATTTTACAGCCTGATCATAGTCCCCTTCCCTCCTCTCCTCTCAGCCTCCACCCCCTCAAACACCCCCTCCTTCCCATTCTCTCCTCCCCTTCTCTTAGGAGAAGGGGAGGTCCCCCATGGGTACCAGCCCTCCCTGGCTCATTAAGTTGCTAAACTGCTAAACTAGGCACATCCTCTCCCACTGAGGCCAGGCAAGTTAGGAGAATAGGATCCAAAGGCAGCATCAAAGACAGATGGCCCCCTTTCCAGTTGTTGGGGGACCCATGTGAAGACCAAATTGCACAGCTGCTACATATGTGTAGGGGACCTATGTCCAGTCCATGCATGCTCTTTGGTTGGTGGTTCAGTCTCTGTGAACACCCATGGGCCCATGAAACCGTACTTTTTAATTATTAAACACTTATTTATTAATAACTATATTCACTTATAACAAATACACTTACTTAACTACTATCCCTATAAATTCCTACAACCCCTATGAATGTCTTCAACCCCTAAGACCTAACCACTAAACCTACTGATAACTATTACAACTATTTTCATAACCTTTTAGAAGGATACAGTCTCTGGGGCAGGTCCTCAGTCACCAGGAACACAGTCTCTGGGGTAGACTCTTTAATGCACTTAGCAGTTCTTTTTCTGGAATATCTCAGATGCAGGTTTGTCAGGGTAAATTGGCTATCGAAGTCTCACCTTAAATAAGGCTTGAGGCTTTCTTCTCTCTGAGAGACCCCAGCCTTCTGTAGGCCAACTTATTTCCTTCGTATCAGCAACTCTGCCGCTTTGCCTCAGTCTTTAAAGCTGGCCACAGTTCCGTTCAGGCCACTGTTCGGACAGGTCAAACCCCTTTAGGCAAAAGCTGAGCCACAGGGTTTAGTCTTTGGCCTTTTGCTGTCTTGCTGAGGCTTTCTCTGCTTACCAGCTTCTTTCTGCCTCAGGTAGATCTGGCCATCAGGTCACCAGTACTTTCTCCATCAGAGGTAACAAACTACTCGTTGTCCTTTTTAGCGTGAGGACTCGCTAGCATCGGCGCTCTCTAGCATTGGCTCTCTAGCATGGAGCCCCTAGCACGCCCTCTCCCTGGCTCATCCACTTGTCCTTAAATAGGATTGCTCCTTGTTCCACCTGCTTCAGCTTAATTTGAGCTCTGCCCACTTAACAGTTGAAAACAATGCCAGGTCATAAAGTCTTTCCTTGTTTCACCTGGCTTCAACCTTGTTTTTCAGTCCACAGAGACTCCCCTAGTTTCATGAGACTTCATCCATAAGCTGATAAGCTAATTGCTCACAGCCAAGTTGATCTTCATGCCCCGGATTAAGAGACTGTATCAGAAACCTAGATATTTACTAAATCTAATTTACATCAATCTAACTCCCTACAGGCCCAGGTTAGTTTCCTCTGTAGGTCTTCTTGTGGCGTCCTTGACCCCTCTGGCTCCCTCAGTCCTTCCCCCAACTCTTCCACAAGACTCCCCAAGTTCCACCTAATGTTTGCTGTGGGTCTCTGCATCTGTTTCCATTAGCTGCTGGGTGAAGCCTCTCAGGACTGTTATGCTAGACTCCTGTCTGCAAGCTTAGCAGAGTAACATTAACAGTGTCAGGGATTGGTTCTCTCCCATGGGCTGGATGTCAAGTTGCCCAGTTTCTATGGACATCTTAACAGTGCTAATATTCCAACACGGCAGTGTGACTACTCTTTCTGGTTTTTGCGTCTTCTTCATTTTCATTCATTGGTGTTTATGAATTTGAATGGTAGAGGTCTTTCTTTGGTTCAATTTTTCCTGTGCACTTTATTTTTATATTTTTGGCTATTTCAATAGGTCGGCTTTCATAATTTCTTTCTCAGAAATCTTGTCATTTATACATTGGATGTATAAGATGCTAGAGTTCTGTGTGTTGACTTTATATCTTACAGCTTTCCTGAGTTCATCAGCCCTATTGCACCTTAAGTAGTGTCCTTAGGTTTGTCTATACAAAAAATAATATCAATCTACAAACTGGGACAGTTTGGCCCCTGTCTCTCTTCCATACAAAAATCAATAAAAACTGGATCAAAGATTTAAATTGAATTTAATTTAAAATTAAATTGAATTTAATTTAAAATTAATTTAAAAAGAATTAAATATGAAGGTATACAAAAATAAAATGTAAGGGAAACACTCTAAAATAGTGGTATA
>CAJQZJ010014957.1:5947941-5980366 GCA_907164525.1 Lophiomys imhausi
ACGCCTCATATCTGGATCCCTTCCAACCCCCACATAATTCACACTTCCTTTATCTCCTTTCATCAGTTTTGTTTAAGTCGAATTTCCCACAAGTCTGGATTCCCTTAACTGTTCATTTACTTTACAATCTCCCAATACACACTTGCCTTCTTTGGTTTCCTCTTTCCGTTTATTTCAAGTGTCTCACTTCCTGTTTTTCTCACTTCTCTTATCTAATTTCCCCATTTCCTTTCTCACTTCCTTTTTTGCTTTTCTTATTTCAATTTCCTTCCTTTAAGAAATTGTTTGTGGTGTGTGTGTGTGTGTGTGTGTGTGTGTGTGTGTGTGTGTGTACCATAGCAGGTGCCCACAGAAGCCAGAAAAGAACATTGAATCCCATGGAGCTGGAGTGGCAGGCTCTTGTGAGGCACCCAATACAGGTACTGAGAACCAAACTGTGTCCTCTACAAGAGCTTAACTGCTGAGCCATCTCCTCAACCCTAAAAACATTAACCAAGCCAGACAACACCTTCCCACCCCCAATGGTACTTAAAAATTTGTTTACTTTTATTTTATGTATATGACTGTTTTTCCTGAATATCTGCATGTGCACCATGTCCATGCCTGGTACCCAGGGGAAGCCCAAAAAGGGCATTGGATCCCCCTGAACTGGAGTTACAGGCAGTTATAAGCCATGTGAGTGCTGGGAATCAAATTCCAGCCCTCTCCGAGAGCAGCAGTGCTCTTAACCACTAAACCATCTCCAGGCCCTTAAACACACTTTTTAAATTGGCGGATAGCATATGATTTTATCATGTGCAACATATTTTTAAGTATAGACAAGTACATGAAACAGTAATGCTAGTTAATTAACAAACATCATCTCGTAGTTATCACTTTTGTGGTAAAAACACATAACACCCATACACTTTACATTTTTGAAGTATGCCATATATCATCATCAACTAATCTTTTAAAAATCCATTTCCATTTTCTAGCTGTAATTTGGTACTTTTAACCAATGTCTTGCTACCATATCTCCACTAACTCCCACCAAGCTCCAGTAGGAGCCATTCTACTTTCCACTTCTGTAACACAAACTTTTTAGATTCTACCTGAGTCAGATCATGCAGTATTTGTCTTTATGTACCTGGATCATTCTACTTAACATAATTTCCTACAGATTCATCTACAATGCCATAAAATATCAGGGTTTCATTCTGTTTATGGCCACATACATAGACAAAGAAAGTGCAGTGTGTATGTGTATATATACATAGTAGCTCAGAGCCTAGTAGCTCCCTCTCTCTTCCTGCTGCCCTTGGATCCAGATGTAGAACTCTCAGCTATCTCTCCAGAACCATGTCTGCCTGCGTACCATCATGCCTCCTTCCATGATGACAATGGACTAAACCTCTAAACTATAATCCAGCCCTAATTAAATGTTTTCCTTTATAAAGGTTGCCATGGTCATGGTGTCTCTTCACAGCAATAGAAAACCTAACTAAGACAAGGCCCAATATTGATGTTGAGTGTCTTCCTCAATTGTTCTCTACCATATTTATTGAGGCAGAGTCTCTCTTTGAATGCAGACATTCCTCATTCTGCCTAGTCTAGTGTATTCATTACTTTTCTGTTACTATGATAGGACATCCTGACAAAAAGAAAGTTAGGAGAGAAAGGGTTTATTTTGAATTACAGTTTCAGAAGGGATCCAGTCAACCATGGTAGGGAAGGCATGACAGCAGGGGCATGAAGACTGCCTGGTAGTCAGGAACAGGAAGTGGGGCTCTGCTATAAACTCCAAAGTCCACCCTCATTGACCACCTCACCTCCTAAACTTTAGGACTTAAAGGTCCTATAATTGTCCCAAACAGTGCTGCCAACTGGGACCAACTGTTCCAATATATAAGCCTGTGGGAGATATTTATCATTTAAACAACAGCTTGTTGAAGCAATCCCCCCCCCCCTCCTGAGCCCTGGGATTATAGGCGGCACTGCCCCTACCTGGCTTTCAAGAGAGTTCTGAGGATCCCAGCTACAGTCCTCACACTTGTGCTGGGTCCACTGAGCCCCCTTCCATCCCTCTTTAGTTATTATATCTGAGGTTGTTTCTTTATTTTTCAGATAGTTTTGTATCAACATGTAGACATGTTGCTAATTTTGTGTGTTGATTTTATGTCCTGAGACTTTATTGAATTCATTTGCAACTCTGTGAAATATTCATTAAGTATTTTATTGTGGTTTTTCTACATAAGCCTGTTGTTGGCCAACAGGATCAATTTAACTTCCTTCCTCCCAATCTGGATGCCCCTTTAGTTCTTTCTCTTGTTTAGTTGCTAAAGTTGAGACTTGTAGACTATATTGACTAGGCTATGTGGTAAGGACGAGCTTCCTTGTTTTATTCCAGATCTTAGAGGAAAATCTTTGACCTTTCCCCCGCTTCAGCATGTTAACTCGGGAGTCTGCCATGTTGACTTCATTGAATTGAAGTACTTTCCCTTCTATCCCTAATTTATTGAGTTTTGATCATGAAGGGATGCTGAATTTTGTCAAGCACTGTTTTCTGTATCTATGACAATGATCATATGTTGCCACTGTGTGCTCTGGTAATGTGATATCACATTTATTGATTTGCATACATCAAACTAACCTTGCTTCCTTGTAATGAATTTGGTCATAGTGAAAGATCTTTTAATGTGCGATTCAATTCAGTTTATTAACATTCTGTTGACAATTTTTTCATCTGTACAGATATATTATACATACTCCATTACACACACACACACACACACACACACACACACACACACACACCCTCCCAAATACATTATATTGGTGTTTATGATATATCTACACCAATAACGTGAATGTGAATAAATCTTTTGGAGTTTGAGGGAATCTTCTCAGCTATTCACAGCACCTTAGGGATTTATTATAAAGTGAAAGTTTTCTTCCTTCTATTTGGGCTTCCCCAGCAGGATAACTGTTTATATATTCCTGGTGGTATTTATAGGGAAGAATGGGAAAGAAGGGAATGGGGTAAAGAAAAAGCCATCATCCTCCAAACGTGACTGATAGTTTCCATTAGCTGACTTCACTCTTAATAAAACAACAGAGAATGAAAAGAAGAAATGTGGACTAGACACAGGAACTCTAAACCCATGCTCCAAAAGCTAACAGAATCCTCAGTGGGTGACACAGTCCAGAATCTCACCTGTGAGAAGGGGGAGCATATTGAGTGGATGTGCCAACCCTCTCCGTCCTCTGGGTTACATTGAGCCCCCACCAGCTAGCTAATTGCAAATGCCACTGAGGTTATGTCCCATTTCAGAGAGAGCCCATGAAACAGATTTTATGATTCAAGCTCTACATTTAGAAGGTTTAATATTTTCCTGCTGTTTTTCAACATCTCTGAATTTTTTTTCCTGGATGATTACATTTAATATATGTATAGAACAAATTAGAAACAGGCTTTCTTCCCTCTTTTTAAACAAACTGAGAGTAAATTTTGTTAATTTAAAGAAGAACCAGATGCAATCAATCTTATCTTATTTTTTAGGAGAGGGGCAATGAAAAACACATAGGAGCCAACCCTCCCAGCCAGGGGACTGTCATAGAGCTGTGTTAATATTGTTTCTGCATGCCTCCACCACTCACTCCTACAGGCAAGAGGAAAGAGTGTGGAGACTGACCATAACCCTTCTGGAGGCAGCCCACATCTGGGCTGAGTCTTTCCAATCCAGAGCTCTGGATCCAACAGTTATTGTATTCCATTCTCAGAACTTCAGGAACTGGTAAAGGCAAGAAGATATTTCTTTATGAATCCTGTACCCAAATGTCTGCCCTTTGTTGTGGACACCAGGCTGTCCATAATGAATCAGATGTGGTCTACCCTCCAGAGAGACTGACATCAGAAGGTAGATCAGTAAAATAAAATTGGTCATTAAAGATCTGTGGTAATAAAAACTTAAGTCCAAGTGGATCAAAGACCTTAACAGAAAGCTGGACACACTAAACCTAACAGAAGAGAAAGTGGAAAAAGGCCTTGAACTCATTGGCACAGTTGACAACTTCCTGAACAGAACACTAATAGCTCAGGCTCTAAGACAAACAATCAATAAATGGGACCTTATGAAGCTGAAAACCTTCTGTAAGTCAAAGGACACTGACATTAGAACAAAATGGCAACCTACAGACTGGGAAAAGATCTTTACCAACCCCACATCTGACAGAGGGTTAATATCTAAAATTTATAAAGAACTCAAGAAATTAAACACCAAGAAACCAAATAATCCAATCAAAAAATGGGTTACAGAGCTAAACCGAGAAATCACAAAAGAGTAATCTCTAATGACCAAGAGACACTTGAAGAAATGCTCAACATCCTTAATCATCAGAGAAATGCAACTCAAGATGACTCCGAGATTCCATCTCACACATGTCAGAATGGCTAAGGTCAAAAGCTCAAATGACAGCACATGCTGGCGAGGGTGTGGAGAAAGGGGAACCCTCCTTCATTGCTGGTGGGAATGCAGGCTTGTGCAACCACTATGGAGGTCAGTCTGACGATATCTTAGAAAACTTGGAATAGCTCTACTTCAAGACCCAGATATTCCACTCTTGGGCATACATCCAGAAGTTTCCTCACCACTGGGGAACATTGGACAGCATGAGTTCCCACACTAGAGATGACAAGATGCAAGGCAGCTTGTATCATCTGATGGAGAAAATGATGGCCACCAACAAGGACATCTCCTCAACTATGTTTATAGCAGCTTTATTTGTAATAGCTAAAAACTGGAAACAACCAAGATGTCCCTCAACTGAAGAATGGATTTTGAAAAAAAAAAAAACCAAAAAACTAAGGTACATTACACAATGGAATACTACTCAGCTATCAGAAACAAGGAAATCATGAAATTTGCTGCCAAATGAATGGAAATAGAAAAGTTCATCCTGAGTGAGCTAACCCAAACCCAGAAAGATGCATATGGCATGTATTCACTTATAACTGGATTTTAGTCATATAGTACAGTATAACTATCTTACAACCAACAGACTGAAAGGAACACGAACACAGATTTTGTTGTTAGTGGGACATTGTGCCCTAGTGGAGTGTCATGTAGGCCCTTAGTGCAAGAGGAAGCTCTTAGCCCTCATATGACTGATCAATTGAGGGGGCTAAGATGTGGGGGCACCCCACATCAGAGGAGTAGTGTAAGGGGAGTTAGATTCATAAATTAGATTTAGTGAATATCTAGGACCTTCTGATATAGTCTCTTAATACAGGGCATGAAGATCAACTTGGTTGTGGGCACTTGGCATACAGCACACGGACTAAGAACAAGGTTTATGGCCTGGCATTGTTTTCAGAGGCTAATAGCCTTATGAAGTGGGTGGAGCCCACATTAGGCTGAAACAAGGTGAAACAAGGAGAGATCCTATTTAAGGATGAAGTGGGTGGAACCTGAGAGTTCCCACACTAGAGATGACAAGATGCAAGGCAGCTTGTATCATCTGATGGAGAAAATGATGGTGGACTGAGAATGCTATCCTCAAACAGAGCTGAAAAAATTACAGCCAGCTCTACCTGAGGCAGAAAGAAGCTGGTAAGCAGAGAAAGCCTCAGCAAAGCAGCAAAAGGCCAAGGACTAAATCCTGTGGCTCAGCTTTTGCCTAGAGGGGTCTGACCAGTTCAAACAATGGCCAGCCTCAAAGACCAAGGCAGAGCGGCTGAGTAGCTAAGACAAACTGAGTAAGTTGGCTTACTGAAGCTAAGGCGTTCCAGAGAAAAGAAAGCCTCAAGCCTCATTTAAAGTGAAGCTGCCATAGCTAATTTATTCTAAAGGACCTACATCTGAGATATTCCTGAAGAAAGACTGTTGACTAAGTGCCTTAAAGGATCTACTCCTCAGGTGTTCCTGACAACTGAGGATCTTCCCCAGAGACTGTGTTCCTGATGACTGAGACCTGCCCCAGAGAATGTATCCTTCTAAAAGGTTAGGATTAGTTGTTAGATAATAGTTGTTATAGTTAGTTATTAATAGGTTTAGATGTTAAGTAACAGGGGTTGTAGTCATTCTTAGGGCTAGTAGTTAGGTAATTGTTTATATTTGTTATAAGTTCATATAGTCATTAATAAATACATATTGGATAATTAAAAGTTTCATCTTCAGAGTAGGGTAGGTGGGAGAGGGTGGGAGGGTGGGACTGAGAAGGGTGGAGGGAGGGGCTGTGATGGAGATGTAACTTGAAGTCAAAAATAAACGTTAAAAAAAAAGATCTGTGCCGGGCAGTGGTGGCGCACGCCTTTAATCCCAGCACTTGAGAGGCAGAGGCAGGCGGATCTTTGTGAGTTCGAGGCCAGCCTGGTCTACAAAGCGAGTCCAGGACAGCCAGAGATATTCAGAGAAACCCTGTCTCGAAAAAAAGATCTGTGGTAATGGAACTCGGGGGACAGCTCGATCAGTAAAGTGCATACTGTGCAAGCATTCAAACCCAAGTTAGATCCTCAAAACCCACAGAAACGAATGAGCATGGTGTGCTTGTAATCAATCCCCTTTCTGGGAAACAGAGACAGGTGGCTCCTTGGCCTACTTGGCAAATGCCAGGTAAGTGAGAGACCCTAGGTCAATAGAAGAAAGTGGATAGTGTCTGAGGAACTTCAGCCAAGACTATATTCTCTGTCCTCCGTCCTCCATCACACAGATAGGCACATGCAAACACACACACATAGACACACACACACACACACACACAAGACAAGACCCAGAAATGAAAAATAAAAGTTCTGGGGCAACTGGGGGGGACAGCAAGAGAAAGCCAAGCAAAGTGACATGTGCCTAGAGTCTTAACTGCTTAAAAGAGAGAAACAGGAGGATAGCTTGAGCCTAGGAATTCAAGACCAACCTAAGCAACACAGTAAAACCTAGTCGTATTATTATTATTATTATTATTATTATTATTACTATTATTATTTTAAATAACAAGGGAGTATCTTGTTTAACTTGGAACCTCACAGGAATGAATTCAGCCAAGCCAGTAACAGGAGATACATACATGAGCTGGGAGAGAAGTGAGTGAGTGAGAGAGAGAGAGAGAGAGAGAGAGAGAGAGAACACCCTGAGACCACACAATTCAGATAGGGAGTGCCTCACGCTTAAGGTACTATAGGCAGATGGGAACAAGTCACTCAGGGGGCCCCCGGAGTCATCTTGGGCATTTCTTTTCTGGTTGCTTAGGAGCAAAGTAAAGTTAAAAAAATAAATGCTAAGGTTTGGAGCAAGATCATTTGATTTTATTCTAAAAAATGATTCCAGCTATTGAGTGGAGCACAGACCATAGGAAGCAAAAGGAGAGACCTGGACCAGCTGCTGGTGCACAGACTGGAGGCCCAGAAGGAACAGAGAGGTACTGTGGAGTTCCAGGGTGCAGATGGTTGGGCAAAGAGGGTCTTTGCAAGTCCACAGAGGGCTTTCCTACAGGGAGTGGGGGAGCACATTCAAATTTATGTTAATGTAAGAGTCAGACTGACCTCCCAGTGGACTGGTCTCAATGGCCAAAGGATATAGAGAATCTACAGAAGTGACAAGTCTGGGATGGAAACACCCCTCACCACCCCCTGGGAAGTACTTAAAACTCCACAAAGAGGTGGAACCTAAGGGGACTGCACACAGAAGAGGAGGACACCAAGCAACCTCAGGAGGTTAGATAGAAGGAGACAAAGAGGACAAAGAGGGCGCTGTGCAGCCCAGAATCCTGAATGCTGAGAGAGAGGGACACCCAGGAAGGAACTCTACCATCAAGAATGCTACTGCAGGCTGAAGCAGGTAAGGAACTTTTGAACTGAGTCACTGGGAACATATGGTGAAAACAAAAATAAGCCAGGTGTCCTCAAGAGAGAAGGCAGGTTTGCTCGGAATACTCATCTCTGCAAGTGCGGCAATCCATATACTGTCTTCACAATCGTTCTAGAAGAGATCATCAATAGTATGCTTGAGAAAAGTCTTCAAAAACCCTGTGCCTGCCCAAGAAGATGGGGGGGTGGGGTGGGATTTGTTAGTTGCAGCTCCAGCAGCGGGTGGAGGGGAGTTTACTCTCTGGAATTCCTAACCACAGTTCTAGGGCCTGAACCATATTCCTACCTCAAGCCATTTTTAGGGATGAAGAGAGTCACTATCTAAGAATCAAAGGCTTAACTCAACAGAAAGATAAGGCGAGCCTAACTGTGTGATCATCTAACAACAAACTTCAATATGACCAAAACCCAAGATCAATACAGTTTACAGGAGCCATTATCCAACAAGCTTGGGCTATTGGTCACCTTGGAGGCTACACCCGATAACAGCAAACATGGCTTTGAGATGGACCTGGAAACTCGCCATACTAGATGTCATGACAAATTTTTGAAAGTCTGTGCTATACTGGCCATGCTCTCTCATTGTACTGGAATTAAACAGGAAAAAAATGAATAAAGAACAGTTACTATAGCAACAAAAACAGTAACTGTGGCAGTGACTATGTAGTGCTTAGTCCTGAGCTGGACAGCCTTGGGATTGAACCTGAGACCTGTCTGCTCAGCTGCTTTGTGGTGTTGGGGAAAATTGATGAAATGCCCTGTGCCCCATATTTCTTTCACATACACAATTCTGGGGACATACTACCTCTACCTTGTATGGCTGTTGTCAGAATTTATCTTAAATAATGTCAAGTGCAAAGATGGGCTCCTGACACAAATTAAAAATTTAATAACCATCTCTAAGTATCAGGAAATTAAAAAAACACTCAAGAAATATTAGTCAATGAGCTACAGTGGAAATTAAAATATATTTAGAACTAATAAAGTTTTCTGCATTAAACCACAATGGATAACGTCAAAGCAATATTTCAAAAGAGGAGATGTAGCATTGAATGCTTATAACAAGAGAGAAACTGAGAAAATTAATAATGCTTAAATTAAGATTCTAGAAGAAGTTAAGAAAACATCTTTGAATGCCATATTCTGCAGATCTCTTGAGGTTTTTGAAGATGCCCTATCTATCTCTTATATTTAGATAAGCAAATATTGCTTGTCTCTTAGCAACTTGATTTCTGAGTAGCTTAGAAAATAACTGTGATAGACTGTCATAGTAACTAACAAAATGACACGTTTGCATGACTATTAGTTTCCATTTCTTAATTATCCTAAACAGTTTATGATGGTTGGTAGCAAGAGGCCAAAACTTGACATTTCATTTTTAAGCATTACTAGGAACAATACCTTTAAGAAGCGTTACCCTTAATTTTGTATCAATATACAAAGATGAATACCAATGTGGCCAAATATAATCTTAATTTTGTATCAATATACAAAGATCAATACCGATGTAGCCCAATACAATCTTAATTTTACATCAGTATACAAGGGTCAATATCATTGTGGCCAAATATAATCTTAATTTTGTATCAATATACAAAAGATCAATGCCGATGTAACCCAATTCAATCTTAATTTTGCATTAATATACAATGATCAATACAAATTTAGCCAAATATAATATTAATTTTGTATCAGTATACAAAGGTATAAGGCCATATTCAACAACCTATCCTTTTTTCTTGATCTTTCCTATACTATGTCTATGTCCCATTTTTCTCAAGTCTGTTCACTCCTACATTGGAGAGAAAGAAGGATACAGAAAAGAAAAAGAGAGAAGTCCCTGGGTCTAACCTCCAAAACCCATTTAACAAGACCATTTAACAGCTTATAGTCTTTTCCCCTAAATAACAAAATTTTCTATTATCCATCAAATAACCAAAGTGAGGGGGGAACGCCCTCCCCACCTTCTGGGGATGGGACATTGTTCTCTTAAAATGACTTCCTGCTGAAGTTTTCTTAACTTAAGATTTTTTGATATCGAGACATGTCAGCTCCTGACAGCACCCCCTATTCTACTCCAAGTAGTAGATGAGCATCGAAGAATCTCCAGTGGGAGGTGGTTGAATTGGTGGTAAGCCTTTCTCTTGGCAAGAAAAACCACTTGCTTCAACTGTAGACAGACTGCTGTCCAAAAAGGACAAAACTTGGTAGCAGGGAAGTCGACAGCCTAGCTCTGCCAAGACAGGGTAGGTAAGTCCTTCATAATCCCTGCTCTACAATAAATGTCTGTCAGAGAAACAGGACCAAAAGGCTGAAGACTGATGCTGTAATGTATGGAGAGAAAATGGGAACTGTCCAGGCAGCCACTGGTATGTCATTTCTTAGTTTTGGAAGCTGCAGGCCCTGCACTTCCTATATAATCAGATATATTTATCCCTCTCAGGTCTCTGAGGTGGTTGAAGAATAGATAGCTAGACTCTCATAGTTAAATTTTGAGTTGTTTAGGAATCAAGAGGGTGTTCTGGATCTAAGAAGATATTTTTAAAATTGTGAGGCAAGTTAGTATGAAAGCTGAGTTAGATATAGAATTTTAAACTCATGGAGATGGTTAGATAGTAGAATGTTAAAGTCAGGTGCCAAATACATATGGACTGGACATTGGGAATGTATGCTAAGCCATATAACTCTCATAATTGTGGCCTATTTATTTCTGTTGTTTTGTATTGTATTTATAGTTATAAGAAAAAGAACCATTTGTTGGAGTGAAAGGGAGAGCTGTTGGGGGGGGGGAAGAAATACCTTAAACTAAAAAAAAAAAAAAAAAAGGGAAGAGGGTGGGGGGGTGAGGGGGAGGAGGGTGGAAGGGTGGGACTGGAGGGGGGAGTATGTAGGGGATTGTGATTGAGATGTAACTTGAAGAAATAAAAAATAAATTATTAAATAAATAAACAAACAAACAAAAAGAAAAAGAAAAAAAGATTCTAGAAGAAGGCTGGGGAAGTGGCTCAGCAGGTGATGAGAGCCAGGGTTTGGATCTCAGGGCCACAGAAACCATGCCAGCTCACCTATAGTCGGGTGTGATCCAAAGATTGGATTGCAGCTGAGCTGGCATGCTTTTATGTGGGCTCTGTGTACCCCAAAGAGACAAGGAACCCCAAAACAAACTGACTAGCCAGACTAGATGAAACTGTGAGCCCTGGGTTCAGCAAGAGAGCCTGCCTCAGTGTGTAAAGTAGACAGCAATCAGTCTTCAAACTCCATACAATTGTCATCCTAGAGAAAACCTGAAAACTATAAACCTATATAAAACTATAAATTATTAGGACAATTATGACAGTTTCATGTGGTCACTGGACACAAGAATAACTTTTTTTTTGAACTTCAGTTTCTTTTAGAGAGGAATTGGATTGCTTTACAGCACATATATTGCCTTATTTTTTTTAATGTTTGTTACTTCAAGTTACATCTCTATCACAGTGCCCTCTTTCCACCCCTCCCAGTCCCATCCTCCTACCCCTTCTCCCTTCTATCCTACTTCTCCAGAGTAGAGTGTCCCTACATATCAGTCCCCCACCCCAGTTCAGCAGTCATATGAGGACCAAGAGCCTCCTCATACACTGGCATCATACATGCCAGCACCACTAGGGCAAAGTGTCTCGTTAACAGGTAACAAAGTCTATGTTCCTGTTCCTTTTGGTGCATTGGTTGTAGTATAGTTATCCTGCACTATATAGATAAAATCCGATTATAAGTGAATAGATGCCATGTGCATCTTTCTGAGCCTGGGTTAGCTCACTCAGGATGAGCTTCTCTAGTTCTATCCATTTGGCTGCAAATTGCATGATTTCGTTGTTTCTGATGGCTGAGTAATATTCCATTGTGTAGTTGTACCACAGTCTTTTTTTTTTTATCCATTCTTTGGTTGAGGGATGTCTGGGTTGTTTCCAATTTCTAGCTATTACAAATAAGGCTCCTATGAACATAGATGAGGAAACATCAAGAAATTAAATGCCAAGAAACCAAATAACCCAATCCAAAAAAAAAAAAATGGGGAACAGCTAAACAGAGAATTCACAGAGGAATCTCTAATGGCAGTGAAACATTTGAAGAAATGCTCAACATTCTTAATCATCAGAGAAATGCAACTCAAGAAGATGATTCTGAGATTCCATCTCACACCTGTCAGAATGGCTAAGATCAAAACTCAAATGACAGCACATGCAGGCAAGGTTGTGGAGAAAGGGGAACACTCCTTCATTGCTGGTAGGAGTGCAAGCTTGTACAACCACTATGGAAATCAGTCTGGCAATATCTTAGAAAATTTAAAATAGCTCTACCTCCACACCCAGTCATATCACTTCTGAGTATCCACCCAAATGATTCCTCACCAAACCACAAGGACGTTTCCTCATCTATATTGCCATACTCTAACAAATGCATTTTTTATATTCTTATTATGGCATACCTATTAAGTCCATTTCATCATTATTCATCTTCATTTACACTTTTAATGGATTTTCAATTGCAAATGATTTACAAAGGCTGTATCAGGATACTTTTTACAGCTGTGTGAATGGGTCCATATGTCCATAATTCTCAATCAGCAATTTTTCTGTACCTCAGTTTCAAAGGGTTAGTTACATACGCAGTAGAAGCTGTTGTAGAAGGTGTAATACATGCTCTGTTCTCACAGTTGCTGCTCTGGTTTCCATCAGTGATAGACCAATTGGGATGTGTAAGTTGCTTTTAGTGTCTTATCACAGACACAGAAAACAAGCTAGGACACTTGGAGGTGAAATCCAGATCTAAACACAAAATGTATGTTTCATCCGTGCCCCATGCACATAGTCTAAGGGTCATTTTATACAGTTTAGTATGCCTGCCTTTTAACTTCAAGTTGTCAGGGAGGCCAGGTGTGAGATTTTTCACCTTGTGTTATGTTGATATTCTGAAAGTTTTCTGTTTTGTAGCGTTTCAGACTTTTGAGTTTATTATTACCTTGCTCATCCTATATATTCCACAGTCAAAGGGAAGTCACAAATACTGGAAAGAGTAAGAACAGTCAGACACTGAGAGATGAAAGGACTGAATCTGGGAATCTGCAGAGACTGAGAGACCAAGGCATGTGCAGATTCCCAACCCTTCCTGGCTTTTAGTTCTCGTACGACCCAAACTTCTGCCTTCCCTCTCCCTATCTCCCTAGCCCTCCTACACACCCTCCCTGCTTCTACCTTCCTTTTCCCTCCCCTCCTAAGATGTATTCTTTTTTTTTTTTTAACTTTATTTTTTATTTCTTCAAGTTACATCTCAATTGAAATCCCCTCCCTACCCCGCCTCCAGTCCCACCCTCCCACCCTCTTCCGCCTCAACCCACCCCTCCCCTTCCTTTTTTTTTAAGTTTAAGATATATCTTTTCCCCCCAACAGCTCCCCCTTTCAGTCCAACAAATGGCTCTTACTCTTATTTTTTTTTCTTTTTACTAAAGCAAAAAACACCGCAGTTCTTTTTTTTTTTTTTTTTTTATAAATACTTTATTTTTTTTTCTTCAAGTTACATCTCAGTAACAAACCCCTCCCTATTCCCCCTTCCCAACCCGCCCTTCCACCCTCTTCCCTCCAGAGGTTTCCCCTTTCAGTCCAACAGCTGGTTCCTTCTCTTATAACAGTAAGTATTATACAAAACAATAGATACAATTATGCCACATTTATGAGATTAAATTGGCCCAGTATACCTTCCCAATGTTCAGTTTATACCTATTTGGCCCCTGACTTTAACATTCTACTATCTACCCAACTCCATGAGTTTAAAGGTCTATATGTGACTCAACATTCATACTATCTTGCAACACACTTTTAAGAGTATCTTCTTAGATCTATAACACCCTCTTGATTCCTAAACAGTTCAAAATTTAACTATAAGATTCTATCTGTCTATTCTTCAACCACCTCAGAGACCTGAGAGGGATAAATATATTTGCTTATATAGGAAGTGCAGAGCCTGCAGCTTCCAAAACTAAGAAAGAACATACCAGTAACTGCCTGGACAGTTCCCATTTTCTCTCCATACATTCCAGCATCAATCTTCAGCCTTTGGGTCCTGTTTCTCTGACAGACATTTGTTGTAGAGCAGGGATTATGAAGGACTTACCTACTCTGTCTTGGCAGAGTTAGGCTGTCGACTTCCCTGCTACCAAGTTTTGTCCTTTTTGGACAGCAGTCTGTCTGCAGTTGGTGCAAGGGGTTTTTTCATGCCAAGAAAAAGGCTTGCCACTAAATCAACCATCTTACAGTGGAGGTTCTTCGATGCTTATCTTCTACTTGGAGTAGAATAGGGGGTGCTGTCAGGCGCTGATATGTCTCGATATCAAAAAAAAATCTTGATTTAAGATAACATCTTTGAATGCCATATTCTGCAGATCTCTAGGGGTTTTTGAAGATGCCCTACCCATCTCTTGTATTTAGATAAGCAAATGTTGCTTGTCTCTTAGCAACTTGATTACTGGGTAGTTTACTCTTATAATAATAAATACAATACAAAACAACAGAGGTAATTAGGCCAAAATTATGAGAGTTATATGGCTTGGCATACAATCCCAATGTCCAGTCTATATGTATTTGGCACCTGACTTCAACATTCTACTGTCGATCTATCTCCATGAGTTTAAAGTTCTATATCCAACTCAACTTTCATCCCAATTTAAAAAGCATCTTCTTAGAACACCCTCTTGATTCCCAAACAACTCAAAATTTAACTATGAGACTCTAGCTATCTATTCTTCAACCACCTCAGAGACCTGAGAGGGACAAATATATCTGATTATATAGGAAGTGCAAGGCTGCAGCTTCCCAATCTAAGAAATGACATACCAGTGGCTGCCTGGACAGCTCCCATTTTCTCTCCATACATTACAGCATCAATCTTCAGTCATTTGGCCCCATTTCTCTGACAGACATTGATTGTAGAGCAGGGGTTATGAAGGACTCTCCTACCCTGTCTTGGCAGAGCTAGGCTGTCGACTTACCTGCTTCCAAGTTTTGTCCTTTTTGGACAGCAGTCTGTCTACAGTTGAAGCAAGGGGTTTTTCCTACCCTGTCTTGGCAGAGTTAGGCTGTCGATTTCCCCGCTACCAAGTTTTGTCCTTTTTGGACAGCAGTCTGTCTGCAGTTGGTGCAAGGGGTTTTTTCATGCCAAGAGAAAGGCTTGCCACCAATTCAACCATCTTACAGTGGAGGTTCTTCGATGCTTATCCTCTACTTGGAGTAGAATAGGGTTGCCGTCAGGCGCTGATATGTCTTGATATAAAAAAAAAATCTTGATTTAAGATAACATCTTTGAATGCCATATTCTGCAGATCTCAAGGGGTTTTTGAAGATGCCCTATCCATCTCTTGTATTTAGATAAGCAAATGTTGCTTGTCTCTTAGCAACTTGATTACTGGGTAGTTTAGAGAATATCTGTGATAGACTGTCATAGTAGCCAACAAAGAGACATGTTTGCATGACTAGGAGTTTGTTTTAACTATCCTAGACCGTTTTAGACGGTTGGTATCAAGAGGTCAGAGCTTCACATTTTATTTTTAAGTATCTCTAGGTATGATACCATTGGGAAGCATTACCTTTAAATTTGTATCAATATACAAAGATCTATTCAATTGTGGTTAAATATACTCTAATTATGTATCAATATACCAAGATCAATGCCTATGTAGCCCAATATAATCTTAATATTACGTCCATATGGAAGGGTCAATACCATTGTGGCCAACTATAATCTTAATTTTGTATCAATATACAAAGATCAATACCGGTGTAATCCAATACAATCTTATTTTTGCACAATAAACAATGGTCAATACCACTTTAGCCAAATAAACTACTAATTTTGTATCAATATACAAAGGTATAAGGGCATATTCAATAATCTGCCCCTTCTTCCTGGACCTTCCTGTGCTATGTCTATATCTCATTTTTCTCAAGCCCATGCACTCCTACATAGGAGAGGAAGAAGGATACAGAAAAGGAAAAGTAGGAATTCCCTGGGGCTACCCTCCAAAACCCATTAAGACAGGACCATTTATCAGCTTGTAGACTCTTCCCCTACATAACAGAGTTTTCAGTTATCCTTCAAATAACCAAAAAGATGGGCGGAGAAACACCCTCCCCACCCTCTGGGCATGGGACGTCGCTCTCTTAACTAAGATGTATTCTTTCTTCTGTCTTGAGTAAGTTAGTAATGAGTCTCTCTTACGTTCACCCAGAAGAATCTCAGCTTGTTTAATTACCACTCATAAGTCAATTCATGAAGCCTTATTGCTTCCACCTCATTTGGTTCCACTTTGACAAAGGGCAGGTCCTTTTAAAGTTTTGAGCTATCTCACAAGAGAAAAAAGAATGAAAGAGGACAACTACACAGCAGACTCCAAATCTGGCAAGGTAGCTCAGGTTCCATGCCAGACACATCCTTTATCCACCAGTGTGCCTGGATGCTTCTCCACTCTGTATGAAATTTATAATCACCTTACTTTCCCTCCCTAAGAAGTTTGAGCTGAGATTTTTGAGGAATGTTGCCAATAAAATTAATTATCTTTGGATCACTGTGGCATTTCTCTTTCCTTTTTCAGTGACAAGGGTCAGTTTTACTCCCTGTTACTGCACACACTAATTTGCCTAACAAGATGGGACAAGTAACACAGAGACTCTCGAATACAGACAGGGTCGACTTTTACCCCCAGTGACTCCAAAATCACAACAAAATACAAAGAGGCTTGTTTTATAAACATGTAAATAATGCTAAATAAGAATTAAGTGTGAATCACTAATTAATACAAAACCCAGAGAGCCCAGGAACAAAGTTCCAAGGCCTCTTAACATACACACTCAAAAAGGCAAAAATCCTAAATCGGGGCGGATCCTTGGGTTTGGAAGGTCTGATATTTATTTTCAAATTTAAAAACATACTAACTTATGTATTTATTTATCTTGTTTATTTTAGTATTTTTTTTTTTTTTTTTACTGACCTCACCCCTGCATGGAGCCCTCCTCCCAGGGAACTCAGCTGCCCACATGCAAGGGCCTATCCTCAGAAACTGGCCCCACTTATGAGCCACTCTTTGCAGAGTGTGTGTATATACATATGTAAATATATATTTGAGGCAGTTTCACTGTGCAGCCCAGGCTACTAGCCTTGGACTTGTGGATCTCCCTGCCTCTGTTTCTTGAACCAGGATTACAGGTGTACATCACCATACCTGGTGTGAGGTGAAGGCCTGGTTTAGAGTGTCTGCCTCCTTTCACTATATCTGAGGAGATGGCATCTTACGCCTTGTCCTTCCAGCCATAGCCAAGTCACAATAACTAACAGTCCCTGCTCCTGGGACATCTACACAGCCTCAGACACTTGACCTTCCAGGGGCTTGTAAAACTTAAGGCAGGCAGAAATGGGAAGTTCTGGGCCAGAGAAATGGGTCAGCAGGTAAAAGATCCTGTGGCAAACTGGCATCCTGAGTTCCTTCCCCAGACCCCAGAGGGAAAGGAGCGAGCTGTCCTGAAAGTTGTCCTTAAGGCCTCCGCGCGCGCGCGCGGGCACACACACACACACACACACACACACACACACACACGGTGCTCGTGCGTGGACTCACATGGTGTTCACACACGCGCGCACACACACGTATTATTAGTCATTTCACTTAAAAATTAAAACTTTTGAAAAGCAAGAGTTGGTTCTTCTCATCTTGGAATGATGCTGAGAAATCATTCAAGTCATGAGTTGATTTTCATTGTGTTGTCTCTTATCACGATAGGCAGACTAGCTATTGTCCTGTGTAATTCTCGGAGTGACAGGAGAGAGTCTTTAGAGAGGCCCAGGGTTTAATCCAGAGCTCTAGGATAATGGGACTCTTCTGGAAGAACCTCAATACTTAAGAGGAAGGGGTTTCTGATAGATAAACTTGAAGGCAGAGAGTTGATCAGCAATCACGATGATTTCTAGAAAATAGGAATGACGGACAGCAGACTGGCTGACAAAATTACAAGTGGTGACTACTATAATGTCAACACTTGGACCCTAAGAAACCTTCTCTGAAGGTCTGATGTTTACTTTGTTGAGCCCTGAGTAAGGGATTCCTTTAACCTGCCTTCCGGTTACCTGAATTACGGTGAATTCCAGCAGCCCCTAACCCTACTACAGCAGTCCCTAACCCTACCGCAGCAGACCCTAACCCTACTACAGCAGCCCGTAACCCTGCAGCAGCCCCTAAGCCTACTACAGCAGCCCCTAAGCCTACTACAGCAGACCCTAACCCTACTACAGCAGGCCCTAACCCTACTGCAGCAGTCCCTAACCCTACCGCAGCAGACCCTAACCCTACTGCAGCAGTCCCTAACCCTACTACAGCAGCCCGTAACCCTGCAGCAGCCCCTAAGCCTACTACAGCAGACCCTAACCCTACTACAGCAGACCCTAACCCTACTACAGCAGGCCCTAACCCTACTACAGCAGGCCCTAACCCTACTGCAGCAGGCCCTAACCCTACTACAGCAGGCCCTAACCTACTACAGCAGACCCTAACCCTACTACAGCAGACCCTAACCCTACTGCAGCAGACCCTAACCCTACTGCAGCAGGCCCTAACCCTACTACAGCAGGCCCTAACCCTACTACAGCAGGCCCTAACCTACTACAGCAGACCCTAACCCTACTGCAGCAGACCCTAACCCTACTGCAGCAGGCCCTAACCCTACTACAGCAGGCCCTAACCCTACTACAGCAGGCCCTAACCCTACTGCAGCAGACCCTAACCCTACTGCAGCAGACCCTAACCCTGAAGCAGACCCTAACCGTACTGAAGCAGGCCTTAACCCTGCAGCAGCCCCTAAGCCTACTACAGCAGGCTCTAATCATACACACAGATGCAGTTCCATGACTTTGAGAGTCAGATCCTTCAGCAGCACCGCTCATAGCACATAACCCAGGCACCAGCCAGGATTGTACTTGGCCCTGTTTCTTCTCCACAGTTTGGTCAGGGAGCCAAACAGTCTCTGTCATCACAGGCCTGAGTCAGGCTGACCTACTTGTCTGCTCTGAGAGGTGGATATCCTTCAGATTGCTGTGAAAGCTAAGGATTTCAATAAATGCTATCTGCTTTAGTCTAGGGCATGATACATCTATAGGACCTGAAAGGATGGGTGGCCTCAGGTTCCTCCTGGTGCTAGCCTGTTTGCCCACACAGAGCCTGCACTGCTGGGTGACAGGTGGCCTGTGTCCCTGGTGAGCTTAGACTCCTTCTCAGGGCTGGCCAGGGGTCCTCTATGT
The DNA here is from genome assembly GCA_907164525.1 of Lophiomys imhausi. NCBI lineage: Eukaryota > Metazoa > Chordata > Mammalia > Rodentia > Muridae > Lophiomys > Lophiomys imhausi. The sequence continues at coordinate 5,967,095 of CAJQZJ010014957.1, forward strand.
TCTTGGATTTGTAAGCCTATTTTTAAAACTACAGTTCTTTGGAATCTTCTGACCCACTAGCAGGTTCTCCTGGGTGCTCTTAGCCACCTGCATTTAATGATACTCCTCCCTCTGCAGAGTACCTGAAACCTGAGCCAAGTGTGAATGGGACCTGCTCACAGTAGAGACTGGGCAGGCTCCTTCAGGAGTGGAGTAAGACTTATGCTCCAGAGTCCAGGCTTCTAGACATCTCTGGGTTTCCCAGAGATCTGTTGTGTTTATGTCAGGAACCGCTTGGATCTGTTCCAAGGTTAGTTGATGCCAGATAAATGAGGTGGTGTTGAATGTCCCCGAGGAATTAGCCTTAGGATGAAGTCTACTGAATAAGCAGGAGCCATGTATCACACTCCTCCCATTTTTTAGTTTACAAGCATCGTCTCAGTGTTCTCTTGTGCAATCACTGAATGTAATCACTCGGGCTTCATCCAGCTGCATTTTATCCCCGAACAGAAAACAGCAGCTCCATGTGAAACATAAAAGGCAGGGTCAAGGCCTGTTTGCTGATAACCTTATCATTATGCTGGATCGCACAGCTCCTCGGAGACTTTGTCTTGCTGTGTTTTGTTCCATTATTTCTTTACTCTGCTTTTGCCTGTTCTGTTCTATGTGGGATTCTGGAACACAACAGAGGAAAAATGGAATCGTGAGAGGCAGGCACAAAATCCTGCTATGGAGACTGGTCTCAAAGACACAGTGAGCCCAGGATTGGTACCTTCTGGGCCCAAGACAGAGGCACAAGATGTGGCCATGGGCATCCAGGTATACTTACTGCCTGACAGCTCTACTCTTGCAAGGAGACAACAAGACCCATGAGCTGTGTCTAAACTCCAACCTTGTTTCTATAGATCTTGAGGCTTTCGACTCAGTCTCCATAGTTCAAAGTCTTATCCTGAAGTCCCCAACCAGATGGCTCCCACTTGTGCCTAATAAGTTGTGATGAAGAACAGGAGAAGGAAAGGAAAAAGTTGGGGTTCAATAGTGTAATCTGTTATGTCACCCCATTAAGGGGAAAGGAGGAAAGATCAAGTACAGTTGTCCCTCGGTGTAAGGGGGCTCAAGTAAGTTATTGCTTGATGTCCGTGGAAGACTATTTCCAGAACCTATTGCAGGTACCCGGATCTTGGATGTTCAAGTCCTTTATATAAAATGGCATAGTGTTTATATTTAACTTGCTTAACAAGACACAAAATAAGGGTGTATTTTACATACACCCTTAAATATGTTAAATCATTTCCAGATTACTTCTCACACCTAATGCTATGTAAATGTTTGTTATATGATTGATTAGAGAGTCATGATAACAAAAAGTAAAGTCTGAACATATTTAGTTCAGGTACAATTATTTTCTGAATATTTTTAATCTGCAGTTGGTTACAGCCAGGAACACAAGGGTACAGAGGACTGGCTGTATTTATTGAATGTTTACTCAGGTCCTGGGATTTAAGAGTTGAGAAACTGAGGTCCTCAGTGGGAAGAGCCACACAGAGTCTTGGACATGAGGTCCTAAACACAGGGGTACCTCTGGCATGACAAGATATCTCTTCCATATGTCCACAGAGGCAGAAATGTAAAACCAAGGTCATTTCCCCACTCCTCTCTTGAAGGAGTTTAGAGAATTCAGTCTAGCAATGCCCCATTTCCAAAAGGTGGAGTAATTTTTTGGTCATAGATGTTGTTGTTTAGGGGGACTGCTTACAAATTGTTATATGGTCTTGTTAAGCAAGTGTAGGAGGTTAGACTCAGGGACTTCTTTCTTTTTCTTTTCTCTATCCTTTCTCTCTTATATAGGGGGAAAAGACTTGAAAAGAAAAAAAGGGAGGAATATGGATATATAATATAGAAATGATAAGATATAAAGGTAGATTATTGAATCTGCTCTGAAACTTAAAGCTATTGTTATTCTCAAAATAAGGTTGTCTTTTGATACATTGGAATAAAAATTTGTATATTGATACAAATATAAGATTAATTTTGATTTATTGGTATAGAATCTCATATATTTTGATACATATATGTATATTTCAACTCTTATATAAGGTATTGTGCCTATACAACTCATTTAAAAGTACAGGTTTACTTCCAATTCTTTTATGGGTTGCTATTGCAATCTATTTAGGAGTCTGGGTAATACACGTTGATGGCTGGCCAGTCAAGCTCATGGTCATGTCAAATACTAGTCTTAATTTATCACAAAATAGACTTACTAGGTTAAACAGATAGTAAGTTGTTTAAAATATATAGTTTGCTTGTTCAAACATAAATAGATAGATAGATTTATAAATAAATCAATAGATGTCTTCAGAACCCTCAGAAGCATACAGAAAATGGCATTTAAAAATGTTTTTATTATTTTAAGAATCATTTGACTTGCGCCGGGCAGTGGTGGCGCACGCCTTTAATCCCAGCACTTGGGAGGCAGAGGCAGGCGGATCTTTGTGAGTTCGAGGCCAGCCTGGTCTACAAAGTGAGTCCAGGACAGCCAAAGATACACAGAGAAACCCTGTCTCAAAAAAACAAAAAAAAAAAAAAAAGAATCATTTGACTTAAGACAGTCATTTCCTGACAGCTCCCATTTGACTTGGAAGAAGACGATGAGCATCAAAAAATCTTCATGAGGAGATAATTCCTAGTGGGCAAAAACACCCCTGCTCTCTCAACAGACTATATACAGTCCAAAGATGGAACAGAGCTTAAATGCAGGTAAGTCTATATGGCCTGATTCTGCAGAGACAGAGTGGGAAAATCCTTATTTCCTGCTGCACAATTTAGTCTGTGAGGTACGCTTAGCCAGAAGGCTGAAGATGATGCTCCAACAGTACTGAGAGATATTTGGGACTGTCTAAGCAGCAAAGTATCATTTTTCCATTCTGGAAGCTGCTCTCCTATGCTTCCTAGTCACTCAAATAATAATTTTATCCCTTTTGTTTCTGATAGGGTTGAAGACATAACAGATATAAAATTTCAATTGAAATTGAGTTCTTTAGGATTTAAAAGGATATTTTCAAATCTAAGTAAAATATTTAGGTTTATAAATTAGGATATGATAGAAAATATTTAGGTTCAGAACTTTATACACACCAAGATAGATAAAAATTTTTCTTCTACAAAATTGCCTAATACAAATAGGCTAAACATTATGTGTGTAACTTTTGTATATGGTTTTCTTGATTGTTTCATATTTATTCTTACTGTTGTTATTATATGAGTTAAAAAAATTAGCCTTTTTATTAGACAAAAGGAGAGAATTGATGGGGTAATGTTATACATTCTAAATGTTAATTAATTGGTCCTGCTTCTGTCTGTTATTTTGTTTTCTAAACATTGTCTCTGATTGGTTGAATAAATACTGAGGCCTGAGACTGGGCAAAGACTGAGGTAGGTGGGACTAAGGTGAGCGGGCTTCTGAAGCAGAGAGGTTTAGGAGTAGGAAAAGCCTGCAAGAAGAGTTGAAGAAGAAGCCTCCAGTGGTAGAAGAACAAAAAGAATTCTCCAGGAGAAGAAGAGAGAAGCCAGGAGCAGGAAGAAGTAGACACATGATGGGGTAGGTGGAAGAATATCATTCCATGTGGCCAGGAACATTGGCATAGTGTGGAGAATAGCAGTCCAAGGGGATGTGTGTGTATATGGGGCTTTATTCAGGGATAGAATTATAAGCTAGCTTAGATGAGCTAAGATTACACAACCCAGGCCAAGACTTGTTAAAAATCCATCAGGTCTCTGTGTGCTCATTTATAATGGCAGGTTAAGAATTAACACTGCCAATCCAATTAACTATAATATAAATACTGGTAAATAATTTAATTTAATTATTTCTACAAATGGCGCCCAACCTTAATATAAATACAGAAAAGCAATTTAATTAGCCTTTTTCTACAATGCTCAAACTGGGTCAGAGGGAAAATGCAAGTGTAGTTATATAGGAACAGTCCTGAGCACTGGATTGACCTCACTAAGCCTTAAAGAAAGAATGTGGGCAACAAACAAAAGCAAGCCCGGGGCTCTGGCCATGCAACCTTTCAGAGGCAGGAGAGCAGCAAGAGAGGAAAGCTTTCAATGACCAGCTACCCACAGGGCCAAGCGAAAGACTTTTTATCACATCTGAACAAGGCTAGTGTGGTTTTCCACTTATATACCAAGAGTAGAAGCTGAAACACAGGGCACCAAAAACAACCTTGGCTTTGCCAACTGCAGTTCCAGCCCTCCCTGAATTACAGAAGAGGCCTAGGGTAACAACCCACTTCCTCTCCCCTGAAGGAAACATCAGGAAGCTGTCTCAAAGGAACTAGAAAAAGAAGGGTCTGGTCCAGTGGGTGGACTTCCATGTCTATGGTCTGCAGACTCCTAGAAAGAGGCTCAGGCAGGTGAGGAGCCCGCCAAAGTTCACATTATTGCAAAGTCACAGATCAGGTTCAAATTGCTCCCCCTATAGGGAGGGAGGGAGGACTAAGCTATTTTGTGGAGTGAGGGGTGAACCAACCAACCCAATTTGCTTATGAATCAAGGATATAAAGGGGCGGGGCTTTACTTCTGAGCCAGGCTGGGCCTCCATTTAGTGTTTACACTTGGGCAAGTTATTTAACATCTCTGGCTCAGTGTTCTTACTGCTTCCTTGCCCCTCTGATTACTTAGGTATTGTTCAAGTTCCATTTTAGTTCCATGCCAGTTATAAATCTTGTTGTATTATTCTGACAGAGATCTCAATGCTTATCATATAAAAATCAGAAATCCCACATCTTCTAAAATCTGGAAAAGGTTTCAGATTTCAAAGTGTTTCAGCAATCCAAACTTGTAAAGTCTATGAAAATGTCCAAAAATCCAGAAACTCTCAACAAACATGAAACACCTCTAGTCTTGAACATTCTTTCCAAACAAGGAAAACTCAGTCTGAGTACATCTTTCACTGTTTCCAATGTACTTTCAGGTGCTGGTACTTGGCCATGTGTGCGGCCTGGGAACCTTTCAATGGTGAGTTCTTTCTTCACTCTTGGCCTTTTTACTACTGGCATGCATCCTATATTATACTTGGTTTCAGCCCAAAGTCTGGGACTGAAAGCACCAAATTTACATCTTGACCTCAGGCTACAAGGTTATCACTAAGCGGGCAGAGTGGTGCCCACCTGTGGTTCCCCGACCAGAATATCAAGAGACCAGTCAGGGCTACATAGTGAGACTCCGTTTCCAAAATGCAGGGATGTGTGTGCAAGATTTAAATACTGAGGAAACACTTCATTTGTTTATCCATGCAGTTACTAATTTTACACTCTCACTCTGGGATCTTTTTCATTCTGCCTGAGATTTTCTCTTAATATTTCCTTCACCAAAAGACTGTGGGTGACTAATTCTTTCAACGTTTGTAGTTATGTGATGCATCTTTACTATACCTTTGTTTTTAAAGCATATTTGTGTTGGATGTGCAAATTTTAGTTGCTTTTGTCCCATTCAGAACTTCAAAAAATGATTTTCTGCATCCTCTGACTTGTCTTGCTCCCAGGTGAGAAATCTGCTGTGAATTTTACAGGTAATTCTTTCATATGGAGAATTTCTTCTTAAAGGTGGTGAAAACAACCACTCCCAGTACATTGTGAACACTGAGCACTGTTCCTCTGATGCTTCTGAGAGATTCTTTACTCAGCTTTGAAGCATGCTCTCACACTTCTAAGGAGGTACTCTTTGAGCCAATCTGTCACCATCTTCCTGAAGTCAACAGAGAGTCTGTCACTATCAGGCCACTGGGCTGTTGGCATTCCCTCGGAGAAGAGGGAATAGGAAAGGCCACTGGACCTTCACCGGGTAGCCCAGTCATTGGCCTGCAGTTGGTCCTAATTGAATGTGGCTTGGGATCTAGCACTAGCATATAGGTGGAACTCTTCATATATGTGTCTGTCATTCATACTGGGCAAAGACTTCTCTGTGGCTGCTCTGGAGTTAGTCATGCTCCTTCAGTAACCTCTCACTCATGTTCTATGACTGGTCCCAATAAACTCACTGCTCCCTATGGTGAACTGTGGTAAAATCATACTTTGGTTTGTTGTTAGGGCCTGAGGAGGAGGGGCAGAGGGTTCACAACCAGTGGATGAATTTTAGTAACACACACACAGGCATTAACAGGTGCGGGGACTCTTTCCAGGACCCTGTTGTAGATCTGAGCTCCTGCTTGGCCTGCTATTCGGTCCTGTGAATTCACATGCTTTGGTCTCCTTGGACTTTCAGCTCCACGTCTTCAACACAGAGAGTTCACTAGAATCTCTGCCTTGGTTTCCCTTCCTTAGGTACAGTCTAGTAGCACTCTCAAGCAGTGAACTGTGACGTAAGCTTGTGTGAGTCAAAGGTCATTGACCCTTTCTTGACTGATGTCCAGTGTCTTGCAAACAGCTCAGTACATGTGTATTGACAGTGCATGTGTGTTGTTGTTTAGGTCATGAAAGTAAATCTGTTGCCTGTTACTCAAACACAGCTAGAAACCCACTAATGATCCTGGGACTAAAGTCTCTGGGCCTTCCAATGCCACACACAGTGTACAGAAATTGATTCACACCACCTTTTTGACAAGGATATGTGCCCTAGGGTTACTGTCTAACACTGAGAGTACATCCTTACTTTACAATCATCCTTAGACAGTAGGTTATGTGCTCACATGAACTTGAACTGTGACAATTCCAAATAGCATGGGTTACTTAATAATGGACTTGGGAAACATTTTCTTTTTCTGTATAAAAGCCATGCATCATGGGCCTTGCCCACAAAAAAAATAACAAACAATACTACAAAGGTAGTTAGTTAAAGAAATGAGAGCCTGTAAGCACAGGGTTAGAAATGACTTCATTTCCAGGTTCCACTTCTGCTTGTAACCTGCATTCACCAACTACATTGAGAAGGTGTACCACTTTTATTATTTTTACTATATTTAACTTATTTTACTGTACTTAATACCTCTGCCTCCCTTCCACCCTTTGTTTCTCCCAACCCACCAACACGAAGGTTAGAGGGAGAAGGGACATAGGTCTCTTTGCGCTACTTCCTGATGATTAGGGTCATTGGGTTCTTTGGGGAAAATACTAATCTCAGCAGAAGTCCAGCAAACCAGGAGGCAGCAGCAGGAAGAATAAGCAACAGTCTGGGGGAGCATCAGCAGCCAGGAGAGCAGTAACCTCTTTCTTCTTTGTAGCCCTTTCTCCTACTTTGCAGAGTTTTTTCTCCTACTTCTTTGAAGAGCCCCTTTCTCCTGGACTGTGGCTTTTTACTCCTCTCTCCCAAGTCCTCAGAGTTTACATGCTGCAGCTGGCTAAGCCACGCCCCTGGTCGCTCACGAGACAGTTAATACTTTACACCTGTGTCTTAAGCAGCCTCACACCTGGAATTAAACAAAAACATTCTCATAATTGGATTTTTAATAAACTCATACCACAAGAAGGTTCTTTAAGGAGCAAAATACTACACTTCCAAAATGTAACCTATCACTCCAAAAAAAAAAAAGCAAGAACTGACCAAACACTACATATACATATATCCTAAGACTTTCTCAATGTTTCCCAACACACAGTGGTTTTGTAATTAAAGTCAGCCATTACATGCGAAGGAAATATCCATTGCAGACAAAAGGAGTGTGAGGATCTCAAGGCCCCCACCAGAATATTCAAGAGCAGCAGCAGTAAGACAGGGAATTCCAGGAAGGTAGGGGGAAAATGGTTACTATGTTGTGTTGGGTCTCAAGAGATAATTAGGGGTCCTAATTCTTCCTCACCTTCAAATACAAAATCTTAAACATCAAAGGGTGAAATTAGAAACATTTCAGTTACAGAAGGATTCCCTGGACTATATACAAAGTATCCTCCAACTCTGCAGCTCCCGGATACACTCTGTGGGGAGGCCACAGCTACTTAGAGAAAGACTCTGAGTTTTATCAGTGAGCCTGGCTGTGTTTTACTCTGGGTTTGATTGGTAAGCCTGGGTGTGTTTTACTCTGGGTTTGATTGGTAAGCCTGGCTGTGTTTTGCAAATGGTAAGCTGTGACACACCAGCAGGTCATGAAGTCAAGGTAATGCATGGTGACATACTTTTTTTAAAATAAAAGGAAATTAACACAACATATTAGAATAGGAAGGTCAGTATTATTACATGAAATTTTCTAATTTTTTCAATTCCATGTATGTATTGTGGAATTTCTGGATTGTAATGAAAAACATTTTATTTGGGGGTCAATATCAAGAGGACTTGAAAGCCACTGGTCTAGAAACTACTAAACTTCGGTGTTTGACTGCTGGTAGAGTACAAATAATCTTTGTTCACAATGTCAATGTTATTTAAATATGTGATCCCAAGAAAACAGAATATGCACAAAAATCAGCACCAAAGTTAGATGCTAGAATATTTTTATAATAAATTATTACATAACTGAAGTTTGGTTAGTTAAATTGTGATACACGTACATCATATATGGTATAAGACATTAACACTGCTGCATAAATGAGATCTGAAGCATTGTCTTCACTGTCTCATACGCAAGAGGAGAGCCTATAAAACTTTAAATGCACACAATGCATAGAATGTGGCTCAGAAACTAGTCATTGCTTAGAAGCACAGGTGTAGCATCTTTCTTTCTTTCTTTCTTTCTTTCTTTCTTTCTTTCTTTCTTTCTTTCTTTCTTTCTTTCTTTGTGTTTTTCTATATTTCCAAAAACTTCTATAGTGGATATGCATTGTTTTTGTAGTTGGGAAAAATAACATAATACGTGTGGTTTTAAAATGGCTTCACTGAGGAAATAAGCTGCCCTCCCTAGGTGAAACTCATACTAGGTAACAGTGGCAAACATGAAAGCAAACAGTTAAGAAGGGGTCCTCATAGGTTAGAAGGACTGCTTGTGATGAGGGAAAAGGCAAAGATTAGTGCCAGATAGGTTGATAACATACCACATTGTATGATTTCTCCTCCTCTTCTCAGGTTTTCTGCTCTCATACTAGATACATCAAATTTGTCATCCCCCCCCCCAAATGAGCTGCCAGTGAGCACTCTTGCTTTGAATATGACTAAGCTAACACTAGTGTTTTCTCTATAAAAGCAATGGTTCAGTCAGTAAAGTATTTGCTGTACAAGTATGAGAATCTGAGTTCAGATTACCATCATATATAGAGAAATCTATGTGCAGTGACATGAACCTGTAATCCCAGCATTAGAGAGATGAAACAGGTGGATTTCTTGAGTTTTCTGGCTAGCTTGTCTACCAAATCAGTGATCTCCATGTTCAGAGAGAGATCTGGTCTCCAGAAATAAGGTGGAACACACCTTAGTGGCAGGACATAGAGAAATGAAGCTGGAACTGAACTAGATGCCCCCTTTTGCTGGCTAGAATACTTACTGCCTGCTGAAAGGTACTGTAATGTTGGAGAAGGTTCTTGTGCACTGTTTTCAGTGCCCTAGATCTAGTTATTGCCCTGACACAGGCACTGTTACAAAAGTTGAACCATCTCCTATATCCATGTGATGTGAGGAATGTGCCCCAATTTTCTCTGATTGAATAAAAGTTGCTGACAGCCTATAGATGGGCAGAGAGAGACTAGGAAGGCAGGTCTTCCAGGTAGGGAGAAAGGAATTCTGGGAAGAAGAAAGAGAAAGAAGAGCCTTTTGCCAGGAGACATGAGAGGAGACAGATGTGACTAAGGGGCCTGGAAGGTATAGCTAGTCACATGGCTGGACAGGGCTAGGTGATCAGATTAACTCTGATGAGCTAGTTGAGAGTCTGCCCAGATAAGGCCTAAAATTTGAAATATTAAAAGGTTTTGATGTCTTTTATGGCAGAAGGGCCATCTAGGGTATTATAATAAGATGGCACCCAATTTATGGCAATTTGAATCCAAGCTTACAGCCTGAGACAGCCCTGGTGAAAGGTGGGGAAAAGTCAGGCTAGACAGACTTAAAGCTGTGGCTGTGGATGAAAAGGAAAACAATGTAGCAGAAGGCCAGTGGATATGGTACAGTTTCATTTTAGTTATCATCATGAAAGTAGTTACAATATATCCAGTAATGATCACAGTTGTCTGTGCCCTCCCTAAGAAAGTTCAAAATGAAGTAGACTTAAGTAAGGATAGAAATGAGAGGTGGAATGCTAAATTACAAGCATTAAGAATAGAGGAAGGAAAAGAGCTCTTCCTAACAGAAAAAAAAAAAAAAGGAAATTGAAGGCAGCTGGAATTGAGAGCTCTCTGTCCGTGAGATGTTTGTCAGCTCTTTCTGCTAAGGGCCCACCAATATAGTAGGTACATCGACAACATCTAAATTCCAAAGAATAATCGACAAGGCTTCACTGCTACAGCATGAGATAACACAACTGGCCCAAAACTTAAAATTTTCTTGTTTCTTTGCTTGATTTTTGTTTGAATGTTTTTATTTTTCCCTACTAATGGAAAATAGAAAGGATATTTTTATTGTTTGGTATTACTAAAACATAGGAGATTTTTAAAGATTTGTAAGTAAATTCAGAAAGTCACTATAGTTCAAATTTGTTGTTTTCTAAATTATAGAGTTACAATGATTTGGAATTAAGATGAAATATTTTAGGATGGCAGTGGTGGCATATGCCTTTGATCCCAGCACACAGGAGACAGACACAGGTGGATTTATGTGAATTCTAGACCAGTTTGGTCTACTCAATGAAGTCAGGGGAGTACCCCCTGCTGATAAGATAAAGCCACTTACAAATGGCAGTCTAAAATTCAAAATGACACATTTTTTCCTTAAAGGCACCATACAAGTTTTTGCTTAGTAATAAATAGTAATGTCCTTACTGATCTAAAAGGATAAATATATATCAATCTTAAATTTATATCCACATAATGTATAATTATAATTTCATTTTGAAAGGTAATGCTTTTTCTGTTGCCAAAAACCATTTTGCCCTAAAAAAAGATATATTCTGTTAGTCAATGTAAGGGCCAAAGTGTTAGGCTCGGAGACAGACATGCAAGCTGCATGCCTCCCACAGTCAAGTTACTGAAAGTTAACATGAGGTGTCATGCTGATCTGAGCAGCCAGCCAGTCTCCTTAGGAGACAGGGTTTCCACAGAAGAATGCTGGCTCAGCCTGGCATGATATACAGAACCAAGACCCAAACCTCCAAACAGGTACAATACACTTAACATTGTGCTTGAGCACTAACTATAAGAAGGAGTTTAAATAAAGTTAAATACAGGGAAGGATGTTAAAAGGGAAAAAATGGAAAAATAGATATATCCAGTTAAGTTAAAAAAAGAAAAAGGAAGACTAGATATACCCACATAGAAAGTAAACCTTTGAGGAAAGAAAAAAATAATAAACAACAGACACAGGTTCCTTGTGAGTTCAAGGCCAGCCTAATCTACAGAGCAAATACAGGATAGCCTGGGCTACACAGAGAAACCCTGTCTCCATAAGGATAGATATATGCACATAGAAAGTAAATCTCTGAGGAAAGGAGAAAAAGAAAAAAAAATTAAACAAACGCCTTTAATCCCAATACTTGGGAGCAAAGACAGAGGCAGATAGGTTGCTTGTGAGTTCGAGGCTAGCCTGATCTATAGATCAAATCCAGGACAGTCCATGCTACACAGAGAGATCCTGCCTCAATAAAAAATAATAAATATATGTCACTATAGAGGAAGATATTCTTACTCCATGCAGTCTTGTTTTGATTTATCAACATGAAAATGGTTATATGTTCAACGGTAATGGTAATATAATACACCCCCTTTGAGAGAGGACAAAATAAAATAAACCTGGATAATAATGGGACTACTAAATTAAATCAGTCTGTACTTATAATGACTTCAAACTTCTGGACAAAAGATATGCTATGATGGGAGAGAAGTTTTATGTTTATGTTAACAGAGAAAAAAAGGCTTTGGATTCCATCCAAAGTAATAGGGATAAGATTCAACAGAGAGGAATTTCGTCATGATTTTGGTTGTAGACAGGAAGAAAGAAATCAAGAGGAAAAAAACAGGACAGGTGTTGCATATGCTGGTCCCTCTATATGGAACAAGTCTGAAAATGAATGGGACATGTCCCCAGCCAGTATTTCAGCTAATGAGTAGTAAATCTTTGGCTACAAAATCCTCAGGATTCATTATGCCCTCTTTTCATATGACATAGATGGAGATTTATATTGCAGTTTTGGTCACAATCCAAACTAGCATATAAGAAAGACACATATTGTTCACCTGTTCAAACAAAGAGCAAAAAAAAATCATCTTTCTGATCTGCGCATCATGCACATTTTGTACATTTATAATTACAGAACTGTATATTGCTTGTGAAAGCTTACATGTTTACAGAACAAACAGACCAGACACCAATGGAACAGAGATGGCCTTGACAAGACTCACCCTCCAGGATGCTGAGATGCTGAGATGTATTTATCCCAGCATCCTGCTTGGTCCAGCCCCAGAAGACCTCAATGTCATCCAGCCTTACAGACTGATCCAGTCAGGAATTCACTTAAGCCTGAACTCTCACAGCACCCAGAGACTGGAAAACAAATGTTACAGCTAATTTCTTCAGACTTAACCATTTTCCCAATTGTCCTCCCCCCCAAAAAAAGGAATCCTAAACCCTAGTCATCAGGAAGCAACTCAAGAAGAATGATATCCTATTACCTTAGTTTGCGGTGGGTAGATTTTGGTTATTCTATTGGGTTGTTCTATTGTTGTTTATTAAAGGGGTTAAGGAAAAGGAAGGATACAGGAATATCATATAGGAATATTGAGAAAAGGGTAGATTATTGGACCTACTCCTCAACTTTGAAATACTGCTATTCTCAAATAAAGTTATTTTTGTTTACATTGATATGGATTATTGTATATTAATACAGGTTTAAGGTTTTCATTGGCAATAAGTCTTTGCATATTGATACAAAAATTAAGGTTGGGGGAGGGAGGGGACTATGATTGAAATGTAACTTGACGAAATAAATGTTAAAAAGTTAAGGTTATTTTTGTTACAACATAATTATGTTTCAACTCTTATATAAGGTATTGGACCTTTGCAACTTTTTTAAAAATGCAATGTTTACTTCTAATCCTTCTAATAGCTACTATTACAAACTGTTTATCACAGAAATATGCTTCCTAAGTTAAACCGATAGTAAATGGCTAAAAACAAGCAACATTTGCCTATTCAGATGTGTAATGATAGATAGGTAGATATATAGGTAGATAGGTAGATAGATAGATAGATAGATAGATAGATAGATAGATAGATAGATAG
>CAJQZJ010014957.1:5980376-6018423 GCA_907164525.1 Lophiomys imhausi
TAGATAGATAGATAGATAGATAGATAGATAGATAGATAGATAGATAGACAGATAAATAATATGGTCTTCAAAAACCTCAGAGACCTACAGAATATGGCATTTAAAGATTTTTTAAAATTAATTTCAGGCTTTTTCTTTTTACTTGAGATATGTCTGCTCCTGGCAGCACCCCATTCAACTTGGAAGAAGATGATGAGCATCAAAATATCTCCTTCAGATGACGACTTCTACTGGGCAAAGAAAATGCCCTATTCCCTCTGCAGACAGAACACTGTTCAAAATGGGCTAAACTCAGACAGACAAAATCGGCTGTCCAAATTTGCTGACAAGACTGAATAAGCAAGTCCTTCATATTTCCTGCTTCACAAATAACATCTATCAGATACTGGGCCAGTGTTACAAAAAATATTGCGTGACTTACCAGTCAGTAAACTGTCTCTTTCATCTCTCTCGTTTTGGAAGCTGCTTGCCTATACTTCTTGCTTACTCAGGTAATAATATTCCTTCTCAAGTCTCTGATGGGGTTGAAGACTAAACAGTTATAGTCTCACAATTAAGCAGCGTAGGATTTAATAAGATGTGTTAGATATAAGATTTTTTGTTTGTTTGTTTTTGGTTTGGTTTGGTAATGTGAATAAGGACAGAAAATGATTTAGGTATAAAACTTTAAACTCATCAATATAAGATAGATAATAGAATATTTTTCCTAAGTTGCCAAATATAAATGGACTAGACATTGGGAATGTGTATCATACCTTATAGTTTTCATAATTGTTTCATAATTGTTCTTATTGTATGTAGTTTATTGTTATAAGAAAAAGAGTCTTTATTGGACTAAAAAGGGGAGATGTTGGAGGAAGTTCTTGTGCACTGTTTTCAGAAGTTGATTTCAGTGCACTGAGATCTGGTTATGGCCCTGACTCAGGCATTGTTAAAAAAGTTGAACCATCTTGTGTATCCATGTGATGAGAGGAATGTGCTCCAACTTTCTCTGATTGGATAATAAAAGTTGCTGACAACCTGTAGAAGGGCAGAGAGAGACTAGGAAGGCAGGATTTTCTGGTAGGGAGAAAGGAATGCTAAGAAGAAAAAGAGGGAAGGCCTTTTGCCAGGAGACATGAGAGGAGACAGATGTGACTAAGGGCCTGGAAGGTATAGCTAGTCACATGGCTGGATAAGCCTAGGTGATCAGGTTAACTTTGATGAGCTAGTTCAGTCTGTCCAGCTAAGGCCTAAGCTTTGAAATATTAAAAGATCATACCAACCTGCCATGCAAAATGCAATCACTGGAGAAATGGTGTCATGACTGTTGTGGGGGTAAATGACAGATAATTGAATAGATTTAAGGCCACAGAAAGGAATTTGTGTCTGCTACTTTAAATCTGTTCAAAAACTCATGGCTGGGAAGGTCAAAGGCCCTGGGATGGGGGAGAGGGCTGTTGTTTTCATAATTTGACATTGCATAATACTGTCTTCTAAATATTTGTTTATAGTTATACATATATGCTACTCTAAGTCTGGATCAGAGAAGTTTCTCTTTTCAGTGAAAGAGATTCATGGCTGTTCTAGCCATGATTGACGAGTACCAAGCCCTAAACAAGACATTCATATTACTTGCTCAGGCTCAGAGAATATCCAGAATAGGCGGAAGAAAGAATATAAGAACCAGATGACAGAAAGAAGTGCTACAAAACACTGTTTCTGAGTGTGACACAGAATTCATGAACACACAGCAACTGAGATCACCTGCACTGGGCCTAAACAAAGCTGAGCTTTTCAACATCATCCATAGATAGGGAAGGACTTAGAGGGCCTACCCTTCCCTGGGGAACTATTGGTTGTTGATGGATGTTGCAAAAGGAGAAATTGTTTCCCTCAGTTGTGTACCCACTAGGCTCCAAAGGATAGTTCTACAACCACAGTTACACAGGTAGCCTTGGTTAAACTCAGTGGGTCACAAAACAAAACAAAAGATACAAATGTAGAAAAGGGATTTGTAGGAAAGAGGAAGAGTGAGCAGTAGTGGGAGGGAGACAAAAGATGGCAGGGGTAGGAGTAATTAGATGCCTTGTAGCCATATATAAAATTGTCAAAAAGTAAATTTAACTAACCAAAGGTGAGGATGGGGATTGAGGAAGACAGCCAATGACAACCATTGGCTTCTACATCCACACACATGAACAAACATACATCCTCCAATTGTTTTTTAAGTATCTGAAGTAAAATAAAAACACACAAAAAGATGAAAGGGGACAAGTTTTATGAATTAATCTTATTCTAAGAATGATTTAAAAAAATGATACACAGGACATTCATTCACTCCCCTCTGTCCATCAGTCCATCTGTCCAACAGTCTATGAGTCAGTTACTGCTTAGTCCTTAGCCAGTTTCTGCATGCTGTACACTCTAGTCAGCCTTAGGACAGATTGATCTGACGAACTCAGCCCTGGCTCTCGGTGCCACACAGTCCAATGTCAAAGTTCTCCTTTGCAAAAGAGCAGTTGGTGAGAATGCCTGGCACTGTTGAGGGCCTGCTACATTCCAGGTCATGTGCTGAGGCTCTGCCCCTGTGGATACAATCTGCTGGACATGTCGGGTACCCTGGGGAGCCTACTGACAGCAATGCACAGGAGTGACTCGTCTTTCTCTCTGGTCTAATTCCAGTTTTCTCTCATCGATTATTTCCTCCTCTGCTCCCTAATTTGGACTCATACCTGTTCTGGTGTCCTTGGTTATGTCATACCCCAACTTCATCCTGTGTGCGGGCGCCCAATGCCTCTGATACAATAAGAAATAAACATTTTGTTTGTTTTTTTACCCCCAGTCCTGGCACAGAGCTTCTGGTATAGTAAGACAAGTATATATTGGTTCTCTACCTCCAGCTCATGGCACAGGTCTCCTAAAATCTTTGTGATTTCCTGAACAGTAGGGTGCTTTGAACACCGTTTGTTTTAATATTTGGTCTTTGACCCTGGTTCCTGAGCACCATTCTGAAGTTGTCTAGGAGCCCATTTAGGAGTTATCATAAGAAGACAAAGGATGCCTTCAATGGCCAGGAAATCCCATGGAATTTAGAATCTCTGTGTCAGGAACCAGAAAGATCAAGTGGTTAGGTGTAGAAAGAATTAATTAAATTATGTACTTAGTATTTAGATTATGATTAATTGGACAGCAGTGTTAATCCTTAACCCGCCATTATAAATGAGCATACAGAGACCTCATGGATTTTAACAAGACTTGGTCTGGATTGTGCAATCCTAACCCATCTAAGCTAGCTCATAATTCTAGCTCATATTCTATCCCTGAATAAAGCCCCATATAATAATACATATGTCCCCTGGGCTGTTTTTCTCCATACTCTGCTGATGTTCCAGACCACATGGAATGAGTTTCTTTTCTCTAACCCATGGCCTTGTCTTCCTTCCTGTTCCTGGCTTCTTGTCTTTCTCTTCTGGAGGCTTCTTCTACCAGAGGCTTCTTCTTCTGAGTTTCCAGTTGTCCAGTGGTCTCCTGACTCCTTAGTTGGAAGCTTTTATTCTCCTGGAAAGATAAGAACAGAAACCTGCCCTAACCATGGCTCTAGGGTATTCTTTTTTGGCATATAATTGTTTTTTGACAGTAGAAAAAAATTTTTTATCTTTCAAAAGAAATCTTGAAAATTTGAAACTAAATATATCTTTAACTGTATTTAAAACAAAATAATCTTAACTTTCTATCAATATCTATTAATATAACAAAATAATCTTAAATTTCTAATAATAAAAGAGACAAAGAATAGAGTGAGGGAAAGAAGAAAATCCCTAAATTCAACCCTTATTTTTTCATTAAACATATCATATGTCCATTCATCCTAGATAACAACAAACAATCATGACACATAACATACCACACAACAAAAAACTTCCATCCCATCTCTTGGGAATGGAGGTATAAATATTTTGGGGTACCCTTTTTTTTAATTGAAAAAAAATTTATTTTGTGAATTTCACATCATGCACCCTTTTCTCTCCCATCTCCCATCTCTCCCCAGACCTACCCTCCACCCTTGCAATCTGTTCCAGCATTAAAAATAACAGCTCATTGTGGAAGCTGCAGTGTATCTCAGTGTGTCTCACAATATTCCCCTTTGTTCACACACTCTTCTTGCAAATGTTCATTATAATAACTCCTTGGTCTGGTAGGAGACCTCTGGTTTCTACTACTCGATCAGTACTGAAACCTCACTGGAACTCCTCTCAGATATGCTGTAACTGTCCTGTATCATGGAGATCCTGCAGTCCTGAATTGTGGAACTGACCTCTTCTTGCACTCCAGCAGTTCATCCATGGGGTAGGTGTTGGGTGGGCCAACTGAAATCCCGGGTTCTGGAGCAGCAACCCCAACTTGCATGTCCAGTTTTGCTGTGGAAAGATGCAGGGCCTGCTCTCCTGAGTGCTGCAGCATGTGAGGGGCAGGGACAGCTCTCCTACTCTTGTGACCATCTGGGCCAGAAATCCTGTTGGCCAATGGTGGTGAGGACAAAAGGGAGGGGAGGGCATCTCTCTTTAGGGACCCTTTAAAAATTGAGATATTGGTCAATTCCTGGGAAAGTTAGCTATAGCCTTTGTTGTCCAGTCTCTGTATGATCAATCATTTTGGGGCTAGCCCTTTTAAAATTGCTTTGCATGAAAAGTTTTGAGAAAATGGTGACTGAAGCAGTCTGTCAGGCCCATTTGTCTTGTTGTTATTGTCATTCAGTCTTTGGCTCTGAAAATCAATTTTTGCTCTAAATTTGAGGAAGTGAAAGGCATATAACAACTTTGTAAGTCCATTTAAAGGATAAACTCCATCCATATTGGATGAAAGATTAGAATATCATGAACACCAGACAGTTAATAAAAACTCTTACCATGCGAATGTTGCGTCAACCTCGACCAGCAAGAATGACGCAATTCGCAAAAGCTCTTCTCAAGCAGTTTATTCAGGTCCCTTGAAAACAGTCTTCCGAATGCCCGGGCAGACCCAACCCACAGGCTAAATACTATATGAACAGCCAATCAAGTAAAGCCATGTGGTGCTATCTTAGAGGCCCACGTATGCGGAAGCAAGCCAGATCAGCGGTCTTAACCAAATATGGACTTGTTTACCACTGAGAGCGCTCACCATTGGGCTGGTGGAAGGCAGAAACCGGCGCCATCTTTAGGGCACGGCCCATCGAAGCTCTCTACATGTGAAGACATTCATGTCTCAGCTATTAGGAGGTTCTCCCTGGTCAGATCTAATCTTTATAAGTTTTGTTGGTAACCACATTTTTTCATTCCCTGTAGACACATAGGCATAACCACTTCCCCATCTTAAAACTAATGCCAGGTTTCCACTCTAAAGTTAAAATATCCTTATAAAATATTGGTTGATTTAATTCCTCAGTTTTTTTGTATAACCCAGTGTCTCTCAGATGCAGTGGTACCTTTTTCACCAACATTTAGAAAGCATTGTGTAATCTATCCCTGGGATTCTTTAATTCCCCCTTTTATTTAATAAGCATCTCTTTTAAGGTACAATTAACTCTTTCTACAATTGCTTGTCCCATAGGATTGTGTGGTATACCAGTAACATGCTTTATATCATAATATGCAAAGAATTGCTTCATTTTATTAGATACATATGGAGTAGCACTATCAGTCTTAATTTGTGCAGGTATACCCATAAATGCCATTATTTCTAATAAATGTGCAATAACACAATCAGCTTTTTCAGAACTTAAAGCAGATTCCCATTGAAACCCTGAGTATGTATCAATGGTATGATGTATGTACCTTTGTTTTCCAAATTCTACAACATGAAAAACATCCATTTGGCAAATTTCATTCTTTTTAGTGCCTCTAGGGTTACTACCAGCAGGTAATGGAGTTTGGTTATACAGAGAACACATAGGACATTTTTTTTATTATTTCCCTGGTTTGTTGCCAGGTAATAGAGATTTTTTTTTTTTTAACCTGAGCTGTTAACATGATGTTTCTCATTAAATTTTGAGGCTTCCAACACATTTCCTATTCATAATTGGTCAATCTCCTCATTTCCTTGTGCCAGTGGACCTGGCAAACCTGTATGAGATTGAATATGGGTTATATATAATGGGTTATTTCTACTTCTGATGACCTGTTGCAATTGTATAAATAAAGAAGTTAATTCTATGTTATCAGGAATAAATTCAGCAGTTTCTATATGCAACACAACTCTTTCTGCATATAGAGAATCAGTAATTAGGTTAAGAGACTCAGAAAAATCTACTAACACCATAAGGGTTGCATACAATTCTGCTTTTTGAACTGAAGTGTGTGGACTTTTGATTACCTTGCTGATTTTTCTGTCTTATAACCTCCCATTCCCATCTTGTTAGCATCAGTATAGAAGGTTGGTGCTTAAGGAATTGGCATTCTCTTTACAATATGAGGAAGAATGCAATTAGTTCTTTTATAAATTGTACATGTTTGCTTTTTGGAAATTTGTTATTAATTTCTCCCAAATAGTTACTGCAAGCTCTTTGCCAATCTTCATTGATTACTCATAATGACATAATCTCAGCATTAGTAAGAGGCACTACTATTTCAGCTGGGTCTATTCCTGATTATTGACATAGTCTTATTCTACCTTTTACAATTAATTCAGATATCTTTTCTATGTATGTCTTTAATTTTGTACTTTGTTTATGTGGTAAGAAAATCTATTTCATAATACTATCTTCCCATTGCATAATGAGTCCTGTAGGAGAATGAGTTGATGGTAAAATAACCAAAATACAACCAAGTTTAGGATCAATTCTATCTATATATGCATCTTGCAGTCTTTGTTCTACCAACATTAATTCCTTCTCTGCTTCAGCAGATAGACATCTTGGACTGTTTAGATTCGAATCCCCTTGTAATGTCTGAAACAAATTTCTTAACTCATAAGTACTTAATCCAAGGGTAGGTCTCAGCCAGTAATATCTCCTATTAATTTTTGAAAATCATTAAGAGTTTTGAATTGGTCTCTATTGGATCTGTACCTTTTGTGATCTTATTCTGTGTTGACTTAGTTTATAACCCAAATAGCTAATAGGATCTCTGTGTTTTTTTTTTCAGGAGCAATTTTTAACCCCCATAGCAGCAGAATTCTTTGCATTTCCTTAAATAAGTTCTCTAAAGTAACTATATAAGAATCAGCCAACAAAATATCATCCATATAATGATAAATAATGATTGAGGAAATTGCTTACAAATTATTTCTAATGGTTTTTGTACAAAATATTGACACAGAGTTGGACTATTTGACATACCCTGTGGAAGCACATTCCATTGATACCTCTTGATTGGTCAACTGTTATTAAGACTAAATACAGAGAAAACAAACCTTTCCTTATAATTCTAATGCAATGGAACTGAGAAAAAAGCAATCTTGTAAATCAATTACTATTACAGGCATGACTTTGACAATAGAGAAGGTGAAGGTATGCTAGACTGCAAAGGACCCATAGGTTGAATTACTCTATTCCCAGCTCTTAAATCTGTTACCATACTCTATTTTCCTGATTTCTTTTTTACCACAATCATAGGAGAATTCCATGGGCTGGTAGACTCATCTATATGATGAGCCTCCAGCTGTTCTTTTACCAATTGCTCAAGAGCCTCCAATTTTTCCTTTGTTATGGGCCACTGCTGAAATTCCAACAGCTCTACCTTTGAAATAGCTATCAAATAAACCAGTGTGGCAAGAGCAGTGGCCCATAGTATAAATTTGGAAACTGAATACCTGGGGTGTCCTATGTTTGGACACTGGACACAGCTTGTGATTGTTCTTGAATATTCATATTAATACTGTCCCCAAAAGCTCAATGCTAGGGTCTCCTGTGGTTGTAAATTAGACACAACTTGTGATGTTGTTGAGTACCCATATCAATACCTTCCCAAGAAGCATCCACAACGTCATCATTTGTTATTTCTGGCATTGCAGGAATATTGATTTGAGTACCCCATTGCTGTAAGACATCCCTTCCCCATAAATTTATGGGTACATCAGCCACATAAGGTCTCAACTTCCTTGTTTGCCCTTCTGGTCCAACAAGGTTAAGCCATGGCACAGTTTGCTTTATATGTGATAATTTACCAATTCCTATAAAGTGTATATGGACCTTTTGAATTGGTCATTTTGGATTCCAAGACTCCTGTGATAGGATAGTGACATCAGCTCCTGTGCCAAGCAATCCTTCTAGTACAATACATTTGTATTTTTAATTTTTGTCTCATATCATTCACTATTGTTTGCCAATATACATGTTTTCCAGTACTCCCAAATGCTCCTGTTCTTTCTGTTGGAGCAGCCTTGCCTTTGATGTAAGGTAACAACAACAACTGAGAAATTCTATATCCGCATTAGTTTTCATTTCTTTCTTACCGATACCATAATTTTAATTTCTTCCTTGTAATCTCAATCTATAATACCTAGTTACACAATAAATCCTTGAGAAGTTAATCCACTTCTTCCAAAGATTAATCCTACTGTCCCTGATCGTAGAGGACTATAAACACCTGTGGTTAACTTATCCTTTGATCATTCAATTCCAGAAAAAGGTAATTAAGCCTCCAGTTTATCCACTTTTTTTTGTTGAAAATGCCAAGGATTGAACCTAGAGTACTGTGTATGCCGAGCACATGCTCTACCACTGAATTACACCCTCAGTCCTACATTTCCATTTTAAACCATATAAAACCATTCATTGAATCATCCAAGAGCAACAGATTAACATATACAGGATCAAGCTGCCTTATATTCAATGTGTTCAACACTTCAAAACTCTTAGGGTTGTGGCCTTAGGAATTTCAGAGAAAATGTTTGACTTGAGTAAAATCCAGTAAGACTAAATTTTCTTTGAGAAAAATGGTTACTTCATTATTATAATTACTTGAGCAGGTTACAATACAACTTAGGAAAATATTTGAGTGGAAAGTTTAAATTTTTCAGATAATGGAAATAGGAGCTAATAACTTTATGTTTCCATTTGTGCTGAACCCCAATTACTGCCACGGCAATGCCTGACCACTGAGTTAGAGATCCATAATGCTACATCCACATCATCTGTCCATCAGTACACATACAACACACATACACACATGTATGCATGCACATATATATACACAAACAATAGGCATACACGCACTGTGAGTCCACTTTCACACTGGCTTTGTCTAGCACAGGGAGGTGTTTTCTTGAATTCTACCCAGTTCTGAAAATTGTTGGAGAACCTGGTACAGATCCAATCCTGTTGTGTAAACATTTCTCCAAACCTTTCCTGGAGAGAAGGGGCTCCTAAGACTCAGAAGCTCTGACCTTTGCAAGTCCCATTCAGCTAACCAAAGTTACACAATCCACAAGATCCTTCCCTAAAGTTACAAAAATAAAAATCAGTTTTCTGAGGGAGCTGCATAAAAATTGTGAGAGAAAACTCCAGGGACCCAACTTTCATGAATTGTCACTCTTACCTGGGGAATGGAGGGGGTGGGGGAAAGAAGAAGAGGGGTAGGGAGGAATACACCAAGACATAAGCAAGGGTTGTGCAATTAGGAAGAATTTTGTAAAGAGTAGACATCACTGTGGGGTTAGGGAGATGCGTAGGCATGAAGACCTGAGTTCAAATCCCAGAACTCACATCAGTGCCAGACTTGTTAGCATGCATCCTTAATCCAGTGGTGAGCTTCTCAGCTATGTGGTTGTCTCTGTGTCACCCATGCTTCTGTGAGTAACCACAGTTAACTCACTCACTGGATCACCAAGCTGGCCTTGGGCAGAATCACTTCTTTGCTAAGTCATCCATGCCCTATCTGGGGTGAGGAGATTCCAGGAAAACCAGCACAACACAGCTGTCCTCAGCCCCCTCAGTTCCCAGGGACTCACAATGCACTTTCTCACCCCTAATTTCCCTCACTACACAGTCCAGTCTGAGACCTGGAGTGGGAGACACTGCAGCAGCCTGTAAATGCTCTGCCTCTGCCTTCTTCCCAGAGTCAGAAACTCCCAGAGTCACTTCCTGTGTTCTACCCATGGGACTTAATCCCGGAGCAGAGCTTTGATCATCTGAATCTTCAGCAGCCAGTTCCTATCCTGTCAACTACAACCTTCAAGTTCAACGGCATTCACCTGTGATTTTCATGGCCAACTACTGCATGCCAAGCCTTTCACCAAATGGTCCACATCAGTCCTTGCAACACTGTATGTGGGGACGAGCACAGGTCACAAGCTAATATTAAGTACCCAGAGTATGGGGACAGTGACAATTTCCTTAAGATTCAAAGACTGGCTTGCCCAACACATCCTGCTGCCCAACACATACTTTACTGTGCAAAGCCCTGCAGATCCTGTGACCTTGGATCAGGCCTGCTCTGCTTAGGGGCTCACCATGCCTCCGACGCATTCGCGACAGTCCTGTAGGCAGCTAACAGTCTCCCAGGTACTGTAGGCCTTCAGCCCAGCCATCAGTGCCTGTAGCAAGCGTCTGGTGATGAGATCCCTTCCCCGGAAGATCTCTTCATCGAGGAGGTAGCCTGCGTGCCTGTGAGACAAGGCAGAGATGTGGGTTGGGTACAGCAGTGTGTCAATCCCACATTGGAGGAAGCATGCGTGACCCCAGTTACTACCCAGAATCCTCCTCAAGCCTGCCACCACCAGTCTCCACTACACCACTGTCCCCATGCAAAGGCTTTCCCTAACTTTCTGCCCAAGTTTGCTTTTCTGAGTCAATTCCTAAGCCCAATGCTAATGCTGGCCACTGTCTGTAAACCTTGCCTATTTCTCTTCCTCTCTGTCTACGTATGGGGTCATGTTCCACAGCTTTTTCTTCAACCTACTGTACAAAAATTTTACAGAGGCAATCGGATCTGTGGGAGTGCCAACTTGCACAGCTACTTTGGAAATCAATCTGGCACTTTCTCAGAAACTGAGAATAGCTCTACCTCAAGACCCAGCAATGCCACTCCTGGGCATATACCCCAAAATATGTTTCACCAAACCACAAGGACATCTCCTCAACTACGTTCATAGCATCTTTATTTGTAATAGCCAGAAACTGGAAACAACCTAGATGTCCCTCAACCGAGGAATGAGCTAGGCTAACCCAGACTCAGAAAGATGCTCATGGCATCTATTCACTTATAATTGGATTTTAACCATACAGTACAGGATAACTATCCTACAACCAACACACCAAAAGGATCAGGAACATAGACTTTGTTACCCATTAATGGGACGATTTGCTCTAGGGGTGCTACCATGTAGGCCCCCAGTGCAAGAGGAAGCTCTAATCCCTCATATGACTGTTGAACTGAAAGGGACTGATATATAGGGACACTCCACATTGGAGGAGTGAGATGGGTGGAAGAGGGAGGACAGGGTGGGAGGGTGGAACAGTGAGGGGTGGAAGGAGGGCACTGTGATGGAGATAGAACTTGAAGTAATAAGCAAACGAACAAAAAAATGTTAAGCAAAACAAAATAATACAAACAAAAACAAAATAAATTTTTTTGTTAAACAAAAACAAAAAAATACCAAGTTAAAAAAAAAGAATTGTGGTACTTTTACACAATGGAATACTACTCAGCTATTAGAAACAAGGACATCATGAAATTTTCAGGCAAATGGTTGGAACCAGAAAAGATCATCCTGGGAGAGGTAACAGACCCAGAAAGACACACATGGTATTTACTCACTCATAAGCAGATATTAGCAGTTAAGTACAGGACAACCATGCTACAATCCACAGACCCAAAGAAACTAAGTAACAAGGAGGGCTCAAGGGAGGATGCTTGAATCCCTCTAAGTAGGGGAAATAAAATAGATGTCAGAAGTGGATGGAGAGAGGGAACTGGACAGGAACCCAGCATAACTGCCATCTGAGAGGCTTTATGAAAACAGATGCAGAGACCCACAGCCAAACATTAGGTGGAACTCAATGTGAAAGAGTTAGGGGAAGGTTTGAGGGAGCTGGAGGAGTCAAGGACACCACAAGAAGACCTACATAGCCAATTAACTCAGACAGAGGGGGGCTCATAGAGACTGAGCCACCAACCAAACAACTTGCATGGACTGATCCTAGGCCCACTACACATATGAAGCTGACGGGCTGCTTGGTTCTCCAAGTGGATCCACTAACAATTGGAGTGGGGACTCTCACAGACTTGGACTCTATTGTCTCCCTCTGGACCCCATTTTCCTAGCAGACTTGCCCTGTTTTGCTTCAGTAGAAGAGGAGACACTTAGTCCTGGTGGAATTTGATATGCCAGAGTGAGTTGGTACTGGGTGTGGGTGTACAGAAGAAATGGGTGGGAAGGTGGGACTAGGAGGAGGGGAGTGAGGAGTGTTTTGATTGGAATGTAAAATAAGCAAATAAATTAAAAAAAGAAAAACAAAACAAAATAAGTTTTGCATACCTTGTGAATTTGCCATTTTTCAAAGTACCCCTCTACTAGAAATTGTGGAATGAATTGTATAGTAAGCAGAATAATGGTCCCCAAAGAAGGGTGTATTCCTACCTCTGGAACCTGTGTATATATATTCTCATATGGCAAAAGGGACTTGGGAGATGTGACTGAATTAGAGACCTGTAGTATATAGCTGGGCTAATACCAAAGCTACGCAGCTCCAGGAAATAAGTGGGCATCACTGGCTTTGAGGATGGAAGGAAGGGGCAGGGCAGGACAAGCAATGAGGCAGCCCCAAGCAACTTTCAAGAGGTCAAGGATGTGGGTTCTCTCTAGAGCCTTCCAAAGGAAGGCAGACTTGCTGAGTCCATGACTTTAAGCAGTTCTAACTCCCAGAGCTGTAAGATCACAACTCTGTGCTGTTTTATGTCACCAAGTCTGAAGATTACAGTTGTTCCTTCCACAGTCTGACTTAAGTGTGGCCAACTTGGATCTGAAAATATCCAATGGAATATTTCAAAAAATAAACAGTTCATAAGTTTTAAACTGTACGCAGTTCTGGGCAGCGTGCTAAAACCTCCCAGCATCTCATCGTACCGAGAACAAAATGATCTCCCACATATCCATACTGTATCCATTCTAGCCACTCACAAATGTCTTAGTTATCCAACTGACTGTTGTCCTTGGAGGTGCTTATGCCCAGGTAACCTCTGCGTGGAAACCTGGCACTGTGTGCCATGCCTGAATGATCAATCCCACTTACTCACCTCACAGCTCTGTATCAAACCACATCATGAATATGGAGGGTACAGAACCATCAGGCATTTTGAAAGAGAGATTGATCCCATCAACCGAGCATCTTTACAATGCACAGTTATACTTACACTATTTTGTTATTAGTTATTGTGGCTAATTTCTTACCTAATTTTATGAGTTATATAAATTTATTTTAGGTATATATATGGAAAAATAGTATGTGTAGGGTTTGATATGACTCGTGAGTCTAGGCATCCACTGGGTACTGGAATGCACTCCCTCAGATAGGAACTGCCGTAGTTAGTGCAGAAGCTGGACGCTAATGCAGATTCTGACTAATTCTTTCCTTACAATGTTTTTACTGGTTTCTTTTATCTTTCAGGCTTCTGTGGGCACAACTACTATACAATGTCATGTTTGCTTATCTCCCTCTCTGTGTCCTCTCACCTCCTCAATTCTCATTTTCTTGCTGTATTTCAAAATGCCCTAGTTAAAGAGGGCCGGGTTTTCTTTCTGTCTCTTCTTTGAGTACCTTCACTGTGGTCTCCTCTTCAGTTTCTTTTAAAACAAGTTATTGTACAACTGATGATCCGTGTGAAAGCTTTTCTGGATTCTCTATATTCTGCCAAACTCTAGGACACAGAAAAAGCCCTAGGCATAGTCATTAAGGTCAAGGGTGGCCAACATGTCTTCTCAGGACTTAAAACTCATTGGAAGTTTCCAGACTAGTATATTGAAGTGTGGTCACATGGTATCCCTATCCACTTCAGAATGTTAACTAAGGGGAAATATTTATGTGCTCGGAAGAGAAACCAGATATCCACGATTAACTTTTAAACTATGTTCTAGCTTGCTTTCCATTGTTGGGATTAACACCAAGACCAAAAGTAACTTGGGATGAAAGGGTTTATTTGGCTAACACTTCCAGACAACAATCCATCAGTGAGTAAGTCAGATCGGGAACTCAAACCAGGTACCTGGAGCAGAAAAAGCAGAAAAACCATGGAGGAAGCTGGGTACTGGCTCTCTCCTGCTCATGCTCAGCCAATTTCATTACAGAACGTAGGACTACCTGCCCAGGGGTGACACCACCCACAGTGGGCTGGGCCCTTCCACATTAGTCTGCACAGTGCCCCACAGGACAGTCTGATCTGAGCAATTAACCGCACACACTACATTATTTTTAGTGATTGTTCTTGGGCTTAAAAATATGCATTTTGACTATCGTACTTCCCTCAGATAGTGTTAAACACTGTACATAATGCAGGAATGTTCTCCCACATAGTGGGCTTCCATTTCATTTTCCTATCCATTGAGAGGTAGAAATAACTTTTACAGAGAGGTGTAGCTTCCATGCATGTTATAAGCTTCATTACTGTTTCCATCTTAAAGTTTTTTTTATCATCATTATTGAGGAATAATTTCACATTCATCTAAAGCATACCTATTAAGCAGACTTGATGACTGTAAAATCTAACAAGACTATGAAGACACAAAACATTTTCAATAGGGCCCGAGTTTCCTTAGAGATTTCTGCAGTCTATCCCTCCCTCCAGCCAGTGACCAGGGTCACCGTGGACACGCTCCTCGCCACTCACTATAGACTTAGTTACAGTAGGACTGCACAGCATGTGCTGTACCTTCCTCATTCAATTAGTGGATTGTTTTGAGATTCATCCTTGTTATAACACTTATCAGTCACTGTTGTTTTCCCCTGACAACTAGTATTCCATTTTATCTAGTGCATATACTATGCTTCAGTTGTGTATTTGCTTGTTGATGAACATTTATTTCCTGTTTGGTACTGTTACAGATAACATGGCTATGAAAATTTATGTGTACATCTTAAAGGAGGCACATGACTTCTTTTCTCTCGAGTAAATATGTAGCAATGAAATGGCTGACTAGTGTTGGGGGAAGAGGCAAGCAGATCCCCAGTGCTTACTGGCCAGACAGCCTCATTTGAAACACAAGTACCCATGTTAAAAAGGGGGACAGTTATGTAGGGACACTCCACTCTAGAGGAGTGTCATAGAAGGATTAGGGGGGTAGAGGGTGGGAAGGCGGGACTGGGAGGGGTGAAAAGAGGACACTATGATGGAGATGTAACCTGAAGCAATAAATAAATAAATTAAAAAAAAAAAAGTAAAACATAGCATGGGCATGTGTGCCTGGTACCCCAGTGCTGGGGGTACAGGCAAGCAGATCCCTAGAGCCTACTGGCCAGCCTGTCTAGCCCAAATAGCAAGCTTCCTGTTTAATGGGAGACTTTGTTTCAACTTTGTTTCAAGTAAATAAAGTGGACAGAGATAGAAGTCACCCAGTGTGCTCTTCTGGCCTCTGCAATTGAAAAGACAGTCAGATGTACACACACACACACACACACACACACACACACACACACACACACACACACACTGAACAAACCGCTGTTCTGTTGAGTTATTTTGAGATGTCAAATGAGTCAGTACATGAGAAAGCTTAAGGCAGGCCTGGTACACTGTAAGCACTTGAGTATGCATTAGCAGTTATCTGAAATTAATCCTCACAGGTGCTGAGTGGAAAGATTTCTCTAGAGAATGACTAAATCCAGCTGAAAGACAAATGCACAAGTGTTTCTACACCCCCACTTCCACCCCTGGTCTGGAACCAAGCTGGGACTGCTTGAGTTGCCATTTGGCCAGGAGTAAATAAGAGGAAACAATCCTTTGGGCTGGTGCACTACAGATAGCATTTTTTTAAAGAGAGAGAGAAAAGAAAAGGTTGTTAGCTACTTTCTATGCTAGGAGATTTCTTTCTATATAAAATCTCACTAGATGGTTCCAAAGGGAGGTATCAATCACCAGATTCCCTGGCCAGGAACTTCTGAACTTCACAACATGAAATCTCTGCTTCATAGACTATCAGGATGGTTTAAAAGCAAAACTCTAACCAACACCCGCGGCCAAAAGTGATGTCACTGAACCAGGTAACTTCATCCCCGAAATTGGATTAACCCATGCAGAGCCAGGCACATGAGATAGGAAGATGCCAAATTGAAGACCCACAACTTCAAAGCTCACAGAACTCAAGTCCTCGACCAAGAATAATGGAGCAATGATAAGGCTCCTCATTCCAGAAAGTGGCCTGGAAAGCTTCATCTAAGAAGATGACGGCCCTAGTGAAGGAATGCAAGAGTGTGAGAGACAGATACAGACACAGCAGGTACACAGAGCTTGTTTATTGGAGGGGCCTGGAGGAGAAGCGTAAGCTGAGGGACTGAGCTTGGAGTCCAGTGGCAGACCCAACGGAGTAGAGGCAAGGACAGATGGGCAGGGCCTGGGCCAGAGAGAAGGTTCTCCAAGGCCACACAAAGGAGCTTTAGCTTCACCAGCACAGGTGATACTTGAGGGTCCCAGTGAGAACGCAGACTTCTTTATCTCAGACAAGAGGCTGCTGGTGGTGAATTTGAAGAGGCCCAGACTGAGGGGGTTGGTAAGAGAGTGGCCCTAAGAAGGGTGCAATGACAGGGGAACAAATCAAACTGTCAGGAAGTGGGAACTGGCAGGAGAGCAGAATAGAAGACATGAGAAAACCATATATCACATTTTCTCAATTCTCCAGCTGATGTACAATAAGGTTGGCTCCATAATTATGAATAATGCTGAAATAAAACATGGATACTCAGAAAAAAAGGAGGAAAGTTTGAGGAATCTTGAGGGCAATGGCCACAACTACCAACACTTACTGGGCATCTAGTACTTTATTCTGAGAACATCCAAATGTTCACCCATTTGGTCTTTACAAAAAGCTCCAAGTTTGGTTTCATTATTACTATTCTCCATGTGGAGAAATTGAGACAGAATTCCAATTCACACAAGTAGCAAATGGTGGGATCAAGTTACATAACCCAGGAAACCGCCTGGCTTCTGCTGTCTGCCTGCCTTTCCACTGTGAAGTCTGACTATTTGTGTCTTTGTCACAAGACACCAGAGAGACAGGGCCAGCGGACCCTGGCGGCAGAGCTGGTTTTCCTGCTTACTAACTGCAGACTTTTATACCCAAAGATCTGACCCATGCTCCTGCTTGAGCAGAACCCAAAGCCCTGAGTCCCCCACCAATCAGGTCTCAAGTTACTCAGACCCTGAAACCTGAAGCCAACTGACAAACAGATGCATCCAAGGAAGTTGGAAGACAAATCCCATGGCCAGGTTTGATAACCTTTTTGGAAAAGGAAAAGAGGAGGGAGAGAAGCCAGCATAAATTTTTGCCACGCTGCCAAGAACTGGAATGAGCCACTTCCTTGGAAGCTGAAGGAAGGGAACCACCTGAGGTTGACCTCTGATCTCCTCGTATGCACAACATATATGTCCCCACAGTCACAAAACAAACAGGCAGGCAACAGTCAAGAATTTAGAAGGCCACGGAGCAATTGGATTGGTGATATGTTCAACAACACAGCACCACACATGACAGACAGTAGTGGCTCTGTGATTTGGTATTGATTTGTGTCAGTCACCTGTCATTTCTACCTCAAAACCCAAAGCTAGAACTGTGGCTCCTCTCTACTGGAAAAAACCAAACCAAGCCACCGGAACAGAAAGCAGAATGTGTGGCCCCTCCTCTCTCAGCTAGCCCACTCATCATAGAGGTGATGAAAATGGTTTATACTTAGAGTGTTTGCTACACAACAGTTCATACTTGCCCAAATTCATTAAATGATACACTGCAACTTGTGCATTTCACACTGTTCTAAATTCAGAAATAGAGCTGAAGAAGTAATTAGTGATACAGCACTAGCCCAGCATCTGTGGCAACCTAAGGTTTAATCCCCTGAGCTAGTTGGTTTTTGTCAACTTGGCACAAAATAGAATCAGCTGGGAAGAGGAATGACCTTCATTGAATTAGCCTGTAAGCAAGTCAGTGGGCCATTTTCTTGATTGATGGTTGAGGTGGGAGGGCCCAACCCACTGTGGGTGGTGCCACTCCCTTGATTGATGGTTGAGGTGGGAGGGCCCAACCCACTGTGGGTGGTGCCACTCCTGGGCAGGAGGTCCTGGGTTGTATAAGAAAGCAAGCTGAGCAAGCTAGGGGGAGCAAGCCAGTAAGCAGTTCCCCTCCATGGTTTCTGCCATGACTTCCCTCAGTGATGGATTAGTATAGAGAAGTGTGAGCCAAATGAACCTTTTCCTCCCCAAATTGCTTTAGAGTTAGTGTTTTATCACAGCAACAGGGTAGCACACTAGGACACCCCCAGAACTTTGGGGAAAGTTTGGAAAATTTTAAGTAACATGTTGGATGTGAGTGATTTATACTTTTCTCAGGTGGCTTTGACTAAATTGGTGGGGTTTTTTTTTCCTGCCACAGAATTAATTCTTGGTACTCCCTGGAACCCTGGACTTCACTCCCCACCTCATGTTATGAGAAGACCCCAGCCAGGCCCAAGGATTCTGTCACCCCACAGGTCATCAGCACAACAGACATAGCAGGGACTCTCTGATATCCATCTTCTTACAAATCCCAGCAGCCGCTCACTCATCGGTGTGTAAATTTTCCAACAAATGTAGGCTGTAAGTTATCCAGACGCAGACTGCAGCAACCCCACTGAGAAGCAAAATTTTCATGTGGGAGAAAAAAAGAACACAGGGGAAAGGTCTAAAGTTTATGTTCTCCTCCCAGTGTATGTCTTCCAGGGCCCTGTGATCTTAGGCAAACTTCAAAGTTTCTTATCTTTAGGCTGTAGGGGTGACAATGACACAAAGCACATAACCCAAACCCTGCCCTCGTGCTGGAAGACAGGGCATCTGAAGTTACCTATTAAAAGTCTGTGTTGAGGACTGAGACATGACTCAGAAGTTCAGAGCACTTGCTGCTCTTTCAGAGAATCCAGGTTTGTTTCCTATACCCATATAATGGTTCAGAACATCTGTAACTCCAGTTCCTGAGTATCAGATGCCCTCTTCTGTCCTCCTCAGGTACCAGGCACACATGTGGTACACATACTTACATGCAGGCAAAACATGCATACACATAAAATAAATAAATCTAAAGCAACACTTTTTTTTAAAGCCTATGATGAAGGTGAGCATGCACATTCATTTACAGTACCTTTACCGTGATTTTATTCAGCACCCTGCCTCTTCCCTCAACTGCATTCAGTACACACACACCTTGATATAGCTTTCAAAGTTTTATTGTCCATTTAGAAACTTTACCAGACGTTGGAGGTACTTTAACTGTTCAAATCTGTTACTTTTTCTGTTTCTTTTTTGTTTGTTTGTTATTGTTTTATTCTATATGTCTGAGTGTTTTGCCTACATTCATGTCTGGGCACCATGTCTGTGCCTTGTGGCCATAGAGGCCAGAAGAGGGTATTAGATCCCCTGAAACTGGAATAGTTACACATTGATATGAGCCACCATGTGTGTGCTGGGAATCAAACCCAGATCCTCTGGAAAATCAGCCAGGCTCTTACCTGCTGAGCTATCTCTACAGCTCTTATCTGTTAGCCTTAATATCTGTAGACAAGCAGTGACTAAAGTCTTCTGGAATTCTTGGTAGATTCTATTCTTCTGGACACTCGGTCAAAAATGTTGGGTTTTACCTTGAACCTGGGTGTCAGATTCCTTGTCCCCAGGATTTCCTGCTCACAGTGGAAGAAAATGAACCTTGTATCCTAGTTGTCCCCCCCCCCCCCCCCCCCCCCCAAGGCTTCCTGGGGGAAAAGCACCCCCAGGACCAATCTCCCCTGCTCGTGAAGGTCAAGGCCAACACAGTGGCCAGGTGAGACATCAGCCTCAGGGTCTGCATTTGGTAGTCAATGATCTTCACCTCTTCTTTGCCCTTGGGACCAAACTGCCTTCGGCTAGGGAGAACCAACAAACACAACTTTAACCAAAGTGCAGTAGGGTGACTTCATGGTCACGACTGCAAGTGGCAGCCAGCCATGGGTGTTTCCAATGCTGCCGGACACAGAAACCCGAGTCTTCTAAAATGTGGTTAAGACAGAAAGTTGAGACAATCTGAAGAAAACCCAACAGAAAGCTTTTTAGCTCTCCTAGAAATTAACCTTCCCACCACGGAATACGTGTAAGGCACCATATCTATCTAATACCTGGAGTAATTTGTACTCTTTAACATTTACATGACATCTTATGGCGGCAAGTGCCCCATGATCATTAATTATTCAGCTTTACTGGGTTTGTGACATAATTAATAGGACAGGCGCTGTAGCCTAGAACATATATCAAAAGGACATTCTCTACTAGGAGGGTGGCGGCGGCCTCCGTGCTCCTGTCAGATTCAAGGGTGGATCACTACTCTCCGTCCTCCTCAGCCCCCTGCAGTTCTGTGTAGAAGTGTTCTCCACATCCTGAAGCCCCCAAGTCTTGTAACAGCAGCTGCAGGGCACTTGGAGGCAGATACATCTCGTGTCTTGCCTCAAAGCAGTCTAGAAGGTGGGTGGGACTGTCCCTGCAGCAATGTCTGTGGGCTAACCCTCCAGATTTTGCCACAGTGTGTGGCTCAAAGCCAAAGACTGCAAGTAACAAAGAGTTGACACAGAACTTGCCCCCTGCCCTGTGCAGGCCAATATTCTGACTCTGGGGTTGGTGACATTCTCCCTTTAAAGAGCCATGAACTTAGTTTTGATTTTTTTTAAAGCAACATTTTACGTAAACACCGTCATGTTGTACACACACACACACACACACACACACTATTCATTATCAAACAAACAAAGCAAGCCTGTGTTCTTGACACTATTGAGCTAAAGATATCAATACACTCAAGAGCAAAATTTTCAGAGTTTTCATGTTTGACACAGACTTTCTTCAACATAATTTTATATTTCAGTGTATTTTCGTTTGTAATAAAAAGAAAGGTACCCTGATCATTTTAGTGCATAAAGCACCTAGAAGTCACAACCTGGGCATGTTGCACAAGTGGGAGAGGATGAGGTAAACAGAATGAGGCACACACAGGGACAGATGCTACAAGCAGAGTGAGCAGACTTCCCCAGGCACAATTCAACCACTCTAGATGGTTGTCCCAAGAACACTCCCATCCCCTGCCCTTGGTCCATGCCCTTTCTCCCATGCCATCTCCACCCAACCACAGAAGGGCGTGGTTTCAAATGAGAGGCTGAGCAGTGTGCAGGGCAACCTCTCAGCTTCTGCTGGATCATGATGAGACCAAAAACAGAAAGAAAAAAATCACATTTGCAGTAATGGTGTCATCCTAATGGTAGGTTATCACGATGGGCTGGATTGTGTCCCCACAAAATTCATATGTTGAAGCCGTAGTTCTGAAGTGAGTATTTGAAGATAGGACTTTTAGGAAGTAATTAAGGTTAAATGAAGTCATACGGGTGGGGTGCTAATCCGATTTACTCAGAAAACTCCCCTTCAACTCCATGTGTTGAAGGAAGGTCAGGTGAGGACACTCAAGAAGGCAGGTTGGAAAGACAAACCGCACAAACACCAGATCTTCTGATTCTTGGACCTTGGCATTCCAGCCTCCAGAACCACAAGTGTCTGTTGTCGCTGCTGTGCTTTGTCACACTGGCCTAAATGGTCTCGTGCAGTCACTTAAATGTTCTATTTGTCCCCACTCTCTTGAGATTTAATTTTAATTTTTATGACTATATTGTAGCTTTATTTGTAATTATTAAAACCAAAGTTTTATCAACACTAGACATTGTCATATACAGCCCACTCTTCTGGGAGACAGCTGTATCTGACCTGTGCCATCAACATGCTAGATTCTGGGCATCTACCATGTTCAAGATCAAGTCCCAGGCATGGAGTTCACATCCCATGTCACAAAGAAGACTCAGGTAGGGTGGCTAAACCTTCTGTCCCTGTCAATCACCAGTATTTCATCACAGACTTCCAAAATATTGTTTTAGGGTATTTTACTCACACAGGAATGGCAAGGGAAATGATCAATTACAACACCTTTTAGATCTTGATTTGCTGAAGAATCATGATAACCACTCAGTTTCAAATGGCATTCTATCAGATTTTCTGTTCTTCATGCAAGTCTGTTTTAGCCAGCACATGCACAATATTGAGTGAGTGAGTTTTTCAAATGAAGAAATGCAGGCAACCATGGCAGAGGGTTCTGATCAACACCTCAGGGAAAGTTGTCGAATGCTAGATAGGTGTGATGGTTAATAGTGACTGTCAGCTTGACAGGATCTAGAATCTCCTAGAAGTCAAGCCTCTGGCATGTCTGCAAGGGGTTATCTAGATTATTTTAGCCTCTGGTAAAGTCTGTGAGGGATTATAGGGATTATCTAGATTATTTTAGCCTCTGGTTAAGTCTGTGAGGGATTATCTAGATTATCTTAGCCTCTGGTCAAGTCTGTGAGGGACTATCTAGATTATCTTGGCCTTTGGCATGTCTGTGAGGGATTATCTAGATTATTTTAGCCTCTGGTCAAGCCTGTGAGGGTTTATCTAGATTATTTTAGCCTCTGGCCAATCCTGTGAGGGATTATCTAGATTTTCTGAGGTGGGGAGGCCCACCCTGAATGTGAACAGCATTATTCCACGGACTGGGGTCCCAGACTGCATAAAAAATGAGAAAGCTAGTCAAAGTATTTATCACTTTCTGCTTCTAGTACTATAGAGACAATGTGACTGACCAGCTTCCTCAAGTTCCTGCTGCCAAGCCTTCTTTTCCCACCATAATAGAACCACTTGAGCTGTGAGCTGAAATGAACCCTTCCTCCCTTAGCTGATTGTTTTCAGGGTGATTTATCACAGCAGCAGAAAACAAAACTAATACAATCAGTTTCCCAATGTAGGCATGATTTGTGATGGTCTCGTTTCCTCTTTGACCCTCATAGTTCAATCACAGTAATAAGTACAGGGCCAGAAAGACCACCAAGAGTCCTCATGGCAGGCCTCAGAGTCTATGTCTTAGCATGCGACAGGGAGGACAGCCAATTCACTGCAGGACTGCTAGGTGATTTCATAACTTGAGAGATTTTACAAGAATGCATGCTCTCCCAACCTTATAAACAGGATGATCTGGCAGCTGAGGAGTCTACTCTCTTGATGGGATATTTGGGCCACCACACTACTTGCTCAGAGCATAGTTATCTCTGCACTCTAGGCTCCCAGAACTCCATCCACTTATGGAGTTTAGCTGATGGCTCAGGAGGCACTGGTTTTCTAGCCCCATTTTCTTAGTCAAAGTCCTATTGCTGTGAAGAGAAGCCATGACCATGGCAACCCTAATGAAACAAGGGATTTAATTGGGACTTGCTTACATTCTGATATTTAGTTCATTATCATCATGGTGGGAAGCATGGCCGCACTCAGGCATATGTCGTGCTCGGTAGGCAGCTGAGAGTTCTACACCTCAGCAGGCAGCAGGAAGAGAGTGAGCCACTGGGCCTGGCTTGAGCTTCTGGAGCCCTAAAGCCCACCCCCAATGAAACAATTCCTCCAACAAGGCCACACCTACTTCAATAAGGCTACAGGTCCTAATCCTTTCAAATAGTGCCCCTCTCTATAAGCCTATAGGGGCCATTTTCATTCAAATCACCACACTCATCATGGTGGGTTTCCTTTCTTCAGCCACGATAATTTATTAGTACCTCCTAACTGTTGATTAGTTCTGTGGCACAAAGCCACACACACAGGTATTCTACAGGCATTTAAAACACAGTAGCCACATGATTGGGAATTTAATCCAGTTGCCTCTGCCTGACATCCAGGAATCTACCTGGGTTTTGCTTGAATTCTCCAGCATGCTTCACACACTCCCCATCCAGGGCCTCTGTCCATGCAGGGCTCACTCCCTCTTCCAGCCTCAAGCCCAACTGTCATATACCTGACTGGACTCTCTTGTGGTAGCTCAGCCATATGTCCTGTGGTGGTTTGAATAGGTATGGCTTCCACAGACTCATGTGTTTGAATGCTTGGCCCATAGGGAGGGTCACATTAGGAGGTGTGGCCTGGTTGGAGTAGGTGTGGCCTTGTTGGAAGAAGTGTGTCACTGTTGGAGAGGGCTTTGAGGTTTCCTATGCCCAAGCTCTGCCCATCGAAGAAGAAAGTCTCCTTCTGCTGACTGCAGATCAAGATATAGAATTCTCAGCTCCATTTCCAGCACCATGTCTGCCTACATGCTGCCATGCTTCCTGTCATGATGATAATGGACTAAACCTCTGAAGCTGTAAGCCATCCCTAATTAAATGTTTTCTTTTCTTAAGAGTTTTCATGGTCATGGTGTCTCTTCATAGCAACAGAAACCCTAACTAAGACAGAAGTTGGTACCAAGGACTGGGGTATTGCTGTGATAGGCCTGACCATGCTTTTGTTTGGAGGAATGTGGATTTTGGGACTCTGGGTTAGGAAGGCAGTGGAATATATGCTTTAAGGACTACTTAATGGACCATCCTAGTAGGAACATGGAAGGCAGTGGAGCTGAGAGTGATTTGAACTGCGGGGACTGGCTCAAGAGGTTTCAAAAGAGAAGAATGTTAGTATGTTGACAAGAGATCATTCTTGTGATAGTTTGATGTAGAATGTGGCTGCTTTTTGCACTTGTCCAAAGAGTTTGCCTGAGGCTAAAATGAAGATATTTA
The DNA here is from genome assembly GCA_907164525.1 of Lophiomys imhausi. Taxonomy (NCBI): domain Eukaryota; kingdom Metazoa; phylum Chordata; class Mammalia; order Rodentia; family Muridae; genus Lophiomys; species Lophiomys imhausi. The sequence continues at coordinate 6,005,140 of CAJQZJ010014957.1, forward strand.
AATTAGTTGCATTGACAAAGGAAATCTCAAAACGGCCTAGTAATAGTAAACATTCTGTCGTGTGGTTACTAGTGTTCACGATTATGAAGAGCATTTTGATGAAAAGTAGCAAGCAGAGCATGGAAAAATATAAAAATGTATGGTTCAAAGAGAAAAGGGGCACCAGGAATTGTAATGGAGCTAAACCCTCTGTTCAAGGAGATAGACAGATTAAAGATATTAAATGAAATAAAAGGGAATGATGACCTCAGGGCAAAATCCCATCCAGGTAAGTTTCCATCTTGTGAAAAGGAATTAAAGAACAGTTTAGGTCCAGGCATGGTGGTACACATCCTTAATCCCAGCACTCAGGAGACAGCGACATACAGAATCTGTAAGTTCAAGGTCAGCCTGGTCTGCAGCCTGAGTTTCAGGCCAGCCAAGCTTAGGCAGGGAAGGAAACCATCAAAACCAGAAGGCTGGTGAAGATATAACTGAACAAGGGGGCCATGTTCCAGCCCCAGCACGCAGCAGAACTTGACAGCTTTTAGAGTCAAGGACAGAAGAAAAGAGTTATGGAATAGCCCTCTGTGGCTAAGAAAAGTCACTGAGGCCAGGTGTGTGGCAGGGATATCTCTGTGTGGAAGCCCAGAAAGGCCATTATATGAAGCTGTGAAGGTGAAGCCTGGATTACCTTAGAAACACCAAGAGGTTAGAGATGCCAGAGCCATGGGATACCTGCTGAGAAAAGCTGCTAACAGGGAGTGGACCAGCCCAAGAGAAATGAGTGTGCTGCAGTCAACAAGGCTGAACGGAGTTAGAGATCTGATACAGAGTTTGGAGTTTGTCCAACTGGTTTTTGATCTTGCTTTGGTCCAGTATCTCCTCACTATGCTCCCTTCCCTGTGTTTTGGAATGGTAACATATGTTCTGTGCCATTATATGTTGGAATTATGTGATCTGGTAAAGTATGTGGTTTTGAATTTATAGGGGATTACAGTTAAGAGACTGCATGAATCTCAGAAGAAACTTTGAACTTTGGACTTTTAAATACTGTTAAGACTGTGACAGACTATGGGGACTTTTGAACTTGGATTAAATGCATTTTGCATTGTTATTATGTCTACAAGCCTATGGAAACCAGGGAGTGGAATGTGGTGGTTTGAATAGTGTGGTAGTTCGAACGTAATTGGCCCCCATAGTCCCATAGTGGGTGGCACTATTAGGAAGTATGGCCTTGTTGGAGTAGGTGTGGCCCTGCCGGAAGAAGTGCGTCACTGTGAGGGTGGTACTTTGAGGTCTCCTATGCTCAAGCTACTCTGAGTGTGGCACACAGTCTCCTTCTGCTGCCTTCAGATCAAGATGTAGAACTCTCAGGTCCTTCTCCAGCACCATGTCTGTCTGCACGCTGCCATATTTCCTGCCATGACAATAATGAACTAAACCTCTGAAACTGTAAGCCAGCCCCAACGAAATGTTTTCTTTTATATGAGTTACAAGGTCATCATGTCTCTTTACAGCAATGGAAACCCTAAGACACATTCCCTCCCCAACTGAGACTTTCTGATTTTTCTCCCTCTCTCTAATGTGTCCCTTCAAAAACAAACAGAACCAAACCAATCAAAGCAAAGTTGCCTCTCCTTAGAATGCCCTAAGTATTTGTCCTGTGGTTCCCCCATGCCGGTGTCTCTCCCTTTCAACCTGACGCAGCATGTGTCTGTACTGACTGCTGCTGCTTCTCCCACCAGAGCCATGCCGATCCTGAAGTGCTTGCCCCACCTCCCAGGATGAGCTCATTCCTAAAGATAGCAAATGATGTCCCCATGACTGCATCTTCCAAATGCAAGCTAACAAATCCAGAGGCCCCAATACCTCCTTCACGAGGCTATCACAATGTAGGCCACTGTTACCCTGCACATGTCACCCCAGGTGACACCCAGGGTCAGTGTCAGACCCAGGAGAGCCCCTGGATATCAGAGCCCTCCCAAAGGATCCAACTAGTCAATGCTAATAGCCTGCTTAGCCCTTATGGTCTGTCCTTTCCTTTGGTACCCTCCACCTCCCCAATGACACTAGTGGTTTTTTTTTTTTTCTGGAATGTTTGCTTATAATTAGTAGTTGTTATGAACAAAGAAATAACTTTGACAATGGAGCACTTGTAGGAGCAGTGGATAGTTAGGATAGAAATGAATGAGAAGGAGAGAGCAGGAGAGAGGAACCAACCTCCTATAATGCCAACAGCCCTACCTGGCTTTTTTATGTGAGAACAGAAAAGAAAATATCAGTGGATGAGCAGAAAGCAGGGCACACCCACTCCTTCCCTCTAGCCTCAGATGCTGACAGTCCCCAAAGCTTTGAGAGGTAGTTTCCATTGGCTTCTTACCTATCTGATGTTCTATCTGGCTTTAGAGGTGGGAAATGTGACACTAAAGATTAATGACTCTTCTGCTCAGAGATGCCACCAGAGGTCAGCCCTAGAACTGCCACTATTAGTCCCAAGCTAATTGCCTGGCTGCAAAAGAGGGAATATCAAGGCTGGGCCATAGAAGCCATGCCCACATGGCAACCTTGCCTGGCTTCTCTGCAGTTACCATCCTGTTTGTGCTCTCAGGACCCAGTTGGGCACACTGAAGGTTCCTTCCCTGGTTGCCAGCATCCTGGCATGCTGCCCTGAACACAGCTCACAGGGCTATAATCCCTGCAGCTGGCCAGCAATTACTGCCTGCCAGACATTTTTATTGTTCCAGAATATGATCTATATGGACACAATATTCTTCCTGTCTTTTCTCTCACTGGGTTACTATATTTTTTGTTAAAAATACATGTAAAGGGTATATTTTTCTCTATAAACACAATTTTTATTTTAGCACTCCCTCCAAAGAAAAAGAACCCAAAATCACTCAGCTTTCTCATGATCTTTAAAAAACAAAAAGCAGTGTGTGTATACACGATGATATCTGCGTGAAAATCAATCCAGGGTTCAGAGAGTCCTGCGAATGATGCCATTTAAAATTACAGATCTGAAGAGCTATTTCTGGACTCCAGCAACAACTAAGGAATAGAGGAAGCATTTATTTTTAGTTGTTGTATTTCATCCCCACTCAATTTTGAACACGGCTGCTTAAAGCAACATTCGTGGAAAGTGACACGGTTATTAATCACCAAGGCAGCTCCTGCAGGCACTGCCTCAGGGGGACCATGCTACCTGCTTTCCCTGCTCTCCCTCTGGTCTCTTCTCCCAAAGGAGGCCAGTGACCTACTAAAAAGATAATTGCTTCCCATGTTTCCTTCTCTGAAACATCATTGCATCAGTCTGCTGTGAGTGACATCCAGTCACCCCAGAAGGAGAAAAGCCTGTGTGGCTGAGGCTCTGTCCTAAGCCTCATCCCTGAGATGTCTTGTGGTACGAGCTAAGGGTGCAAGCTAACTCACAGGTCCCTGCAGCCAGGAGGGAGAGAAAAACTTGCCTCCTTCAGTGTTGAGGTGCTGACCTCTGCAGACAGATGTCGGGGCCCAGACACATTCCCGTGGTCACTGGGATTTTATTAATAATTCAATTTCAGCTTACTGTCAAGGGGACTGGTGAATGTCCTCAGTGGGACACCTGTGTGCCATTCCTGTATCACTTCACAGAGATGCCCCAGCCTCTCAGACAGCCCCATTCCAACCCTTTCTGCTTCTCCTCTGGGGGACACTGTTAGTTACAGGACCTAGATTGCAAATATTTTACTAATCAGAGCATGTGTGTATGTGTGTATACACTTGTGTGTGGTATATGCATGTGTCCAGCACACACATATGTATGGACATGCTTGCCTGTGTGTATGCATGTAGAGGCCAGAGGTTGGCATCAGGTGTCTGTCCTCTGTTTTCCACTTATGTTTTGAGACAGTCTTTCACTCAACCAGAACTTGGTGCTGTTCTCAGTCTAGATAGCCAGCAAGCCCCTGGGCCCTGCCTAATTATATGCCCCCCCGAACTTGAGTTGCACACCTATACCACCTGTATACCACCATGTCTGGCTTTTAAGGTGGCTTCTGAGGATCCGAACTCAGATCCTCAAGCTTGCATATCAGACACTTTATATACTGAGCCGTCCCCCAGAATCAAAGAGGAACATTTTAAGGTCACTATTATAGCACTGTGTTAACCTAAATTGTCTTTGTGAGCCCATGTTTCAACATTTGCCCTCCAGCTAGTAGTATTATTTTAGGAGGCCATAGAACCCTTAAGAGGTAGAGCCTAACTGGCAGAAGCAGATCACTAACGTTGGAAACCTGAAAGTTCCAGTAGGCTTCTGGTTCCAGCCGTGTCTCCTCTGGAAACTAGGAGGAGACTCTACTGCACATTCCACAGGAAAGGCCTTCACCCCTTCCTTGACATGATTGATGCATCAAAACCATGAGCCTAACTAATCATCAACATGTATCTTTCTTTAGTTGTTTGTGTGGAATATTTCGGGCATGGCTACACTAATACAAGCACTGACTGGACCCAGAAAACCTGGCTTCTTCCTTTTTTTTTTTTTAATCTGTTTTATGTTCAGTAAACAAGCTTATCAGAATCTTGGAAGTCCCCTAAAAGACCTATAAATATAAATTGGCATTTGCATCAATGAATTTGCTATATTTTAACAATATAGTGACATATCTATAAATTAACACATTCAGGAAAGACAGCTGAATTATACAGATAAATATAAATTTAATATTAAATCACATACGGTAGCGTTATCTGTTACTGCATCCACTCTCATCACAAGCAATCCTGCTTTTAGACCTCTCGGAGGGATTCCATGTACACCTCTCATGCATATTGTTAGCTGGTGATTAGCCAAGGGGAAAAAAAACCAACCAAACTATTTGAAATTCCGGAGATATGGTAGATTACTAAGGGACTATTTGTAATTTGTTTGTGAACATATTGGCCATGTAAATATTCATGGTTGTTGAGTTGATTTCCAGTGCTTATGGGTGTCTTGTCAGCAAATTCATGAGGTCTATGGAGTGGTTCATTAGAAAATACAAAAGGAAAAACCACAAAAATAATTCCTGTAATAAAAGTCAACATTCTGTAACCTAATCCTCAGTCCCTCTTCTTTCACCTCAAATATACATAAATGAACATGCATGTACACAGATAATGACATTTACTTTCAACTATTTTATTACATTTAATGAAAGAAAAGATGTATTCAGTTTAACTTGAAAATGTCAAGTAACTACAAATATTTGTAAGGAATATTATGAATCTAGGTTTCTCATTTTTAAATATCTGTGTGATTATTATTTTTTACGTTTATTTATTACTTCAAGTTACATGTCCATCACAGTGACCTCTTTCCAGCCCTCCCAGTCTCACACTCCCCCCTCTCCCTCCTATCCTAGTCCTCCAGAGTGTCAATACATATCAGTCCCCTACCCCAGTTCAACAGTCATATGAGGGCTAAGAGCTTCCTCATATACCAGGGGCCTGCATGGCAGCACCAGTAGGGCAAAGTGTCTCATTAACAGGTAACAAAATCTGTGTTCCTGTTCTTTTTGGTGTGTTGGTTATAGAATAATTATCCTGTACTATATAGCTAAACTCCAATTATAAGTAAATAGATGCCATGTGTATCCTTCTGAGTCTGGGTTAGCTCACACAGGATGAGCTTTTCTAGTGCCATCCATTTGGCTGAAAATTGCAAGATTTCATTGTTTCTGATAGTTGACTAGTATTTCGTTGTGTAGATGTACCAGTTTTTTTTTATCGATTCGTCGGTTGTGGGACATCTGGGTTGTTTCCAGTTTCTAGCTACTACAAATAAGGCTGGTATTAACATAGATGAGGAAACTTCCTTGTGATTCGGTGAGGAGTCATTTGGATGTATACCCAGAAGTGGTATGGCTGGGTCTTGAGGTAGAGCTATTCCAAGTTTTCTAAGATATCGCCAGACTGATTTCCATAGTGGTGTTACAAGCTTGCACTCCCACTAGCAATGGAGGAGTGTTCCCCTTTCTTCACAACCTCACCAGCACGTGATGTCATTAGAATTTTTTATCTTAGCCATTCTGACGGGTGTGAAATGGAATTTCAGAGTCATCTTGAGTTGCATTTCTCTGATGATTAAGGATGCTGAGCATTTCTTCAGATATCTCACTGCCAATAGAGATTCCTCCTTGTGAATTCTCGGTTTAGCTCTGTTTCCCATTTTTTATTAGATCATTTGGTTTCTTGGTGTTTAATTTCTTGAGTTCTTTATAAATTTTGGATATTAGCCCTCTGTCAGATGTGGGGTTAGTAAAGATCTTTTCCCAATCTGTAGGTTGACATTTTGTTCTAATGACGGTGTCCTTTGCCTTACAGAAGCTTTTCAGTTTCATGAAGTCCCGTTTATTGATTGTTTGTCTTAGAGCCTGAGCTATTGATGTTCTGTTCAGGAAGTTGTCACCTGTGCCAATGAGTTTGAGGCTTTTCCCCACTTTCTCTTCTACTAGATTTAGTGTGTCAGGCTTTATGTTAAGGTCTTTGATCCACTTGGACTTAAGTTTTGTGCAAGGTGACAAGTATGGGTCTAATTTCATTCTTTTACAAGTGGACATCCAGTAGGACCAGCATCATTTGTTGAAGATGCTGTCCTTCTTCCATTGTGCCATTTTGGCTTCTTTGTCAAAGATTAAGTGACCATAGGTGTGTGGGTCCATTTCTGGGTCTTCAATTCTATTCCATTAATCTACTGGTCTGTTTCTATACCAGTACCATGCTGTTTTTATTACTATTACTCTATAGTATGTCTTGAAATCTGAGATGGTGATACCTAGAGGTGTTTTTTATTGTACAGGATTGATTTAGCTATTCTGAGTTTTTTGCTATTCCATATGAAGATAAGAATTGTTTTTTCCAGGTCTGAAAAGAATTGTGTTGGTATTTTTTATGGGAATTGCATTGAATCTGTATATTGCTTTTGGCAGGATGGCCATTTTTATTATGTTGATTTTACCTATCCATGAGCATGGGAGATCTTTCCATCTTCTGATGTCCTCTTCAATTTCTTTCTTCAAGGACTTGAAGTTCTTGTCATACAGGTCTTTCACTTGCTTGGTTAGAGTTACCCCAGGTATTTTATATTGTTTGGCAACTGTAAAGGGTGTTGTTTCCCTAATTTCTTTCTCAGTCCATTTATCTTTTGTATAAAGAAGGGCTTCTGATTTTTTTTTTAATTTTGTATCCAGCCAACTTACTGAAAGAATTTATCAGTTGTAGTTCTCTGGTGGAATTTTTGGGGTCACTTATGTATACTATCATGTCATCTGCAAATAGGGATAATTTGACTTCCTCCTTTCCAATTTGTATCCCCTTTATCTCCTTTAGTTGTCTTTTTCCACTAGCTAGGATTTCAAGTACTATGTTGAAGAGATATGGGGAGAAGGGGCATCCTTGCCTTGTCCCTGGTTTAGATGGAATGCGTTAAGTTTCTCTCCATTTAATTTGATGTTGGCTACTGGCTTGCTGTATATCTCCTTTATTATTTCTAGGTATGTTCCTTGTAAGCCTGTTTTCTCCAGGACTTTCAGCATGAAGGGGTATTGGATTTTGTCAAATGCTTTTTCAGCATCTAGCAACATGATCATGTGGTTTTTTATTTCTTTCAGCTTGTTTATATGGTGAATTATGTTGATGGATTTTTGTATGTTGAACCATCCCTGCATTCCTAGGATAAAGCCTACTTGGTCATGGTATATGATACTTTTGATGTGTTATTGGATTCTGTTTGCCAGTATTTTATTAAGTATTTTTGCATCTATGTTCATGAGGGAAATTGGTCTGAAGTTCTCTTTCTTTGTTGGGTCTTTGTGTGGTTTAGGTATCAGGGTGACTGTGGCCTCATAGAATGAGTTTGGCAGTGTTTCTTCAGTTTCTGTTTTGTGGAAGAGTTTGAAAAGTATTGGTATTAGCATTTCTTTGAAGGTCTAGTAGAATACTGTGCTGAAACCATCTGGCCCTGGGATTTTTTTTTTTTTGGTTGGGAGACTTTTAATGACTGTTTCTATTTCCTTAGGGGTTATAGGACTGTTTAATCTGTTAATCTGATCTTGATTTAACTTTGGTAGGTGGAATCTATCAAGAAAATTGTCCATTTCACTGAGGTTTTCAAATTTGGTGGAGTACAGATTTTTAAAGTAGGACCTAAGGACTGTCTGGATTTCCTTGATGTCTGTTGTTATTTCTCCCTTTTCATTTCTGATTTTGTTGATTTGGGTATTTTCCTTCTGCCTTTTAGTTAATTTGGCTAAGGGTTTGTCTATTTTGTTGATTTTCTCAAACAACTATTGTTTTTGTTGATTCTTTGTATTGTTCTTTTTGTTTCTAAGTTGTTAATTCAGCCCTGATTTTGATGATTTCCTGCCTTCTGCTCCTCTTGGTAGCGTTTGCTTCTTTTTTTTCCAGTTCTTCCAGTTCTGCTGTTAATTTGCTAATATGAGCTGTCACAATTTTCTTTTTGAAGGCACTTAGTGCTATGAACTTTCCTCATAGCACAGCTTTCATTGTGTTCCATAAGTTTGATTATGTCATGCCTTCATTTTCATTAAATTTTAAGAAGTCTTCAATTTCCTTTTTTATTTCTCCCCTGACCCAGTAGTCATTGAGTAGAGTGTTGTTCAGTTTCCATGAATGTGTAGGCTTTCTATTATTTCTGTTGTTGTTGAAGTCCAGCTTTATTCCATGGTGGTCTGATAAGATACAAGGGGTTATTTCAATTTTCTTGTATCTGTTGAGGCTATCTTTGTGTCCAACTATATGGTCGATTTTGGAGAAGGTTCTGTGAGGTGCTGAGAAGAAGGTGAATTCTTTTGTGTTTGGGTGAAATGTTCTGTAGATATCTGTTAGGTCCATTTGGTTCATGACCTCTGTTAGTCTTATTATTTCTCTGTTTGGTTTTTGTTTTGATGACCTGTCCATTGTTGTGAATTGGGTGTTGAAGTCTCCCACTACTGATGTGTAGGAATTGAAGTATGCTTTAAGCTTTAGAAGAGTTTCTTTTACAAATGTGGGTGCCATTGTATTTGGGGCATATATATTTAGTATTGAGATGTCATCTTGGTGAATTTTTCCTTTAACGAGTATGTAGTGCCCTTCCCTATCTTTTTTGATTAACTTCAGTTGAAAGTCTATTTTATGTGATATTAGGATGGCTACTCCTGCTTGCTTACTGGGTCCATTTGCTTGGAAAACCTTTTCCCAGTCCTTTACTCTGAGGTAGCATCTATCTTTGTTAGTGAGATGTGTTTGTGGTATGCAGCAAAATGATGGGTCTTGTTTACAAATCCATTCTGCAAGCCTGTGCCTTTTTGTTGGGGAATTGAGTCTATTGATGTTGAGGGATATTAATGACCAAAGGTTGTTATTTCCTGTTATTTTGATGTAGGTGGTGGTTGTGTGTTTCTTTTGGTTTAGCTGTAGTGTTGTTTTTTTGCTCCCTCTGTTTTCTTGGGTGTAGTTATCTTCTCTGTGTTGGAATTTTCCTCCTAGGATCTTCTGTAGGTCTGGATTTGCGGGTAGATACTGTTTAAATTTGATTTTGTCATTGAATATCTTTTTTTCTCCTTCTATATTGATAGAGAGTTTTGTTGGGTATAGTAATCTGGCCTGGTACCTATGTTCTCTTTGGGCTTGAAGGATATCTGCCCAGGCCCTTCTGGCTTTTCAAGTTTCTGAGGAGAAGTCAGGTGTAATTCTGATGGGTCTGTTATTATATGTTACTTGACTTTTTTCTCTTATGACTTTTAATATTCTTTCTTTGTTCTGTACATTTGGAGTTTCAGTTATTATGTGGTGAGAGGAATTTCTTTTCAGGTCTAATCTGTTTGGTGTTCTGTATGCCTCTTGGAATTTTATTGGCATCTCTTTCTTTAGGTTTGGGAAGTTTTCTTCTATGATTTTGTTGAAGATGTTTCCTGGACCTTGGAGTCAGAAGTCTTCTCTTTTCTCTATGCCTATAATTCTTAGGTTCCATCTTTTCATTGAATCCTTGATTTCTTGGATGTTGTGGGTGAGAACTTTTTCAGATTTCTCATTTTCTTTGGTTGTTGTATTTATTTCTTCAAACGAGTCTTCCACATCTGAGATTCTGTCTTCCATGTCTTGTATCCTATTTTTGATACTCACGTCTGTAATTCCTGTTCTCTTCCCTTGATTGTCCATCTCCAAGATTGTCTCTGCTTGTGTTTTCTTTATTTCTTCCACTTCCAATTTCAAGTCTTGCACAATTTTAGTAATTTTATGTTTCCTGCTCCAATTTGCTTGTCTTTGACTGGAAATCTTTCAACTTTTTCATCACCTTGTCTCTTTCCCTTTCATGTGGGGCTGAGTTGGCTGGGAGGCCTCTAATGGTATTTTCCATTGCTTTCATTTGTAAGATTGAGGATTCTTTATATTCTTTCAGTGATTTAATTTCTTCTTGTAAGGACTCTATCATTTCCCTAAGTATAGATTTGTCGTCATTTTCACGTGTTTCAGCTGTGGTGGGATGTTCAGGGCTTGCTGTGTTAACTTTGCTGAATTTTGTTGGAATCATATTTCCCTGATTATTGTCAGTTGTGTTCTTTTGCTGACCTTTAGCCATCTGATTGTCCTTAGCTGATTGTTCCTGGCGTCTTCTTGATCTGGTGCCAAGGAGGGACCTTTGGTGTATAGTCCGTATACTCTTGGTGGTCTGTACTCAACACAAGCTAGGTGGGGTCTTGAGGTGGGTGTTGGGTCTCAGTGGGTCTCCTGAAGCTCACCCCTTCTCGTTGTGTCCCAACTGGGAACTCAGGTCAGGGATTGGATGGGATGCGCTATTGCAACTTGCAGTGTCTTGGGTTCTAACAGGTCTTCTTAGTAATGTCAGTAGGGCTCGGAGGACCACACATCATAGGATAGAGCAGCAGATCTCCTGTTGCTCGTGTGTCTGGTCAAAGGGTCAGGTCTGTAGCTGTGGCCCCCCCCAAGTTGCTTCTTCTAGGTTGTCCCCAGGGTACCTCTGTGCCTCTTGGCCTTAAGCAGTAAGCCCTTGTAGTCTGAATCACTCAGGTGGTGCACAAAGGTCAAGAAGGCCAAGAACTTGCTGCTCCTGCACTGGGGCTGTAGACATTGAAGACAGGATACCCCACTGAGAAAAGGCAAGGTGCACTGGCTCAGATATGAACACCACACCCTGTCCTCCGCTTGGCTTGGACTCAGTGGAGTTCCACGGTCTTTTTTAACCTGACCACCTGCCTTTCAGCCTGTTCCAATCTTACTGTTTTAGTGACACCGATGCTCTCCCTTGGGTGATGGAGCAATCATGTAGAAGCTGGGCACTCAGGAAGCTGAGAGGTACCTCTATGTGGTGGTTGGGGCTGCCTGCCAAGGTCCTGCAGTGATCAGACCTGTGCACTGGTGCAGGAAGAGCAGCCCTCTGCTCTATTTGGGCGCAATGTTCTTCCCCGTGATTGTATATCCAGTAGAGGGACCTGTATGTCCAACAACTTTCTGGGCAAGCCCAGCTATGCTTGCACCTCCCTGCCCACTTCTGCTGTGGTATCTGTGGCCTCCAGGCTGGCTCCTCGGCCTGGGTTCCACCGTGCCCCACGGCCTGGGTTCTGAGCCACATCACACCCCTCGGCTTGGGTTTCATGCTCCACCATGACCCACAACCTGAGTAGGTCTGTTTACCTGAGTGTCTGAGGGTCCCACAAGGGACCCCCACTATCCCTGGGTTCGCCGGGTGTGACCCTGTGGGTTCACGCCGAAAACCTGGCTTCTTATTGTAGAATAATGTGTGGGCATCTGACGGTCAAGGGCTGCTGCTCAGACACACAGCTTTTCTTCCAGTGAGATCAACGACAATGACAAGTTTTAAATGTGGGGGGATATTCGGTGAGAATATACAGAGAGAAATGTTGGTTTATTGCTTTAATGCTTTAGAAAGTCTACACGGCAAACAAGGACAGTGTCCCAAGCCTACAAACACAGACACTGGAGCCCACATGGCAGTGCCAATGTGCAGCTCTTTGGGAAAGAGCCATTGCCACCCTTCTCCCTATCTCCCTTCCTCACAGATAATGGCAGATCAAAAACCTAGGAATATAAAGTCTCTACCCAACCGGCAGCACATGGGTTTGAAGTTGTGGCCAGTGTCCAGCAGTGCCCAATACTCTGCTCTCTGAGACTGTGAAGACCATTTTCATCATGACCAGTACTGCAGCAGCAGCATGGAACAGAGTAGCCTGTAGAGTGCAGAGTGATTAGAAACAAGCCACTTCTTCCTATGAGCCCATAAGTGGCCTGGAGAACCAGAGAGAAGGCACAGGAAGTAGACACATAGCACTACCATGTATAGGTTCTTTCTGACCAACATCACCATCTGATGGCAAGGACTAGAAGTAGGCTCTCCCTGCATAAAAGACTGGCCAAGTCCAGGTTCTTCTTTGAGGGTTCAATTATTTAAATAAGAGTAGATATGATTTATTGCATTATAGTTCAAAGAAACCTCTTTAAAACAAACAAACACCAAGAAATATGGCTTCCTCTCTATTTAATCTGTTTTTGTCCCATTCTGGTGTCTCTTGTTGCCTACCGGAGGCCACCCTGGAACTGGGCCATCACATCCCTATTTAGACCACTGCAGGAGAGGCAAAAGACAGGATGCTGAAAGTTCAGGCTTGGGACCACACACACCTGGTTTTCACGGAGACACAGACGCTGCCTCTTGCCAGTGGGTTTTCTTGTTCAGGAGCCTGTGAGCCTCAGGTTCCTCAACTCTAAATGAGCTTATGGTTCTCAACCTGTGGGTTGCTACCCGTTTGTGGTCACATTTTAGATATTTACATTACAATTCACAATAGTATCAAAATTACAGTTATGAAGTAGCAACGGAATAATTTCATGGTTGGCAGTCACCATGTCATGAGGAGCTGTATCAAAGGGTCGCAGCATTAGGAAGGTTGAAAAGCACTGGCTTAGAGTGACAACCAGGACCATGTGAGATGTAGCTGCATACCTGACATAGCAGGTGCCCAGGGAATAGCAGGGGTCATCATCACAGGAGTTACTATTCAAACTGAAGTCTTCAAGATAGCCTGTTAGGCTACTCATCCCATTAAGAAAGTGATTTAAAATCTCCCCAAAAGTTACTCTTTCTCTATTCTCTCTCACCAAAATTTCTGTAAGAAGACCTTTGAAGCAAAGGAGAAAGTATGCATCCCAACATTAAAGATAATGAAATTACTGAGAAAGAAGGCATGCTAAGGCTCGTGTGTGTGTGTGTGTGTGTGTGTGTGTGTGTGTGTGTGTGTGTGT